>JAWNKV010000841.1:0-239942 GCA_035041805.1 Amiota mariae
GGCTGGGCTCTAAGCTACCAAGGGGATCGGCACGTTTGTGGATCGCCAGACGGCCTAAGATATTAGGTTAGCTGTGAATAAGTCTCTGACAAAAAAGCAGTCCCCGACAATGAGCGGCAGAAATGGAGGACGCGGTATAAATCCCAGCATGCCCGTTGATATCACTGCGACAAGGCGAGCAAGCACCGCCTTTCAATAGGTGCCCCCTCACTTTGCATATCCACGGTGAGCACAAAAATCCAGGAGCGTCGGAATCATAATCATTACCTTGGTCAGCGTCTGTTCCATGTTATGGGTGGCTGAACGCAACGCGATCGTCGGCCGGTGGGCCATTAGGATTGATTGCAGTATTATCCTGATTATGGCATACTGGAATTCGAAGCAGATAGCGCTGGGCTGGGGCAGTGAATCCCTATAACCTGAGTAAGTGGAGTGAAATCTAGTTGACATGGCTTATAGAAAGGTTCACTGCTTCTTCCGTCCTATTAAAACTTGGCTAGTTTCGCGATACGTTCAATGTTTGTCGCCACTTATGTGGCCGCGTAGGTTGTGTTGAGATGACTCCCCACTAGTTCCGGTTTGAAGTCTGGCACTGAACACTGCTCCCCATAAGGGAAAGTGTCAACCTTCGCATGGCCTCCATATTTATATAGATAACCATGAGACCTACGGAAACTACGCGCACATTCGGAAATAGCGGTCGTGAGTTTGGACCCTTACAGCATGGACAAGAATAATCAAACAATTAAAAAACAGGAGAGTTGCATATCAGCAGTCGGAATCGAAGCTTTCATGAAAAGCTCGATCGTCCGTAGGTTACCAGAGGACGCACAACCGTCAGGTGATAAGGTGCAGCACGCATTGCCGCTGTATCAAAAAGGACACCGCAAGCACAGCCGGAGCTGTACAGCACGCCGATTGCACAAAGTGGCGCACCTGAGCGTACAAAGCCGACAGTGGAAACGCCAATGACACGGCATCCAGTAGGTTTGGGAGCAGCAACAAGCATTCAACCAGCAGGCAACCCACTCAGAAGTAAAATGACGGTTCTGGGAAATGCAATAGATTCTCTCTTGGATTATTACAAGGGCCGTAACAATGTGCACCATGAAAAGATTGGATCGGTGATTAAGAGAATGCACACCGAAGCCATTATGGTGATGGAAGACCTCGAGAAGGAAGCGGCTACTCCGAGGAGGAAGACACCGATAAAACGGAATCAGAACACGGCAAAAGGAGAAACGGGTAGTGGCGCTACAAAATCAGCGAAAAGGGCAAGGGCAAGGACCAGCCCCAGGGCAACAGCGGCAGGAGACATCACCTTGGTGCCGAATGCGCGATCACCAGCGGAAAAAAAGAGGTGCGAGTCACAAAGCCGAAAAGCTGAAGGGGCAACAACCACAAACAAAGAGTCCGGCTGGAATCTTGTTAAGGAGAAAAAAGACAAGAAGCCGAGGGCGCTAAGGGCAAGGCCATATGCAATAATAATATCTTAGGCTGAGCACGCCTCGTATGCATACATCCAACGGAATGTGAAAACCTCAGATTCCCTCAGGTCCCTTGGAGAAGATGTCAAGAAAATTCGGCGTACGACTAAGCAGGAGCTCATTATTGAACTGAAGGGTGTGCGTGACGAAAGGATGTCTGCCCACCAATCAGCGATCGAGGATGTGCTAAAAGAAAGCGCAAAAGTGAAGGTAAAAACACACACTGTGACATTGCAGTGTAAGGACCTAGACAAAGTTACGACGCCAGAGGAAATTTACGAGGCACTCCATACGCAGTGTAAAATTAGGCGCCCTGAGGTATCGGCAGTGAAGAGTCTACGAACGGCGTACAGCGGCACATATACGGCATTTATTGACCTTCCTGCGACAGAGGCTAAAAAGGCTTTAGAAGCACAACGTATCCGTATTGGATGGGTCTTGTGCAGAATAAGGGAAGCCGTCTCCCCAAAATGGTGCTTCAGATGCTGGGGGTTTGGGCACCTAGCAGTAAACTGTAGGGACCATGTAGACAGATCCGGACTCTACAGAAAGTGTGGCCAGGAAGGACACAAAGCAGCAGCATGCTCGAATCCAGAAAGATGCGCTTTGTGCAAAGGGGAGCACGCGGCCGGCAGCTATAAATGCCCGCTGGTCAAAAAGGCGCGTAGAGAAGAGCGTTGATGAAGCAGGAGCACTGCGTTGATGTTGCGCCGAGCAATACAAGAATATCAATGACTACTCCTGGTCATCTGATGGCTCAAATAAGTCGGTCATATGGACTATGAGGAATGCAATGCCGCAGAGTAAAATGAGATGCGTAGAAAATGGTTTCACCTGGATAAAGACGAAAGGCATCTACCCTTTCAGTTGCTACGCTCCACCGAGCATGAATGCGGACGAATTCGAGCGAATGCTGGCAGCCCTAGTAACGGAAGCTCGTGAAAAACACAGACTCCTTATTGCTGGTGATTTCAACGCGTGGTCTACCTGGGGAAGTGCGCGAACGAATCAACGAGGCGCAGGCCTGCTGGAAAGCATAGCGTTGCTGGACCTTGAATTGCTCAACGTGCACGGCCAATGCACCTTTGAATCGGAAAGAGGTAGTTCCATTGTAGACTTGACTTTTGCATAAAATGCATTAGCACGCAACGCCATCTGGATCGTTAGCTCTACATACACCCACAGCGTCCATATTGCCATCATAATAGATATACCGACGGACATTGAACGAAACTCGCGTCGTGTACGGATAGCACGGCAAAAGGGTTGGAAGCAACAAGTTTTCGATGCCGAAGTCTTTAATATGGTCTGGCAAAATGGTCCGGGTCAAGAAGCCGCTTCGGTGTTGAACGCAGAAGATTTGTCGGAGAGCATCATGCGCCGCCTCAGCAAAGCATGTGATGCAACTATGCCGAGATATTCGGGAAGACCTGACAAAATTCCATTCTACTGGTGAAATGTGGAAATTATGACCGCTAGAGGAAACTGTCACCGAGCACGAAAAAAGTTGAAGGGAGCACGTGGCACACCAGCGTCTGAAGTGTTGTTGGCGGACAGCAAAAATCGCTGTTTCAAGGAGCTTTGAGATGGCGTTGACGATGATCGCTGGGGTTTGGGATACAAAACTGTCATCTGGGCGGACACGAAGATATCATTCTTCAAAAACATAAAGCGCACATACAGACTCTGTGCTCTGAGGGTAGTCAGTGCTTACCGCACTGTCTCAGACGATGGCATTTGCGTCGTAGCAAGGAAGATTCCTATCGACCTGCTCGCGTGTGAAATGGGGCGACTGTACAGCGGCACAGGACAAAGGCCATCAATCGCGATGAAAAAAAGAGAGGAGGCGCACAATTTCTATGTGGCAGCAACGATGGGATCAACCCGAGAAAGGGTGCTGGACGTATAAATTGATCCCAAATATCGGGGCGTGGATGAACCGAAATCATGGAGAGGTTGATTATAATCTCACGCAGTTGCTGTCCGGACATGGCTGCTCATTAATGAGCGAACTGACCTTGAAACAGCATTCGGCGGAGAAGTGACTGAGTCAAATCTGGTCACACATATGTGTGAGGATAGTAGAAAGTGGAATGCGGCAAGTGCAGCAGCTGCGAACATATTGGATACACTGCGGTACACGGAGAACTCACGCAGATCTGCAGAACGAGCTGAAGGAGTTTCGTGACAAGCAATGAATATCATTGCCCCCGGACTCGGACAGAATGGCTAAAACTAACGATTAGTAGTAATATACTCACAACGGCCTCCCGACGCACTACCTATTCGGTGAAGTTCTGGAAGGACTAACCGTCGGACATGAGGGAGGGTTTAGTGGGTTAAAGTCCCACACTACGGCTACGCCTACGGCCACAGGCTTTCGATGCTTCCCTTCCTCGGCAAGAAAAAAAAAAAAGAAAAGACGGACATGGCTAGATCAACTCGCCTCGTTGCGCTGATCAAGATTATAGATTATATATATTTTATGGGGGTCTCAGATGTCTCCTTCTGTGTGTTACAAACTTCATGACAAATTTGTAATACTATTCACTGCGTGAAGAGTACAAAAATGGTTATTATGAGAATTTATTTACATTTTAAATGTTTATTTCTTTCCTATTAGATCTTTAATAAAACAAGTTAAAAAAAAAAATATGTGTACTTTTTAATTTTTAATCAGTTCCTTCTTATTAGTTCTTCAGTAACAAATTGACAAAAAGCAACTATTAAAACAACAAATACATAATGCAATCATAAAAGAAGGTAAGGGAAGAAAAAAAAAAAAATTAGGAGCATTTATTTAAATTTTAATCAGTTCCTTCTTTCTTATTAGTTCTTCGGTAATAAATTAGAAAATATACTCTACTCTTAAAATATTATTTCTAAGTATGTTTAATGAAGTTATTTGTCTGTACCTACTGCATTATTATAAATATAATATATAAATATGAAATACTTTTAATTTGAATTGTTAATTGAGGAGTTTCTGTTTATTTCTAGTCCCTAGTAACTAGTTCTAGAACTAGTCCCTAGTATCTGGTGAATGGTAAGCGAGGCGGTGAAAATTAACCCATTCCAATGACATCGCCATGTTAAATTCACCAGTAAAAGAGATAGAAATGGACCTAGTGATGGTTCCAAAGTGTCTAGTCGCAAACAAGTTTTCGACCAGTGATTCATACTACTGGGGATTAGGATTTTGATATCCGATTATTTGTTGACTAATATCAAACTGATGCGGGAATTAATTCTGTCAGTGTTGGTAAAATGCGAATTAATGCTTAAAAACACCTAAAATATTAACCAAATCATCTCTACAAAATTGATAAATTTCAAATCGTCAAAAGAGATTTCTGGCATACCGAGAATTGGATTTGGGTTGATAGAGATTTCTGCTACATGCTCGAATGATATTTTATTTTATGTTTTTCTTTTTTTTTTTGGTCTGAAAATCATCAGACCGAAATTCAAAGATTCGATATTCACCATTAATTGTGTAAAAATTCGTTTGGGTCACACTATTATTACCCAATAATTTTTACATGACACAAAAGTTAGTTAAGTTGGTTTCTCATAATTAGGATGATTTTTTTTTTAATTTTCTACCATTCCAATTCACCATAATGACATTCTTTCTGTTTCAGATATTAAATATGTTGAAAATATTGTACTTATAATATTTATTACATAGAGACAAATATTGCAATTAAAATTTAATTGAAATTAAAGGAAAATAAAAAATATTATAGTCTACTTAAAATTAAAGGATATTGATTTAGACTTGTTTAATTTAAATTTAGTTACAGTTAACTCAAACCAGGGCAACCAGGATTCTGGTGTCAATGGGGCATCATGCGTCGCGTCTTGTTGCGACATCAACTCAATTCAATTCGAGTTAAGTCAAATTAAGCAAAACTGCGTTAAATTTCCTGCGGGTACTAAAAGCTTAGGAATAGCATAGCGTTGCGTTGCTGTAGCTTCAAAGGCGACACCACCATCACGCACAACATCACCTATTAAAATCAGCAAACGATAAAGGAACCGCTTAAAGGAACCTACGACAACAAATGAACACCAAACCTGAACTGTCAAAAGCAGCACGACCTGACTCAGAACTCTTTGCCCCGGGAACTGTTTTTGGGCTGCCTGTCTTGAGGCCTTTTTGTTGTGGTTATACTAACAAAAATAGCTGATGGCCTTATAACATACTCCCCCGTACAATACAATATTTTAATAAGTTTCCTCAATTGTATACAATATTTAAATATACATACATAATTGGGTGGTGATGTTGTTATGCCCTAAAGAAATATTGTGGTACATATGGTACGCATGAGTAATCCTTTTATGAGCAAACGCAAAACCACAAAAAAAAGGGTTATATAATTAGGTAATTTAAAGATTTGAAGTATTAATGATTATAAAATCAGGTGTACTAAGCGTATGATGATGTTAAGAAGTTAAGAAGCATGAATCAGAATATAAAAATATGAAAAAGCAAGAAGCACAAGATACGAGTATGAAGAGTAAAATAAAATAAATTATAAATTTATTAAAGAAAGCAAAATGAAATAAAGGAAATTTAAGAAAAGTTAATATTCTATTCAGTATTCAATCATATGCCAAGCTCCAATAATTTCTTTTAAAAAACAGGACATATAATTATGTATTTAATCTAGCAAAATATATTTAATAAGAACTTCGGTTGAATTTATATGAATTTTCGCGAAATCATCAAAAAGAAGGTACCTTAAATGTTAGGCCGCTTAAATAGAAAACACACACACAAAAAGAGATTTACATATCTTTGCATTTGTAAAATAGCTGTTATCAGTACATATGGACTATTTAATATTAAATTAAAGTAAAATCATCCGAGGTAAACCTCTAACAGAAGCATGAAAGCTAAAATAAAAGCTTATAACTGGCTTATGAGTTGAAAAATTTCATAATAGAAAGAAAATGTAAGAAAGGACTAACTTTGCCTATGCCGAAGTTGTAATATTCTTCACGCCCCAGCTAGTGGTCCGAGTTATAAGATTGTTGGATATGGGTCAGAATTTTAAAAAATTTTAAGTCGATAGTACAAAAAACAAAAAAGTTTTTCTAATAAGAACCTGAATTTGGATCCCGGTTTGTATGGGTGGTACCTCCCCTAGCAGTCCGATTCGGCTGATTCCAACAAATGTACTGCGTATGGTAAAAATTTCAACTCTCTAGTTCAAAAACTGAGCGACTAGTTTGCATACATACAGACGGACAGACATACAGACGGACCGACGGACATAGCTACATCAACTCGTCTCGTCGGGCTGATCAAGAATATATATGCTCTATAGGGTCTCCGATGTCTCCTTCTGTGTATTACAAACTTCATGACAAATTTATAATACTACTAGCTGTGCCCAGCCGCACTTTTCTGTGGTCCAATCTACATGTGAAACTTTGTTTGTTTTTTCTATTTTTTGTTTAGCCTAATCGCTATTTACTGTAATTATACACATTTAAAAAAAGAAATGAAATTAATTTTACTTTATTGTGACTCAGAATTTAAAGACTACTTGATTGATTTGAAAATATGTCTGCAAGCTTTATATGCAAATTTTGATCTACTAATTTTTAACGATTTTATAAGTCGATTTTGATGAAATAAATGCTATATGTTGCAGGAAGCTTGCTACAATACACCAGTGGAAATCGCTTTCAAATCGGTTGAAATTTATGGGCGCTAAAGGGAAACATACACATTTTTCAACTTTGTTTTATAGAATATATAGTAGAAGAAGAAGAAGAAGATGATAGATAGATAGATAGATTTTATATATATAGTAGATAGAAGTAGATAAGTAGATTCACTGAGTGAAGAGTATAAAAAGTTGAAAAGTTTTACTTGATTTCTTAAGTGATTAGTCTAAATATGGAAATAACATGAAAACCCAAACACACAGTGTGGTTAGTAGCGAAGATGGAGAACTTATTCAGAGAAAAAATTCACATAGGCACGACTTAGTTTTCAAGATGAAGGAAAAAAGTGGTGTTAAAGCAAGTCTAACCACTACTAGACATCTTATTCTGAAAGCTAAATACATAAATATATTAAAAATATAGAAAAAACTTTCATTTTATACCAATCCTTGAAAACAACCCCATAGTCTCTACCACACTCATTTTACTAGAACTACTCGGGCATCATGTTATCTTCTCTCAATGGCCACTGCTGCTTCCTAAAATTTGAAGCTTTAAAAATTTTTGACCTTAGTCAATATTCTATGAACAACAGTATTATTCTAGCCTTTTCATATGTATGTATCCAAGTATTGCGAATTTTTAAACTTTTAAAACGTTTATTTATTTATAAAACTAAATATAATGGCGCCTTTTAACTTTGTTAGGATAATGCATAAGATTATGAGAACTGAAACCATATATGATATTATGAGTCATAGAAGTAAGATTCTTCAAATATCTGAGATTAGTGATTTAAGAAAATAGGAAAGAGAATAGAAGCGCTTGCAATAATATTATAGCAATGTTCTGCAACGTTTAACTTGTAAGTTTGTCAAATAAATAGGAATATAAGTATCACACAATAACTAGTCAGTAGGGTAGGAGCTGGAAGCGCCCGCTATGAGAGCAAGAAAGGAACCAGACTTTCCGTGAAAAAACTGATCCCAAATATAAAGTGCTGATTTCGCACATATCAATGATTCCAACTAATTTTCCCTTTACATTCGATAAGCGATTACAGCTTCATGACGCGATGACGATGCACAAAGCTCAAGGGCAGTCGCTCCACCTCACTGGATTTAATTAAGAAAAATCTATATTTTCCTCACGCCCAACTGTATGTAGATTATTTTCGAGAAGGAACTCCAAAACTCGAATCATAAAACCAAAAAAAATCTTTATCCACTTGAGTTACGCTAAAAAATCACGCTGGGAACGCTACTAATGTATAGTTCAGTTCTGAACATGAGTTCGTTCAATGAGAACCCCATGATGATATTTTGACAAATGTGAAAATAATAAAGAGAAAAATAAAAATTTAAAGGTATTTAATAATTTTTTTTGTTTTTTTTTTTTAAATTATGAAATTTAATTAAGAAATAAATTTAGACAAATGATTACAAGTGATTTTTTTTTCAGGATTATTTGAGTTCTCTCAATGACTTATTGTTCATTGGTTGCTTACAGGACAATTCGGGATTATTAGTGATATTGATATTGTATGCTTTGAATTCATATACAATTGATTCGGTTGGCTACTTCTGACTTGAAACTAAAACTGGCCTTGCCACTGGACAAACTTGATTTTATTCCGCTGACATTTTACTTATTAATTTGTTTGTTGCGATACGACTGATTTTGGATTCGATTCGATGATGAAAGTTTCGGCGTCACAGCTAATAAATGTTTATTAACGAGCAGTTGTTGTATCGGTATTTTTAAGTGAGTTTTGGACCTTGATTTTGCGAGTCACTGGTTCGGGTAAATTAGGCTTACGAACAGTTGGTTTTCTTACCATTGGCTCGATAGTACTAGGCTTACGTTCAAATGGCTGTCGTGCAAATCGTTTGCGTACTACGCGTTCTGTTGTCGCGACTGGTTCTGTTTCTATTTGTTGTTGTTCATTTCCAGCGGCTTCACATGGCATGGCCTTGTTTTCGACGATATTGCTTGATTTCATTTCATCATCGCATGTCACTTTCATGGCAGAATGTACGTTGTCAGTTACTTCAATGGGGTTTCCGTTAATAACAGGTTGAATGCTCTCATCCATAGGTAGTTTTTCCACTGCTGGTTGACATGGTGGTGGTGCTCCTGACTCTTCCTGTGCTCGTTCATGGTCACATCTTTCGTTGGCAACATCTTGTTCTTGTTCTTGTTCTTGTTCTAGAGGAACCATGTCTTGGACAGCCCTGTTCTCTCTATTTATTTTGTTTATATGTTGTCGTTGCTGAAATTGATTGAAGTTCATAGATATTTGTATATATTTTTGTGCAGAGCAATATGTCCATTTGTCTGGTAAAAGTCTTGCCCATGTGTGTATCTTGCCTATACAAACCGTGTATCGGTTGCTATTCCCTGAGAACTTGCCACCCTCTAATAACTCAAATTTACTCTTACCACCCATCCATCTAATATTTCTTCTTTACATTTCTTGTTACGTCGGATATTCGTAATGCTACACTTTAAGAAGAGCAGATGATGATCGGATAACAATAGGAGTCTTAACGAAAATTGTGCTGCACTTCTCGGAAGATGGATCCGTTTTCTAGGAAAAACTAACTCTGCTGGCTCTGTTTTGATGGTTTTGCGGGTATTCTTAAGACACACAGCAGCCAATTTCCCTATCCCCCTTTGATTTCAAGTACAACAATGGGCTACATCCAATTATAGTCATACGTGGAGGTTTTTAAGCAAACTCGGCCTGCAAAACCTACTCTTTTATTTTATGTTTTGTCCCCGACTTTTTTATCGTTTCTGCTTACCAAACCCTTTCTCTTCTACGTGAATGTTAGCACTGAAAGACTGAAGACCATTTCAAATCGCAACTTACCTTATATAGTATGTACCATCGAACACCGAAGGCAACTCCTAGCAATGTAGATACCAATATGAAAAGTCCCAGTAAAAATGGAGACAAATTGGTTCTCATTGGTTCCATCCTATTGACCACGACATCCTCAACTAAAAACGGCGGGTACAAAAATTCCGCAGCGAATTGTCCTATCTGTGATATTATATTGTCATCGAAAGATCGTAAGACTGGAGCATATGTCTGATCCCGATTTATCGGGAATGTCTTGTCATTTGAATAGTCTTTGAATTCCTTCATTTTTGAACTGTTTTTGATCTAACCTTTTTAACAAATTATACAGCAAAATTACTAAACTTGAAATTTTTACGAATTTTTTATTCGGCCCGAAACATTAAAAAATATAAAATGAATGAATAAAACATTTACTAAACGCCAAAAGTAAACTTCGATCGAATAAAAAGAAAATGTGTCTAGATGTCATACAAAAATAATAAATAAATATTTGAATCATTTTCCAACAATCATTTGGCTCCACCTATTGAACATTGTGAGCGGTAATTTTTTATTTTTGTACTTCTTAACACTTGTATTTTTAAATTTAAAACATTATGCTAACTTAAGTTCCTTATCGTTCAATGATATTTCAGAATTATAGATGACTAACTAGTAGAAGAGGTATTTCCCATCTGAAAAACAAAACAATGTTGGGTTTTTTTCATAGATAATAGCCAATCTCAAGAGTTCAAGGTGCCATAGAATACGCCTAAGAGTTTTCGTAGAAATATTAAAAAAATTTTGTAATATAGAAACAAACAGAGATATGTTGGTGAATAAAATACGAAACATATGTACAGCTAAGGGTGGCCAGGTAGTCACCTTATTTGCCGTTGGCGTCACTTGCTCCATAGTCACCACTTTGAATCACTTTGAGATAGGTGTTGCCTTGGTCAGGAGTCTGATAAAGTGGATGCTAAGTGTTAACAATCGGTTGATGAATCTACTGATGTGAAAGACAATTTGATGTGATCTAATGTGATTAAGGACTGCCAAGTTCAAATTTTTGCATAGAGTTGTGTTCTTGATGTGCCAGGGGAAACCAGTAATTAAGCGGAATGTATTGGTCTGCATTTGACAGCAGTTCCCGAAATCTGCAAAAATTTCTTTGTTAGTATTAAATCAATAAATTTTTGAGCGCTTTAATTTGGCTACTATCCACTTATTTATTTAGACAGAGGATTACTACTTAAAAAACATATTGACCGGACTAATATTTGATATATCTACGATATAAAGTTTTGAGTAAAAATGGTGATGTGAAAGGTATTAAATCTTCCGTAAAGCAAAGTTAAATGATAATTGTTAAATGATCAGATTAAAATTATTTTATATTCACAAATATGCAAAAAACATTTAAAGCTTTAAAAGCAAAAGAAATTCTATATGAAAATATTATTTTCTATATGAAAATAATTGAAAATAATAAAGCAGTTTATGATTTTATTGAAAACTAACAGCAGAAAATTTAAATTTTAAACCATAAATAATATACATTCATTCACACATACTAATAGTTAGTATGTATGTGATAAATGAATTAATGAAGTCGTTCAGTGTGTGTGTCTGTGTGTATGTGTGTATGTGTGTGTGTGTATGTGAGTGTGTGTAATAATTATTGAGTATATTTCATTCATAAGAAATCAGCTTAAGAGGAATGACAACGATATCCTTTAATTCCTCATGTACTCGTATCTATGTGTACTCTATGTGTACGAGTATGCGTGTGTATTTGTGTTTGTATTGTGGATGGCATAATAATGCATTCATGATGTTGATTACCAAATAAAGTTCTTGCGGTCGTCAATACGCGTCTTGAACAAAAGAGCAATTGAATGAATGAGTGACACAATGATTGCGTGAAAAACTGAATAAATGAATAAAAGACTGAATGACTGCAATGATTGAATGAGTGAAGTGACTGAATGAGTGAGTGGCTGACTGAAATGACTCTATGAGTTTGTGAGTGAAGTGACTGAATGAGTGAGTGGGTGACTGAAATGACTCTATGAGTTTGTGAGTGAGTGTAGCTTTTAAAGGTTGACAATTCAATGAATCATTAATAGCTGCAACAAAGATACTTACAACAAATAACATAATCAACTACTGGAAAATGAGTAAAATCTGAAGATGGGAACGAGGGCAAAATGAAATTTGGCGCATTAAGGTTGGATGGATGGATGGATGGATGAATGGAATGAAGGATGGAAAGAATGAGAAAATGCATGAATATAAGAAGGAAAAAAAGGACACTGGCAATGCCGACGGACTATGAATAAATGGCAAGACAAGACAAGGCAATGCACGCACTCATTCTGTATATATTGAATACATCTCTACATAGAGATGATACACAGAAAGCCTGGCCCTAGGATATGTGCCTTGAGATCATGGGTTTGGGCGTGCATCTGTGTGTTGGTGTATGCCAAACATGCCATTTTTACACGCATGAGAATTTTTAATGGAATAAATGTATTCATTTAGTAAAGGGGAGCCATGAGCATCAGTATCAGCATCAGCATCAGCATCAGAGGCAACATAGTAGAAGTTTTACAAACTGGGCACAACCAAAAGGACATACAAACTACTATAGACAAGCTGAAAGTAACCAAGAGAAGTATAATGATGATAATGATGACGATGTGAATGAGGATGATGTAGTGAGATTTTGGTGACACAAGCAATTCATTCACATTTACATGGAGAGAAAGCAAGCAAATGATTGAATGAATGAGTAAATGAAGTACGAGTATGTGTATTTCATTTGTACGGTCAAAGAAGGTCGATCTTAACGTATATCTGTGTAATTATGTAGGTACTACAGTACTAAAGACACTCATTAAAAAGCATGTAAATTGCAATAAAATAAAGGAAAAACGGAACATTTATCATACGTCATGTCGCTTTTAGCACTTCATTTATTACTGCAACAGACTGTTGATGGACCTTTGAAGAAATGATAAAAAATACTGTACCACAGAGTACTATTTACTTTAACATTCTTATCCCTCAAATTTTAATCAATTGCAATCCAAAAAATATGTAAATATATATGCATGTGTATATATATGTGTATATGGATTTTATTCCACTTTTATTTAACCAATATAAAGTGTATTCATAAAGCGGCGGCTTCTTCTGTAAACTCACTATTCACAGACATAGTAGTACTTTGTAAAGCCTTGAATATTGTTCATATTCATATTCATGTTTATGCTATATAGTACTGTATGTACACATATATAGAATGTACCTATACATATAGAGTATAGTAGAAAGACCGTTGAGCATTTAACGCCTCGCATGCAAAGTATGCAAGTATCCATGAGTGCAATACGCCACACCACACCAAAGTACTTTAAGTGTAACCAAGCGCAGACAAGTGTCTGAGTCAGAGCACCCAACAGCCAACAGCAATCAGCCATCAGCCACCAGCAACCCACATCCAACAACACACAACCGCCAAAGCCAAAGCCGTACTGCTATGAGCCAGTAATATGAGACTAGTCAAGCCAAGTCGAGTCGAGTCGAGTCGAGCCGAAGCAAGTCAAGTGGGTGCAACTGATGGTATGACTAAATGCCGACGAAGTAACTCAGTCAAAATATGTATGGATGCATTACTATACCAGAACTGACACACACAAAAATGTCTTTTATAGTCAAGTGCATATATAATATATTTTCTTTTTTTTCTATATGAATCTCCCAATCATCATTCATATAATAACATGGAGTTATCAGTATAACTGCTATTAAAAAATTGGATTTACCTTTAACAGATGGTATCTTTTAAATCATAATTTTGTGTACAATTTTCTTGTGTTTTTGTTTCATCAAAGTTGATGAATGGCCTTGAGCAGTGCGTGCTCGCTTCCAGTCTTAGTTTCTGCTGTTCATCACTTTTAGGCAAGCGGCTTCTCGTCATACAAATTTGTGGCACTCACTGCTGTATATAATATAAGGAAAGTACAAGCATGCCAAACAAAGTTCTAAAAGGAGCATTATGTTTTGCCCGCAACTCTCCTCTTCATAGAGATCTAAAAATGTCCGACACGACAACCAAACAATCTTCTCTAAAGATATAGGAAAATTTCTTCTTATTTTCATGTAAATATTGTGTATCATAACAATGTTTTAAGCAATAGTGATTAATGTTAAAATAAAATGTAAAAAAAAAGATACAAAAAAAAACACTTTTTTTTTTGGTTATTTGTTATAGAAAACTTAATTGATTTATCCTTAAATTTCTTCAACATTTTTTGCAAACTCAAACCAGTTACCTATGTAGAAATAGGAATTCGCTGCCAAAATTTAGGTTTAGTGGTTTGATTGGGTCTGGGCGTTGAAAATAATATATATTTCTGTAAACAAGTCAAAGTAGCTAATGTCGAAAATTGAGCAAATTGAGTAAATTGAGTAAATTGAGTTAGTATGTAATTATTAGTCACCGCTTTAAAACATGTATTTCGACTCCAACTACTATTAATTCGTACACCTACGATTGTTTCACAATTCAAATTTTCAAACTCTTTTAAACGATTATTGGAATAAATAAACTTATATATAATATTTATACTTGTTGAAAAGGTTGTGAAAACTACTTTTATTAAAACATTTTAAAAAATTCATTTATCATGTATTTTATTTTTTATAATTTTTTTTTTTGTGTAGCAACTTAGAAATATGAAATGAAACCAAACCGAAATCACTTTACACAAAATGGGCAAAATATAGATTTTCGACATACTCGTAAGCTACTTTGACTTGTTGACACAGATATGTAGATAAACCTTAGAATCTTCACCGCTTTCTTGTTAGTTTTCTGCATCTGCATAAACTTAAAATAATCTATGATTGCAGCACAGAGTATCTGTTTTTTTTTTTTATGAAATATTTATCTTTGGGTCTTGTTTCAAATGTGGTATTTTGAAATTTTGCACATAATATATTGACGTACTTAGTAATAAGCCTTGTGCTATTGTGGATCGCTTGGCATGAAAGACATTAGGGTAATAAATCAGATGACTTTCTGGAAAACAATGAAACTAGTATGCCGATTTTTAGGAATCTGTACCCAAAGGGTGGCAACGGGACCCCATTACTAAGCTTACGCTGTCCATCCGTTCGCCCGTCTGTCAGCGGCTGAATTTCATGAATCGTAATAGATAGAAAGTTGAAATTTTTACAGAATGTGTATTTCTATTGTCACTATAACAAAAACTACTAAAATTAAAGGAACTTCTAACATTTTTTTTTTGCAGATGATCAATTAAGTGAAATTTTACATTGGCGTCATCGTCATTGTTGCATAAAGTCAAGCTGTTTAAACAAACAAAGTTCTGAGATCTCAATGACATAGTACTCGTAGTTAGGGTATAAGACTCAGACGCGTGAATGCGCGAGTTCCTGTGGCTGGCGGTGTTTTTTGCAGTTGTTATTTTTAAATCTTTTTATTTTGTTTATTTTATTTATATATAGCATGGAATCTTCAACAAAGCGATCACCAAAATGAAGCCGTTTAGTGTTTTGTTCATCATGAGAACAAGCAAAATAAAACCGTTTAAAAAATTAAAGCGGTTCCCATACAAGAAGTCTTCACCCATACAATAAAAGTATTTTTATATTTTTGTCGTATTTTTTTAAATGATATTTTGTTTAGGACACTTATTAGTTGTATTTAAATGTATATTTCATTTTTTGTACGATAGTACGAAACCCTCCGTGTGCGAGTCCGACTCACACTTGACTGATTCTTATGAGTTGATTATACGTGGTAAAACCAGTATACATTATCTACGATGTTTTACAATTGCCAGGAAAGAAGTTTTCTTTCTGGGCTATAATGCCACAACTTACACAAATATGACATAGGAATTTATTGATAGATTGCTTAAAATCATATATAGTAAAGTTTTAAAGTGTTTTCCTTATTTGCAAATAATACTTCCATTCTCTTTTCTCTTTTGGTTCAAAATGTTGTTGCAGGACGCTACAGGTTTACCTGATGATTTTCTTAGCAATTTGTGTTTAATTCCCATTAAGCTTCTCTGCCTCCTTATTTGTTAATGTTGTTTTGTATTGTATTATTTTGAGTATATCCCCTTTCTTTCTTTCTTTTAGGGTTCCGTACCCATAGGGAGACAACGGGACCCAATTACTAAGCTTTCGCTGTCCGTCCGTCCGTCTTCTGCTCTATCTCATGACCCGTAATAGGTAGAGAGTTGAAATTTTCACAGAGTGTGTAATTCACTTGGGTAAAGAACGATGTTTCTAAAAATGTGTATTTTTAGTATTTGTCGTTCTACACACAAGTGGATTACATACTCTGTGAAAATTTCAACTCTCTAACTATTACGGTTCATGAGATAGAGCAGGAGACGGACAGACAGACGGACGGACGGATGGACATCGTAAGCTTAGTAATAGGGTCCCGTTAGCTCCCTATGGGTACCGAACCCTAAAAAAGCGACGAAAGGGATTTTCTACAGTTTGGAACTATTTTAAGAAATCCGATGACAGAAAACTTGCTTGCGTGGCTATGAATATAAAACTAGAGGAAATGCTAATAATTTATGGGACCATCTTAAAAGGTTTCATTCCAACCGCGGTCAGTAGTTTTATTAATAGAACCACTATTAGATGTTACAAATCACTCAGTCACCAATATTGCGGATACTTATGAGTGTATTTGATAAAGTTTGCTATGTGGATGCGGACAATGCTCCTTTCATGATTAGTGCATGTAACATTTTACAAAAAAAAAAAACTTCTCCCGTTCTATGCTCATTCCATGAACCTGGTTGTGTTTGTCGCAAAATGAAATTTTAAATAATTTAAGAATCAAATGTAGATCGTTGTCCAATGTTTTAAATCAATCGTCATTGCCTATGAAAAATTTAAACTGTAACAAAATAGCGACAGCCCGTATTGCCTTATTCAGGAAGTTCCGACAAGATAGAACAGCACATACGCAATGATTAAACGTATAATTGAAACAAATCAATATGTTTCCCAGGTCTTGTTGTCAACATCAAAGGCGCCTATACCACTTACAGTAGATGAAGTCAATGCGTTAACAGAAGTTGCATCTGTACTTAAATATTTTCAAACTGCAACAGAAAAGGTAAACATTTTGATTATAAATTTTTCAATAATATACAATTCCTTACTAATGTGATATATTTTTGTGTGTATGGTTTCTGTCAATTATTACATAACTGCTTTACTCATCATGCCTATATTATATTTAGTATATAAACAACTGAGTCAGAAAAAAAAGACTAGAACACATCTGAAGGTTTGATACTGTGCAGCAGCCTAATAGAATATAGTTCGATTCTACTTTTCCTTATACTTAGAGACTTTAAATATTACTTGAAGTAAATCATGACAAATGAATTATCTTAGTAAAGACCTGGAATAGGTTCTACTTGCCTGCATGACAGAACTGACAAATGAAGTGGGAAGCACTGTATATCCTGTCGGGGGCTAGATTCAATTGCTATAGATTTTTAATAAAAATATCGAAAGTATTTTCACTATCATCTTTTTATTAGTATAACTAAGTATATAATAAAATATAATAGCACGTTGATGAAAGTAGGAAGGATAATTTTAATCTAAAATTTCTATTTACGAGTATACGAATATATAGTATAATACAATTAATATTATCAATAAGGCAAGAGGCCAAGCACAATAAAAATAACTTAAAATAGTTTTTGACATTAAAATAATATATCTATAAATCGGAACAATTTTGTAAACTATTTTTTATTAAAAACTATCGTAACCGACCCTACTTCGCACTGGTTGGTTTCTTTTTTGTCATCACTAAGAAAACAGTTTGAGTATCAAAAAATTATATTGATATTTTAGTTAATTTTTTGTAGTCTACTTTTAGGGATCGTTGTTTGAACATCCCCGATCTCAGGAACGGAGACACACATCGAGACCAAAAATATCCCATATACCAACCATACACATTTATAAATTATGGTATGGCAGCGTATAGCATACGAAGAATTAAAAAAAAAACAGTTTTTATATATAAGATTAATTTAGTTTGTGTCCAAAGACAAAAGATTTACTCACCTTACTAGTAGAAAACACATTAAGCCATAAGGCTTCTGCCAACATTCATATTAGAACAGGATACTTATAACAATAAGTTGATGTGATAAGAGTTTAAACTATGATGTGAAGTCTATGGAAGCTTAACAGTTTTATGATTTTTCAATAAATTTTGAAAATATTATCATTATTATTTGTTCGGGACACAGCAAGCGTTTTTGTTGTCCACTGTCTAATAAATTGAGAAACTGAAAATAAACAATATAAAATGCGTCGATGACGTGCTTATCATTACATAGGTTATAAGCAACTGATTTTACAGATAGGAATAAGGAATATACAAAGTGAAAACAAAGGAATGCAACATAATCTATTATATTATCTGACTTCTCTCAACATGCTCTAAATGCTCTCAACATTATTAATATCTTGACAAGATTTTTTCAAATTGTATCAATTTGTATTAATGTAAATAAAAAAAAATATTCAACATTAAATAATTAAAAACTTATTTGAATTCAATTGAATTCAATTCAATTCAACAACTGTTTCTCTTACATGATGGTGAATGATGGTGACTCTCTCTTAAATCAAATAGAAATTCAACACACTTTGTTCTCTTAAAATGTATAAAGCGCCGGCGCTTGTATATTCAACACTCATAGATTGAAGATTCTCTTCATTTCAATGGGAACATCACACATAAACTGACCTGTCGTCGCTTCACATATCATATTGTATATTTCTCTTGTCATTGCCATTTCGATGCGATTGCGATGTATGATTTAATTTTATTTTGTATTTGATTCTGATTTTTTCGGGGTATTAAACCAATTCAAGTCAATTTGGCAAACTTTGAACTAAGCCAAGTTAAAAATGATATTGGTTTAATGTTATAAAAATTGTATGTTTTGATGCTTTGCGGAAAATTGTGAATGGTCTTTAAAGAAAGAAACAAAGACAAGTAAACAAAAAAACAGGAAATTGGAAAATAAGGATATCAGGAAGTAAGGAAGTAAATAAACGACATTAAGGTTTAGTTGTTGCTGTTCTTGGAGATTTGATTAATAATGAATGATTTGTACAATACTAGAAGCTGTTAATATTATATTATATTGTGGTTTTATTAAGTACATTTTGTTGTTCCCTAGGCGTTCAACTTGATGAGACTTTGGGGGATAAGAAACCTCTGTATTTGATTTTTTTTTATAACTTATATTATAATTTGAAATACGTTTGTAACACATCGAAATACACCTATTAAGTAACAGAAATATGTTTATATGAGAAATAAAAGCTTTAAAATTCAATTTTAAGTAATATATCAAAATAATAATAATTTCTTTCACTTTCTTTGTAACCAATTCAATATACAAAACTGAATCGATAGGATCAAAATATCAGCACTAGTTTTTATCTCTTCAACTTATGATTTTGTAAAATTGTAAGTATTTGGTGATTGGTGATACAATTTTCAATCACAACGAAGACTATATAGTCCATAATCTGCTACAAGTCCCAACGAAATTCGTAGGTCACCACCAATATTGGAGACACTATGGTAAATGAATTAAAAGTTCTTGGTCACGTATCATAGAAACTTAGTTAGGGAACGCAAACACAACAAGCAGCAATTTAAATACCTAGGACCTCAAGAAAAATTATTGCAGCCCAAAATCCTGCAAAACATTAACAGAGGTGCATCATTACTTCTATCTATATTATATATAGTAGTATATATAAAAATAATTTGCCTCATGTTTCTCGGCTCAGCACTTGTGTACGGTTCGACCGATTTGGCTGATTATTATTTTGTTGTGTTCGTAATTATCACCTGAATGTTTGCATGAAATATTGGAAAATCTACCGGAAAGGTCGGAAATGGTGCATATAAAACTAAGAGACATATTTTCAAATCTATTAAGTAGACTTTATCAAACATATCAGACAATTACATATGTCAATGTTATTCACAAAACTCTTTTTGAATTATGAGCCACAACAAAATAAATATTCTTTCTATTATTCCCGTACAAAGCTGATTTTACCGGGGACAAGCAACGCACACCGGAACTACTAGTTTAGTATAAAACAAAGTAGCATTCCGCATCTGTTTGTTCTCCACTTACTTCATCTAAGCCATACACACATAAACACATTTTCATTTTGAGTTTCCAATGTAGCTTAAAATTTTTATCACTATTTAAAATAATCACAGATCATTGCCATGGATATAGGCATGAGGCTACCTATGTTGATCATGTAGTCAAAAAAAAAATTAGTACTGAGAATATGGAATGCTTTAGTGGGGCAGTGGCAAAATTGTTTGTAACCAATATGAAAAATAATTATTCACTTGCAATGTATTAAATCAAATAAAAGAGTTCCAAAACAGAATTCATATGTACACGTAGTACTCAATATTGTACTTGCAGTTCGTGCAATGCATTGCTGATGCTTCTTTTCCGTGTACCATTTACGGATAACATTAAACTAAAAGGGATCATTATATATATGTAGCACCAGTGATGATACACTTCCCAAAAAAGTTTCTATTTTAAATCAATTATGCTGCGAAGAAGTCATTCAAATATAAGTAAGTTGTAGTACAAGAGATGCAAACAGAAAACTTTCATGCTTTAATGATAAAACCAAAGAAGGAAGTGAAATAAGGCTGCCTACTGTAATAGCAAAGAAATTGTTGTTTGCAAAAAAATAGAGAATCATTTGTTGAACATCATAGTCTTGTCCAGGACCCTTGAAATATTATTATTATTATTAAGAAGTAGGATAACAAAGAAATTCTTATATTACATAGTATTAGGAGCATCGACTGCCATAGCTTTTAGCTCATAGATTAATAAATTGAAGAATGAGATTAATTAATTTAGTTATAAAAGATTTATCAAATTAGTGGATTTAAAAGAAATATAGGTCAAGTTTATGTTGTAAAAATTTGGATTGCCCAGGAACACTACCATGTTAATTGCAGAGAGGGCATGCATTATTGTTGCGGCCGCACAGTAGGTGCTGATGAGTGAGGGAGGTGTGACCAAGTTCGAGGCGGACGAATAATTTTATTGCATTACAGTGGCATTCGGCAGGATAAATTGGAGTGATGGCATTTGGGCTTAAACGCTTGTAGTGGTGACTTGCGTTATCCCATGATATGAGATTTAACTAGGTGGATGATGTCGGCCTTTTCAAATATGTTAAATGTGTGTAGTGGTTTTGTTAAGGCGAGCTTATCACGGGAGTCGGCTAGCTCATTGCAAAGTATTTTGGCATGGCCAGGGAGCCACATAAGTTTAATATGCTTATGCTGGATAAGCTGATCGCGGATTGTAATAGTAATTATACTATTGCTGTTGGGATTACGTACGGAGTTAGTAAGTAGTTGATTTGCTGTCTGTGCAAATAATGACTTTGGATGGAATATTAATAACAAATCGCACTGCTTGAAGAATATCATAGAGTTCTGTTTAGAAACCTATATTTGATCCGTATACAATGGCAAACGAAGTTGCATCTAAAGTTTTTGATCCATCATTGAATAAGAATATCGTTGTGTTATGTCTTGGTTCGCGGTAAACTTCATTAAAATGAGCTCTATAATCAACTGTATCGTTTTTTGTGAATGCTTCAAGTTTATCGATGAATGCAGACCGTTCCAGTGTCCATGGAGGAAATCGTTCAGGTTGAATGTTCGTGGAACACTGCGTAAATCCAATTGTCTTGGTCTCTAAAATAAAAAATCACCCACTGTTTGAAAGATATTTAATATTTGTTAGTTTAAAAGTTAAGGTTCATTATAATGCAACATTTACCTTATCAATTTTAAATTTTTTCTACAATAATCAGTTCAGTTTAGTTCAATTCGGATTGATTCAGTTTATTTTCTTTTCTTTAAATTAAGTACAAAGGTTTCTTTCCTTTCTTTATTGTTGATATTTTATTGATTGATGAGAGCGAGTTAGTAAATGATTGATTAAATGAATAGCATTAGAAACTTACATACTACATAATTCAAATGACAGTTAGTAAGCTTTCAAAACTATTGTATTGCATTATTCCATTAACTTCCTATCATGGGCGTATTCAAGCTGCATCTAGAGAACAAATTACATGTAATCAAGAATTTCGTGTAGATGCATCAACACTCAACATTTATTTTTTAATTCTAATTTCGTTGGCTCCTGTCGCTGCAGTTTAGGCAAAAGGGGGTGGCATCTGCCCTAATCTATTCTCCTTCTTACACCCATGCTTGTGTGAGTGTGTTGCAACAAGTCTTTTGTTTTTCTATACTCTTAAAGAAGAATGAGAGAATGTGGAATGTAGAAGAAATTAAATCAACACCTTACTAATTATTTGAACAAATTATCAAGGCGTCGTCGTTTATCTATCTGTCTTGGATGGAATACCACACAAAAAAAAAAAAAAACAAAAACAAAAAAATTATAATAATAAAGAAAGAAACTAGAAAGAAATTCGAGATTCAAAGGCACGCACGAGACAAACATCTTGCTTTACCTACTCTGTTAATTTTATTAATCACAAACAAAGAGTAAGAAAGAAAGTGAAAAAGGCAAAGGCACAAAATGGTCATAAAATTAACGACAAACTATTTAACCATCACACTCACTATATCTTTACATGTGTATGTACAAATATATACATATACATATGTCTAGGCAATTTGAGACGCAATTCAAATTGAAGCAACATTTCGACAAAAGAATGCAAAGAGTGAATATACACATTCATAGAGTGAAGAAGTAAATAGAGTAGAAAAGTGACCGAAGGGCAATAAAATGTGTAAGTCAAATGGAAAAAGGTTGGAGGAAGAAATGAAAGAAAGCAAGGAAATAAGCAAGGAGAGAAACAAGTTGGAGAAAGTAAGGAAATCAGGAAAGAATGCATAATTTCTTAGAGTAATATGTAGAGTATTGAAGCAAGGACAAAAAAGTATAGCATAAAAATAGGCGTCCCGATAATATTTAATACTTACTTAGTAAAGAGAATTCATTGTTGTTCAGGACAATTGTTGGCGACAAATTTAGACGCGAAAACGTGCAAATGATAATCAAGTAATTTCTATTATGGCACAAACACACACACACAAACACAGAGATTCACTCATAAATTTCTACACAGATAGAAGAAAAGCTCATATGAAGGAATGACAATGGAACTCTTAGCAAGTCACCAAGCCATTTAGATATTTATTGGGCCGAATTTCAACTTGACTAAGCAACGTAAACAAAAATAAAAAGAATGAAAAAAATAAAAAAGTAGAATAGTAAAATGGTAACTGAATAGGGAATAGAAGAGCGAAGAGTGAAGAGAAAGATATAAACAAAAAATCACAAAAAAAAAAAAAAAAAATAAATAAAATAAAGCGGTGGAGTGTTGGGATAAAGAAAAATGAAAATGGTTGGCGTCTGTTGATTGCGTGCAAGAAGAAAATGACTGCGGCAACAACGACAGCAAATGAATCAACAGCAGAAGGAGCAACATCAGAAGGGACAACATCAGAACAAAATGAAAAGAGGAGAAGTGGCTTTCGTGTTAATGTTAATAACAATCATCATCATGATGAAGCTGGTAATGATAATGACAAAAATGTCAATGATGTTGATTAAAGTGTTGATGATGATGACAAAATTGTAAGTGACACAAACACATGAATGTGCGTTGAACAATAATGAAACGACAAAAGGCGAAGGTTGGACGAAGTACAACGAAATTTGGTGACAAATACAACCAAATACAAAAAATAATAAATAAAATAAAATAAAATAAAATAAAATAAAATAAAATAAAATAAAATAAAATAAAATAAAATAAAATAAAATAAAATAAAATAAAATAAAATAAAAAAAAATAAAATAAAATAAAATAAAATAAAATAAAATAAAATAAAATAAAATAAAATAAAATAAAATAAAATAAAATAAAATAAAATAAAATAAAATAAAATAAAATAAAATAAAATAAAATAAAATAAAATAAAATAAAATAAAATAAAATAAAATAAAATAAAATAAAATAAAATAAAATAAAATAAAATAAAATAAAATAAAATAAAATAAAATAAAATAAAATAAAATAAAATAAAATAAAATAAAATAAAATAAAATAAAATAAAATAAAATAAAATAAAATAAAATAAAATAAAATAAAATAAAATAAAACAAAGCAACATTAAAATACAATACAGAGAAACTGTAGTAAAGACATATAATATGTAGTAAGTTGCTGCCGTTTGAGCTTAATATGGGCTTGATGCGTCAGTCTTAACTTCATAATTAGTCTCAAGTATTAAGCAGTAGTAGTAGGAATAAATAAACCCACTATTCAGTGAAACTGGAGGAGAGGCAGACAGACGGACAGACCGACATTGCTAGATCAATTCATCTCGTCACGCTGATCAAGAATATATATATATATATATGGGGACTCCGTCGTCTCATTCTGTATGTTACAAACTTCATGACAAATTTAGAAAACTATTCCCTGCTTGAAGAGTATAATAAGAAAAAGTAGAAAAAAAAAAAACCAAATGCAAACTTGTCTTTAATTTGTGAGTGTGTGTATGTTTATGTATACATGTCAGTGTGTGTGCATGTGTTTGTGAGTTAAGTGTACGTATAAAGAGAAAGAACCAAAAGGCAAAGTAAATGAAAGTTAAACGTGGCGAGGAGAGGCGAGAGAAATGTAGAATGCAACAAGCGGCAGTCAACTTTGCTTGTATTGAAATCAAGTTTTTCTTAATGTATATGTATACAAAATTGCTGTGTGAATGTGCATGTTTGTGTGTTTATACATTTGTATTAGTATTTGTATGCATTTTGGTGTTTGTTGTCCATGCAACGATGATGATGATGTTGACGACTACTATGAGCTGTTAATTGGTTTGTCAGCTTACTATTGTGCATTTAATTGCTTGAAATTACAAACATACACTTATATACACACACACACACACACTCACAAATATATAAGAATATGAATGGACATGACATAGACATGAAGATACACTCACACACACAAAAACATTTATAGTCCATAAACATAACCATTTCATAGTTATTAACCATGGCTATGCCCCTTAATTGTGTAAATGTCCTTTAATGCCTTTTAAGTTTGAACTCACTACTTTCAGCTTATATACTCACCTACACACTAAGCTTTGTACATGTATGTTTTCATGTTTAAATTAGTTTGTTAGTTTGTTTAAGATGTCGTTACTCATGACAACTAATATATAATATGTGGTACTAAAATTGCATTTCCAATCACTTTCTGGTTACAAAGAAAAGTAACAAAACAACAACAACATATTATAAATTGATACCACTTTGATATCATTAAGAGTTCTATAACTTTACAAAATATCCAATATAACTTATAACTTAATTATGTCAATATTATTTAGGTCAAATTATGTGACAAAGGAAGATCGCCAAAGAAAATGATTTTATTGAGAAACCTTATGGACATTGTGATGTCTTCATTTAGAGAAAGGGGTGGAAAGGTTGCGGTGCGTTGACGGTAAGGTATCTCTGTGAAGAATCAACAAATCAAAGCCAAAACTGCCAAAACCTTAAAGAAATGTCTTTGAGAAAACATGTCCTTCCTTCTAGAATAGTAGAGCAGTCACATATAATATGTTTAAAACTAATATTTCCTAGAATAGATATACATTGAACTGTAAAAATGGGAAACAATATTTTTGTTTTAAACTACAAATAAATATTTAATTTAATTACTAATTTCTTTTAGAAAAAATAAACATATACAATACTTGTACAAAACTGTGCCAATGTAAAATGAAAAGAAAAGATGTCGTCATACTGAAATTATTGTTAAACTTAATCAAGTATGCAATATTTAATAATATTATAAAATTACTAATTGATACATTTTGCATTTAGTCTTAAGGTATCTATCGACACGTCCAATGCTTGATCAAATCGTTGTTGTTGTTGCTTGATGCGTTGCCCATCAACTATATCAAATTTCGTTCATCAAATGGAAACATTTTAATTCTTAGTTCTCTTTGAAGGCAGCAACGAGTGCACACAGCGAATGTGCTTCGGCAGAGACCATTAACTATTTATATTTATGACCTTTTTCAGTGGCAATATACCTCAATCTGATATATTTTTTTGTAAAAATTATTAATTATTTTATACAAAAATATTTTAAATTTCAATGAATAAAAATTTTATAAATAAATAGAATATATTTGTACATGTTAACAAAATACTACAATATTTATTAATAATTTCAAATTAATTCATTTTGTAAATGTTAACAAAATACTACAATATTTATTAATAATTTCAATTTATTATTAAATAAATTTTTTATTTTCTTTTAGCTAGTACTCTAATATTATTAGGTCCTTAATTGTACAATTAACCTAATATAATAAATAAAATAAAATAAAATAAATAAATATATTTTTGTTTTAATAAAAATAATTTAATTACAATAATTACTGCGTCCCTAAATTCATTTTTAATCATCAAATTCATTTCGTTTTTGTTTGTTTTCCTACGGCAATTTGCGTTTCTTTTCTTGTCCGTGGTCAGCAACACGTCTTTTCATAACGACAATTTCATCACAATGAGATGATTTCGCCACCAACACATCAAATGACTCCTCATATGCAAGAATGAAGAGAGAGAGAGAGAGAGAGAGATTTGAAGAAAATCAAAACGTTTTGATTTTGTTCAAGCATTTGGTGAAGCGTCAAATGACCCGCATCGACACGTCAAATAGCTTTCGCTTTTTCTGTTTTCGAACCATTTGGTCAAACATTGGACATGTCGATAGATACCTTTAGATTCATTCATAGATTTGGTTGTTAAATCTAAGACTTGGTCAATAAGTTTTAGCACAAAGGTTCCTTGCCTATTTATGTTGTAGTTGTGGAGATGAAAAAGTATTAGAAAGCATCCAATAGCATATTGCTCTTCTTGAAACATAAATCAGTTTGCTCGGTAAGCTGTTCTTCGAAAAACCATGCAGTTATTTATTAATTCTGTATATTGGTTTCAAAAGGCTTATGACAATATTTGAAACCAACTAATAATACCAAAGAGATCTTTAATTTCAAGTATCACAGCTTTGAGAGGCTTCTGGGTGAACACACTTTTTGTTGCGAACAGCCTGCATTTCATATTCTATCTTATCTTAGGTGAACAAATTTGTATGCATTTTTAACAATCTTAATCTTATTTAACATTTCTTTTTTAATTGAGATTCAAGGTAGTTAATAAAATCGCTCTTGCAATATCATTGAACGAATATTATTTCTAATTAATTTTCATTTTTTTACCAGAGGCCACAATAACAATATGGAAGAGTTAATAATAGTATTTTTATTGGAAAGTTTAGACACAATTGAATCAATTGATTAGTAGCTTGCTCAAGAATGAACATAAATGCCATAGGGCGCAGGGTATAGTAAGCATTTTAATATATGCACTTAAAATGTATTGACATACAACTAAATATACGTATATACAAAGAATCATGTACACTTATTGTATAAGTTATCAATACAGCTACTATTGATACTGATATTGCTATTATATAGGCATGTAATTTGAGCCTCACTTAAAATGCCTCATTTAATGACCAACGTTGTGTCGCATTAAGCGACAACGCTAAATCGAACCACAAGAATAGTTTAAGATTATCATGTATAAAAAGCAAAGATGTATTTTCAACCAATCATGCCTCTAAAATTTAAAATTTCAATCAAGTCTAAAATTTATCAATTAAGTCTAACATTTATTTTATTAGGGTTTATGTTTTTGTAGTGGAGTGAGGTGTTATTCCATATTGTATCTTTGTATTTTTTTTAATGTGGTAGTGAGTCAAGTATTTTCTGATATCTGAAAGGCTTAAGTTATTAGTTATGGTAAGGGGGAATTTGTAAACATTTCTAGGAGCTTAATCTGCTAATTCGTTGACTGTTATTTTGCAATGTCCGGGGACCCATACCAGTAATATTCTATTATTTTTATAGGTTGAGATTTTCCTGATGGATGTAGTTTTGGTTGTTTATATATTCTATTGCTTGTAATGAGGAGAGAGAGTCTGTGCATATGGTGAATTTTCCGAGTTGTCTAGATTCATAGGAGCATGCAGTGATTATAGCAAAAATTTCTGCTGTGAATATTGATGAAAAGTGGGGTAGTAACTGGTTTCATTCGTAACACTATAGTGATACTCCGTCAACAGACTTGGAAGTGTAAAGAAACGTGCGGTTATGCATAGAATTCTTGAATTCTTACAGTAATTACATCACCGCATCTGAAATCCAATTCAACGGATTCTTGTGGCACACATTCATAAAAAGCCTGAACGAACACCTCTTCAGGTATCATATCACATAATTTCATATCCTGTGGTCTTGAGGTGCTTGCCGCTCGATGATATACAACCAATTCGTTAAGTGAATTGAATTTGACAACGCAATGGTAAAATGTACCCTGCGCATAACGTAAAACCTTGAAGTGTTGAACACCATGAGGATATTTGAAAGATAATGACAAATCGCCGGGCCTAAGTCCACTGAAAAATACGCCTTCATGTTTATTCGATAAAAGTTTCTTAGCATCAGCACGTGTTATTCAGTCATAATGCCAATCATGATTTTTCATTTTTCTATAATTACTCATTATGCTACCCTCTTTCCCGTCCAGTTCAGTACTATTACAATTTGAATCATCTTCCATATTTAATATCTCAATGACTTTCTGTTTGTTTCTTTGCTGATTTGTAGCTGTAACATAGATGATAGACTTTGCTAGGTTTGCTGTAAGTCTACGACTGACTTTAATGACAAGTGTTCATGGTGAAGCATTATAAGTATAATATATTAATATGAGTATAACATTTAATGATAAGTAGTATTGATAAGTAAAATTATTACGTCCACCATTAAAAAAAAAAAAACAGAAAAAAGACTAACTTTGGCTATGCGGAACTTGTAATACTCTTTACGCCCCACCTAGTGGTCCGAAGGTCTTAATTTATATGGTTGGTGGTTTTGGGTCAGGCACTTATAGTGTTAAAATTTAAAGTGGATGGTACAAAAAACAATAAAGTTTTCCTAAGTAGAAAATGAATTTGGATCCCAGTTTGTATGGGGCTATATCAACTCGTCGCGTCACGCTGATCAAGAATATATTTACGTTATGGGGTCTCCGATGTCTCAATCTGTATTTTAAAAACTTCATGACAAACTTATAATATTATCCACTGCGTGAAGAGTATACAAATAAATTTACATTGATTTTTACATTTCAAATTTGGCGGGGCATGCCAAAAACTGTGAAGCGGTGTGCTAATTTTTTAAAAGAAACTCATCAGTTATAATAGTTTATATACAATGCCTTAAAAAAATGCATTAGATACAATAGTTTAAACACAATACTTTAAAAAAAATCAGCTAAGTGTGAGTCGGACTCGCACACGGAGGGTTCTGTAACATCGTACAAGATTTTTTGCTTAAAATATAAAATTATGTGCATATTTAATAGCCTAAAAGTATACTACAATTAACAGCTTAAAAGTATACTACAAAAAACAAAAAATTGTTAAACAAAAGGTTAAATTAAAGAACAATGCTTTTAAAAATGTATATTTTTAGTATTTGTCTTTCTACAAACAAGTGAATTATACACTCTGCGAAAATTTCAACACTCTACCTATTACGGTTCATGAGATAGAGCAGGAGACGGTCGGATGGACGGACATCGCAAGCTTAGTAATAGGGTCCCGTTAGCTTCCTATGGGTACGGAACCCTAAAAAAGGGCCAACACTGTTTTCATTTTCTTGCCAGTGGGTTTTTTGATCCAAATTATCACAACAACAATAAGCCATTAGCTGTTGCGGGCCGGATTGATGACACTGGCGGGCTGGATTTGGCCCACGGGCCGTTGTTTGAAGACCAATGCTTTAGTACATACTTTAAAGTATAACTCATTTTCAAAGAAATTTATACCGTTAAGCAGCTATTTGTTAGCGAATTTTACACTATCAAATTTTTCAACCAGCTTGATTTTTGGTCCATACCGGCTGGTTCTCTCGGATATTGCCATCGGTGCTGCTGTCACTTCGGTACTGCCTGTTGAACTCATCGGAAAATCTCGTCGACCCTGATCATCTGTTCGGTTGTTTTGTTCATTGTTTTCTTTGGATGACGATGGCCCATTTGATTCCGGTAACTTTGGCTAACATTGAATTTAAGCCTTTTTGTTTCGGCTATCGGAACTCGTCAACGTGGAAGGTACGACTGGAATGTTTTTCCGAGTTTTGTGAAGGTGTATATGGTTTCACCTGTACTTGTTTACCAGTTGGTATTTCTACGATAATAGATTTTGGATTGCCTCTCCTCTTTATTAAACTTGCCGGTTTCCATGATCGATGAGACGTTTGCATACGGACTATATCTCCAAACTCCAATGGTACACATGGTATTGCCACTCTGTTAGTGTTCCTCTTTTTTGGTATCACGCTATTCGCGTAGTTCATCTGTTACCTCATTGAATATTGCTGGCTTCAGAAGTTCTATGCTACTCGGTATGAGCGACAAAACAGTCTTTCACATGCTGACCCCAATATTTCGTTACCTGGTGTGTTTCGACAGTAGCTTCTTCAATCCTTTTCGCAAACACTTATTCGATATGTGCTCTTATGAACTAATGTTATTCAAGTGTTTTTTCCAACTTGATTAGAAGTGAATTGTTCCTGATTATTTAACAAATATTTCTATATTGAAGTTAAAAATGTTACTAATATGCCGGGTGGAATACACAGTTTCGTTGAATGACATAAAAGAAAAATAAAGTTGAAATGCTTTACACACCCAAAAACAAAAAAAAAAATCACATAATAAACTCTTTGGCATTTTCGGTCAAGGTTTTTTGACAAAAAACATCTATTACAAGCAATGAAAATAGAATGGAATAATATCGCTTAAATAAATACAATACTAATAATTAATTAGTTTTCGGTTCCGATTTTTGAATAGAAAATTAAATTTCTTAAGATATAAAATCTTCAATGCAACTGATGAGTTCACTGCTAAGTAAATGCAAATACATAATTTTTATTTTCTTATTTTGTTAGTTTTTTTTTACCTCAAATTGTTGTCAATATTGTGTGCATGAATAGCATAAAATAAAATAAAATAAAATAAATTATTATAAATACGAAAAAGAAAGTTTTCATGGTCTTCTTAACTTTTTCTTTGCATATAAAATTAAAATAAAAGTTTGGTCTCAAAGACTGACTGGCAGTTAAACATATAAAAAGATATTTAAACAGGTATAGTCACACAGAGAGATAGACAGACAAGTACTTTCAGACAGACGGAGAAGTACAGTCAGACATACAAGTACAGTTAGAAAGACAGACACTGTCAGACAGATACAGGTTCCGGTATACAGGCAATGATACAAAGACTTCCAACAAACATTGCCATATGAATCTGATGGAAAGTTCTTTTGGATGTGAATATGTTTTTAAACACTTCGTTTTAATTTATACATCATTCTGCTTATGTCATTTGGTTTGCAAATGAATTTTCCTGTTTTCTTCTCCAATTTCCCTCGATGTGTGTGTGTGTATTTACCTCTCTAAGTAGCTTATTTAAGATCATATCAAAATGCGCTTAATTATTTAAACGAAAAATAAATGAATAACTGAATGAATGAGGGAAAGAATTCGTGAATGCGGTAATGAATGTATGTTATTGTTGGCGACGATGGAATTTATAGAAGTAATGAGGGGGTGGTGGAAATGAGTGTTTGCAAAACATCTTTTTCAACATTTTGTCGGCAATTATTTTTCATTTCATCATATTTTCATTTGCAAGTAATTCATTAAATTAAAATGCCATATAAGAAAACATTCTAAAGCGGCGGAATTATTATCATCAACAACGACAACATCATTATCATTGACATCATTATTACCATCATCATACCCATTATCATCATATGACTATAATCATAATCATCAGACTCAGGCAGCTTCATTGTATGAAAGAATGTTGAATGTTGAAAGCAAGCAAACGATTAAATGACTGTGATAAGCAAGCAAAATGCTTGCCATCAACTCAACACAACTCAACTCAACTTATTCCATCCCATCTCATCACATCTGATCTCATCCCATCTCAACTGAACTCAACTCATCTTGAATTGAATCACTGAATTCAACTGCCATAAATAAGCACGATAGACAATCCAAAAGGGAAAGGAGGAGAACAAGATGTAAAAAAAATGAAAATAACAATGCCACACGACAACAAAGAATAATATTTAATAAATTATGAATGCAAACAATGAATGAAAACAAGCGGCATAGCAAAACAAAACAAAACAAAAAAAAAAAAGGAAAGGAAAGGAAAGGGACAGAACGGAACTGAACTGAAAGGAAATAAAACGATAGCAAAAGGACAAGAAAAAGAATGTAACAAAAAAAAAACAAGAAAAATGTACAAAACAAAACAAATTGAGTGAAATATTGTTCATGTCGACGTCAAAGTAAAAGAAAATTTCTTTAAGAAATACAATACGAGCGTAGTAGTATACGCTATCATTTTAAATGGAATTGCTTTTGACACGAATTCATGACCAATTTATTTCTAGTAGTACAATAGTTCATAGTTTCATTGAAATATTCAGAGCATCATATACTACAATACAATACTTAACTCGACGAACTGAAACATATTTACATACAATATTTATATTGTTCAGGGTCATTTTAATTTTATGGCAAATGGAGAGAGCAGCTTTTTTAAGGAGATGACAAATGCTACATGTAATAAAATGACCCTGAGAGTTTTATTTGTTGTAAATTTAGGGTGGATTCATAATGTATCTAATATACTAATATACTTCATTACCAACTACTCCTCCGGCCATACCTTTCTGTGGTCAATGAGTTTACTTTTACGGAGGAACCCCACTTTATAGATCAAGGATCACCAACCCTCATTTTTTTGGGATCCAAATAGCAAACAATTGTTACAACATCTTCCCCTAAACCTTAACATACATTAAATTTAAATAATAAGGATGTATGTGTGCATTATATTTGAAATACATGTTTCCGAAATGTAGAAACAAATAACCGTAAAGGCATGACCAAAACTATTATAAAACATATGATTCCATGAAGTGCAAATATAAAATCATAAACATCTATTAGTCTGTGCACGCTAATCTCAGAAACAACTTAACCAATTTGAATGCGCTTATCGTTTATTTCACCAAAATTGATTTAAAAATTCGGTCGAAATTAGTGGATCAAATTTTGTATAGATTTTCAAATTAGGCAAGTAGTCTTTGTCAAACAACGATTTTTGAATAGTGAGTCACAAATAATAAATAAAATATATAACATTATTTCTATCATAGACATCTTACTTGGCGAAAGCACATCGAATCAAAAAAAAAAATAAAATCAGAGGAAACTTAAAGAACAAAGTCTCCAATGGTTAATAAACTCAAGATCTGGCCTATGACTTCAATACAATGTTCTTCTGTATAACTCCATCATTAAACCAATTTGGACATACAGTTCAGATCTATGGGGAACCGCAAGAGCGAGTAATGTTGAAGTCATACAAAGAGCACAATCTAAGATTCTCAGAACAATAACAGGCAACCCTATGGTACATCAGAAATGAAGACATTCACAAAGATGTTAATGTTCTGCAGGTAAAAGATGAGTGCTTGAAGCGAAAACGTAACTATATGGATAAACTTTTGCAGCATGTTAACTCACTAGCCAGAACTCATGTTCATACAAGAAACTCATCTCGTCTACGTTGAAATGATCTTTCAGTCTTCATATTAAGTTAGAGGCCCATATCAATAAGCAACCCCTTTTCTTACTTGTAAGAAGGGTAAATAATTATTTATTGTAGTATGTTAGAGTCTAAATCTTTCTGTTAGCCCTAAATTATAATATTATGAGGTACATTATTCCCATTAAAAAAGTAAATAAAAAAAAAAAATTCTGCCATTCCCGTGCAAAGCCGATTTTGATAAAAATTTTCGGGGGTAGCAAAGCAGCTACAATACTAATAAAATAAATTCTTCTTTGCGAAATTTGTTTAATTATTTCTTTTTATTAGATCATGAGATTAGATAAAAAGGTATTTGAACAGTTGTCTCACCGTAATGTATCGTATATAATAAATCGCTTGCCATGGCTTTTTTTCACATTGATTGATATTAATGAGCATATTTTGTTTCAGAAACTTTTACATATCCTTGGAAAAAGTTGGTAAAATGTAGGCATCAATAAATTCTAACAAGACTCCTTAAATACTTGGTGTGTAAACCTATTTGCCAAGTATTTGTTCTTCCAATTTTATTATGAAGTTCATATAACAGGCTTTCCAACTAGGTTGGGGCAAAAGGCAGAATCAGAAGAAAACGAAATTATATTTGAAATATGAGGAAACTTGAAAGGAAAGTGTTAAGATCTTGTACTTCAATCTATAGATCGCACAGTCGTAACTTTGAAAAATATATATTTCAAAAAAAAAATTGTATTACTCTGCAAATATTCCAAGAATTAATAATCACATCATTAATATAATCAGGAACCACCTATTAAAAGAAATATTGGTGGTTAAACAACCAGATATTTTATATTATTTTATTTTTTTTTATTTAACTTTATTTTCTTCTTCTTCTTGTTATCATTACCTATTATTGTTATTGTTTTTTTTTTACTACTGTTATGACTATTAACATTAGTATTATTATTATCACTGTTATTATTATCATTAATTAAATAAAATATTTACTTTAATCATTTTCAAGTTAAGCAATGTTTTTATATACTCTTTTCATTGCAACCTCATTATTTCCTTACTGCTATTGTATCTCACTAATTTTATAGTTATAATTAGTTCTTAAAAGGAAAACATATATTTTTAAAAGATACTCGAGTGCTCGACTGGAGATACATAGTCTCCTTATCTCATTTAAAATTTATGCAAACAATCATTTATTTTAGTACGTAAGCTATCAAATTCCAATAAATAAACTAAAAGAAAACAAAAAAAAAAAAAATAGAATTTATAAATAAAGAATATTACAAAACGAATTTTTTTTAGGTACACTTTTTTCTACTTTTAAATCTAACTTTTCCTAAAGTTGGCAAAGCCCGTCATATCTTTCCTACTCAGCTCAGCAAACGAAATGCAGCAAAAGCGTAGAGAACCAGTTCAAGCTGTCCAGGTATTTGGTATCAAGAAAACAGCCACAGCAGTTGCGTACTGCAAGCGCAGCAGTGGTTTGCTGAAATTAAATGGGCGTCGGTTGGATCAAATTGAACCCAAAGTTCTCCAGTACAAATTACAAGAACCGCTTTAAGGAGAAGTTTGGTGGCGTTGACATTCGAGTGCGTATTAGCGGATGTTGCCCAGATCTATGCAATTTGTCAGGCTATCTCTAAGGCCTTAGTAGCCTTCTACAAAAAATTCGTTGATGAAGCTGCCAAAAGGGAAATTAAGGACATTCTTGTTCAGTGTGACAGAACGTTGCTAGTTGGAGACCCGCGTCGCTCCAAGCCAAAGGAATTTTGTGGTCCAGGTGCCCGTGCCCGAAGTCTTACCGTTAATTTTCTGTGCGGTTTTTTCATTGGGATTAGGAATATAATTCAAACAACTTTATTATCTTTCTCTGAATGAAGATGAATTAAAATAAAAACTAAACAGTTTCAATATAAAACACGAAGTCATATCCGTAATAAGAGAAGAAATGAATATATTTGCTATTGTAAATTCATTTAGTGCTTATGGAAATTATTAAAATTCAATCAATAGTCATAGATTAAAATAGATGATACTTAATTTAATCTAATACTAGATACTCGAGCAGACTTTGCCCTCCTTCCCAAAAAATTAATGGATACTGATTGGCTGACCTGATGACCTGAGATGTTTGTCTTATTATATTTCTCCAAGCCTCTCTTAAACACCTTACTTTTTTTCGAATTCTTGAAGATTTTTCAACTGTTCCTTTGGGTTTTTTTTATTTTCTTTTTTCCTTAACATTCCTCATGAATTATTCGGTTCATAGGTGAAAACCGCAGAAAAATCTGTTTGGTAGTTTATGAGTTCATCACGAAGAGACAGATACACAAATGTGACAGGGACGACTTTGTTTTATAAAATGTAATATAGATAAGAATAAAGATATGACCAAAACATCAAGTTCCGACGATCCTTTACTAGTTATATAAACTAAGCCATGTATATAATGGATTGGAATGGGATTGCTATATTTTCTATTGTAATATATAACTCAAATAAGGAAATTTAGTTGTAAAGATGTTAAGACATAATAAAATTAGAAGCAACAATGAGGGGAAATGAAATTTACAATAAAAATTGTTATGTCCTTTGTGCATTTTTGTTTGTTTGTATTCTTCCCCCCTTTTTATTTTATTTTATTTTATTTTATTTTTTTTTTTTGTTGTTTTGTTATACATATTTATAAATTTGTTATGTCATTTACCAGTTGAAAGGGAAAGAACGAATGAACCTTTATTATGGCATAGTAAGATGTACTTTTATTTTGTATATGTAAGTATTGTATAAGAAAATTCTTAGAAATTAATATGTTTTTCTTTAAAACTCTTAAAATTATGTTGTTTACCTCATGTCAACATTGATATTGAGTTGGTTGGTTCGTTGGTACCTTTTCATTGTTTTTCTTTTATGCCTTTTGTGATTTCATTTCTTTAATTTAAAGATTCGTTGGGGGTATTTTTATTAAAAAAAAACAAATTTTAATTAAATGAAAACTTATGCAGTCAAGTTTTCTGATATTTAAGAAAGACACTTGTCAATTCCAAAGGTTATACTAAGTCTTGAAGTCAGTGGGGTGAATGAAATCAATTAAGCCTTTTGGATGGTTTGGCATTTACAAAAGAAAACTAAAGAAAAAGAAAAACGGAGTTATGATATTATAATTTCAGTGAATATACATATAAAATGAGCTAAGGTCTTTGAGGTCAAGAATAGAATTGTTTTAAATTAAAATATAGATGTTTAATGAAGGAAAGTTAATCTATTCTAATTATTTTGCTTATAGTATTACTTTCTTTTTATATGAGGAGACTTATTAGGTGATATGACCATAAGAATATTGCTCGTATTCATTTAGCTACTGGTAGGGCATCTCAAGTAAGTAGAGTTAGGTCGAAGATGAACTCATTTCAGTTTTGTAATGTATTAGTGGTGGCTACAGTGGAACTGGAATAAGTGGATTGCTATTTAAACATTTTATATTGACAGGTTTGTTGACTTGTTAGCAATCTAGGTTTCGAAACGTAAGAGTAGCATGTTTATATGAACATGAATCCATGTTAAATTGAGTCTTAGGCGAATTGTTTAGCTTTAAAGATCTTAGGATGGTAATTATGATTTTGACAACTCCCTAAACTTTGTGACAACAGATTATCGCCTTTTCCTTTCCATGTTGAACTAAATGTAACCTAAATGATAAGTGTAACCTTCGTTAATGAGAAATACCTCAAAAATAGGTTGGAGCATCTTTTGCTTCAATGATCAGGGCAGAAGACAGAACTAAAAATGTAAGTGGATCAGAACAGATCGTCAAAACAAGCAGCTCTTAAAACACATGGCACTTTAACAATGGTGGAGAAATGTGGATGCTTCAAATAACAAATCGGTTAACTCTATAAAACAAAACGTTGAGAAAAATGCGGAAATAGTTAATATTGTTTTCTAAAATTCTTATTACATTATAAATTCAAATTAGCGATGTAGACTGTTTTATGTTACTGCAGATATATCTTTTATCTAACATCAGTGAAGTGAAATAAAATGAGAAAGTTTTATGCTTATATTTTTATTATGTATATAATGAAATACATTTTTAATAAAAAAAATTTGCAGAAATAAATAATAACTATTCTGTTACATATATTACGAGTATTATTTCTATGACTAAATCGATTCATCACCAACATAAATTATGTCTTCTTCGTCAGCTTAAATTATTATGTTTAATAGGAGGAATAAATTTCAACAAGGCCATCATAACTTTCTTCTATTCTGTTGTCATGTTCTGCATTTTGGATACAATAAAAGCTAGTCTAAGTATTTTAGACATATTGCAGTTTTTCTTCTATTAAATTCTGAATTGGGGTTTCGACTTTTCCAATTTTAACTGTAACCTTTCTGTTTATAATAGACTTTTCTAGATAAAAAGTCCTGATGCATCATTTGAACCATCTAGTTTTTATAATATTGTACCAATCATCTCCCATTTATCAGGATTACGGATTCTTTTCCGTCCAATCGGATAAATTGTTCAAAATTTTCTTTGCTATCATCAGATTACGAATCCGAATAAATACTATACATAAACGTCTTCTAATTCCGATTTTTATGGCAGTAAGTTGTATTGAAGAATCACTTGAATCATTATCTTTCCCATCCGAATAACTGTTATTCATTTCATTCATCTTAATGTTAATTAAAAGGAAATTAAAAATGAGGGACAACAATTTAATGAACAACCTGTTCCTTGTAGCGGGTAGTGTAAAAGACAACCAATACAATTAGATAGCAAATTCTGAAAAAAATTTGTGCGTACCATGTGCAAATTTAAGAGTACTTTGTACTCGTATCGTTTATATTCATACACAGTACTAATGCATATTCATATTAGTACAAATATGTGAGTAAATTGTACGAATGCATTCGTAATTTTCACCGTAATATTATTGGTATTAATGCAAATACGTATTTGTATATTCCACAAATGAAAAGAAACTTTTTTTTTTAAATCAAAAGTAATAATATACTGTTTTTATTTATTATATTCATTTGAAAGTATAAAGAGTAAATGCAAATATTGGTGGTTGACAGACAGAATCTAGAGTTTGTAAATTTTGCATAGCATTTAACCTATTTTTTTTGGTTTCTAAGTGTAGTTAATTTTTTTATTTTTTAATAAAATATCTTCGAAATTGTTTTTCACTTAGCTGAATTTTTTCTTTACGATTAATTATTTAAATAAACTCATAGACACAATCTGTAAACATACATACACAGACATCAAACAACAGCAGCTAAACTTATATTAATTCACCTCGTTGACTTTAGCACAGTTCAATGCCAATTGTGCAAGGTCAAAGATACTCATAAAGATAACAGTTTCTTGTTGATTTTATTCTTGTTTCTGTTTCTTTTTGTCTTTTCTTCCTTCCTCCATGTGACACACTCTTGGACACCCAAAGAATTAATGGTTTTGCCTTCGCCATCATCCCATCCATCTATTCATCCATCTATTCATCCATCAATCTATCGCTGATTTCGAAACTGTCCTTGGTTTTTTGTATCGCGTCTAGTTTTTGAGATGCTGCCACTTATTTCTTTCTTACCATTATATAGAGTTTGTTTAAGTTGTTGCACTACTACTAATGCTGTTTATGTTATTGAAAATCTTAAACATTAAACTCATATAAAAAAATATCAACAAATTCATAATAATTTAGTTTCATAATAAAAAAGTATTTAATATTTATTATATATTAGTTTGAAAACAAAAAAAAAAAACACATATTTCATGGAAGTTGATAAGAAATTAAAAATAAAATATAACGGTAATCGGTTTTGCCTTACTTTTTTTTCTAAAAATATTTGAACGGTACTTTAAAGATCAAAAGAGAAAAATATGATAAAAGTAAAGGAAGACTTGCAATATCAAAAAAACAACATGCAACTAGTCGAAAACTTACATGTATCAAATTTTATTTTTTTTTTTTTGTTTTTTTAAAATTGGATGTATAACATAATTTTTGTTTGTCACAAGAACTATTTTAATGTATATTTACTAATTTGAATTCAGTCGCTAATTCCGAATCTGCCCTTGTTTTTTCTGTATCACGTCTAGTTTTTGAGATACAGACAGTTCTTTCACAACATGCAACTAGTCGAAAACTAATGTCAAATTTTTAATTTTTTTTTTTTTAAATTGGCATATTTAACAAATATTTTAGTAAAAAGTACAAAAATCAGCTAAATTATTCCTTATAGTTATTATTTTCGTGAATATTTAGCTTCTAGTAGGTCTCTTCTTAGTCTACAACAATAATCTCCCAGCATTCCTGGATTCCATTTCCCTTGATAGCGCTTCTCCCTAAAGGAAATGTCCTGATGAAACCTCTCGCCTTGTTCGTCACTCACAGCACCCAAATTTGCAGGAAAGAAATATAGATGAGAGTTCAGCATATGTATTTTAAAGGACATATTACACCCCAAAGCTGATTCGAGTCACTGGCGATTGTTCATTGACTCTTCAAAAACTAATATGAAAGCAGTGTTACTGCATAATGGAAACAAACTTCCTTCAGTGTAGTTTTATAATTATTAAAAATAAATATCTATTATTTTACCATTAAGTACTTGAGTGCTTAATTACGGAACATTGTACAATTATAACTAATGCACAAAAATTTGCGAAGATTATCATTTAGTTGAGGTTTTTCTGTCGTTAATCCAACGGTTTTTCGAAATATTTCTAACACGCTTTGATCCATTATTACCATTAAAAATATAATGCAACCCGAACACCGAGTGGTACATCACATTTGTTCAATATGTTTTGAGCCATAAGCATTTGGCATGTTTTGAAATTCCAACGTAGAGGTATTGTTATGGAAAGCTTAACTGTATATTAAATTTTTTTTAAATAATATTTTTGCTTACTCACAAAGTAACTGTACAGTTTAGGCAAGTTAAAACTGTCAAGTAGAGTATGCAATGCGTCGTACGTATAAATTCGTACAATGTACTCATAATCGTGGAAATTTTTTTATTACGAATGCGATTTGTACATTGCACAAATATATTCGTACTTATTACATATTTCATTATTACTTATAATTTTACGAATACATTCGTGGAGAAAGCGTGCTACGAATGATTCATAAATTGTACTTATATTTTGTTAATAAGAGTACAATGTATGAATAATCATGCTATATATTTTCAGTGTAGCAAATCAATCGAAATATTTCATGTGCGATCAATGATCAGTTGTTGTTTGGTAAAGCCGTGCTTATACCATATAATTCTGCCATTACATCTTCTTACATTATTGGGAAAATATAATCTTATTTTTATTAGGTATGTTAACTTATATAAGAAGAATGCAACTGCATTGTATTTAAATCAATTTAAATTCATTTTTATTGTGATTTACATTAGAGTATTGAATTAATCAAATTGGCTTCTAAAATAAATTATTCAATGGCAAAAAATTTTTTTTGTCATTTAGTAGTGCTAATACTTCTTATCAGAGAAATCCATTCATATTTGATTCTTCTAAATGAACAATGACTTCACAATAACATTATAATGGAATGAATGAATACTAGGACTTGAATTGAATAAGGTCCTTTATTAGACCATCTGCTTTACTGTGGGTTAACCTAGGCCAACCCAATGGCAGCGACATATAAAGGAAAGGGAGTATAAATTACACGCTAGTGGAATAAAACCAAAGTCCTAAGGCAAGCAAGATTATTGTGTCCTTAAGAAAACAGGATTGATTGATGATTGTCAGTTTTACGAAAGATCTTTGATATGAAACAACAAACTTTATCGGATGCTTACACCTTCTAATCTTTTTCTGTTCTTCTTTCTGTTTTCTTTTTTAATACTTATATAAAAATTAGTGTTTTGTTTGTTCGTATGTTATGTGCTGCCATAGCATTTTTCAGATTTCATTGAAATTTTTGTGAATGTGTATGGTTGGTTCCCAACTTGAACATAGGATAGTTTTGGTCCCCGTTCCCGAGATTCGGGATATTTAAACAACTCCTAAAAGTATACTACAACAAATTAACTAAATAAATAAAATAAACAAAATTCTGTTTGATGCACCCGTGCACTCTCAATTTTTAGTTAAAACACTTAAATCACTGTAGATCTTTTTAGTTTATACTCAAAGTTTTCAAAAACCAAGATAAAGTAAGATCATTAAGACCAAATATACCTTACAAAGTTGTGAATGTCTGCAACAAAACCATTGAATATTTTTCAAAAAAACTTAACACATTCGATTAAACAAATTAATAAAGAATTATGAGAGTGGCGAGGCTGTGTGATAATTCATATAGGTTTTGCTGATGATATTTGTCAATTAATTATAAAAAATAATGCAATCAACTTGGTATCCTCAGATGGAAATAGTTCTACTTATTTTCGTACACAGAGATTGAGGGAAAAATTATTGTATGAACACATTAAGTAAACCATTCAATAAAAGTGAGCAACAGATTCCAATGTTTTGCTATATACTATACTTATATGTATATCTGAGTGAATGAGTGAATGTGTCATCATTGTCATCCCGAGTGATTGGAATTGTGAACAATTTGTTGAAAATTCCAAATAAAACTCATCTATTTTAGAAGTAAATTCACAGTTGCACCAGTAGCATACATTTGTACAATACTACAATATTTGTATCTGTGTATCTCTATGAATATGTATCTACATATCTACATATACGTATATACATGCAAGTATGCATGTGGTATAAACATTCATACATACATATGGATATTTCTCTCTCCATTGCCTTTCAATTAAGATTCAACGCTGTGAGTGCGGTTGTGAGTTTGTTTCAATCATCGTTTGAAAGCCAAAAGCAAATTTCGTTTTTGTGCATGCAAAATGTATTCACTATACCCACTATATCTATCCACCCATTCTCCCAAGACTCCATTAACTTTCCGGTTATGTACAATGATGGTTTGTGTATATATGATGATAGAGAAAAAAAAAAAAAAAAAAAAAAATCAAAAATAACAACAATTGTTTCACAAAAATCTTTTTATCTTTGTATGTATGACATTGAAGTATAGTGAAGTTGTTGCTGCTCATTCGATGCTCGATGCAACATTGAATAGCATTACAATGAGCATGAGCATGACTATGTGGATGTAGATGTGACAGTGGCAGTGGCAGTGGCATTGGTTATTGTGGCAAGACCCTATGATCCAAGTGAGAACTAAACTAAAGTTGACATCGACATTTCACCATTGAAATCTAATAGTATAAAGAGAGAAGACATTGCCTGCAGGTCTGTGGTTACATTACGTTCAGTTCGGTTTGGTTAGGCATACTACATATTAGCATTCGATGTGGACTTGTGTACATACATATGAATATTCTTTGTATAAGAACCTCAGATGATTTCCAGAGCGTTAAAATGTTACTGAATATTCCAAAAACAAAACTAAACAAACAATTATAATCGGTTGAGTTAGACTATGAAGTACCATGTGTTCCTGAAAACCACCAATCAATCATCAAAGCTTTAATACTGTTAATAATTGGGAGAGAAATATCTGGAATGAAAAATGTTTAATTATCTTTTATTATTCGTAACAATATTTCGTTGATAAGTAGATGATAATGTGAGTATAGTTTTGAGAATCAATTGTACTGTATCCATTAGCTATTTTCTGAAATAGGTACATGGAACATAAAAATTTAATACCCATATCACCAAAACTATGAAATATATGGTAATGTGTTTCGGGAGTCATTGTCTAGTATTCTATCAGGATATTAAATGTATAATTCTTAAAAAATACTTACGAAACCAATATCTCCAAAATTGGGAAAGTTCTTTGGTGATTTTTTACTGTGGGATCCTGAGTAGACATTTACCATTGAAACAAATTAAAGTTTTACATAATTTATACTCTTTATCTTAAGATCCGAGATCTTCTAAAAGATGTTTTTCTCCAAAATGAAACCTTTGATAATTTCCTTATATTTTAATTATAGGTTGCAACTTGCTTCCCTCTGAATGGTATGTGTTTTGCATACTACACAATGACTTTGTACTTGAAACTTAAGGAAGGGTAACCATTATCCAATTTCAAAGGTAAAGAGTGAGGGAATATGTGAAAAAATTAAGTAAAATAATGAAAAGGGTTTGAGTGGGTGGTCAATTGGTATGCATTGTTAAATTTGCATGTCTTCTATGTTTAGTTGTAGCAGTAGTCGAGAGTTGAGGACAAATGCAATTTGTATAATTGACTGTGACTATGTTGACTTCTCTATTTAACTTAACTTGACTTGGTTCCATTCGACTCGACTCGACTTTGAATCACTAGACAAAGTATTTCATTCTATTCTAGTATTCTATTCCATTCAATGCCTGTTATTGTATTGTATTATATAATGGAAGGGTAAGCAGGCCAATGATCTCCATACTATGGTTACAATGTCAGGCATATTTGTGTTCTGTACAGTATCTGAATATTTTATATTGTTTTTAATGTTTTTTTTTTGTTTTTCTTTTGTTTTGTTTTGTTTCTGTTTCCTAATTCTGATTCACATTGGTTTGGTTTGGTTTGGTTTGGTTTAGTTTGGTCTTTATTTTTTTTCTTTTTCATTTGTTTCAAGTACTCTTATTACCTAACTGCCCCTTCAACTGGACCAAGTCTTCTTACTATACTATAATAAAGGGGTCTGTGAGGCTATCAAAAAAATACATACAAAAAAAAAATATTGTTTCTTTTTATTTATAAAAGATTTTTTTTTTGGAAATTATTTTATTTTGTTTTGTTTCGGTTGTGTCTTGTTGTTTTTTTTTTTTTTTTTTTTTTTTTGTATTGTAGTATTTTCTTTCCGGATATGCCACCATTTTAACTTTGTCTAGTGCAATGACAAAAGTTGACCTTAATGGGCTTGACATGGGTGGTTGGTTGGTTAGAGCGAGGACTACGACAAATATGACGATGATGACGAAGAAGGTGATGATGATGATGATAATGATGACGTTGACGACGACTTCATTGAGTGTTTAGTTCAGTTCAGTACAGTTGAAATGAAATAGGATGGGATGGGATGGGATGAGATCAGTCTCCTTCTCTCTAACTTGAATTTAGTTTGCTTTGTGCTGAAGTTGGCGTTTCATGCATGAGCAACCTCTGAATTTGTTTGCGGTAAAATGCAATTAAAAAGAGATTTACAAATAGACGAGAAATTGTCGCCAGACATGAAGGACAGAAAAGGATAGAAAGGTATGGTATGATATAGTATAGGAGAGAAGTGAAGACAAATATGTATTAGAAAACTGGTTAGGTTGTAGTATATAGTAGTAGGTACATAAAGAGATAAAGAGAGCAAGTCTAGAGACATTTACAATTGTGAAAAGTTTTTTTTTGGATTTTTGAAAAAGTCTAGATAGTTTTTCGAAGTACACAATATTTAGTTGAATATTCAAAATTTGTGGTTTTTGCTTTAACTAACCAAACATTAATATTATTATACACATTAACTTATATGTAGTCACTATTTTGATTGTATTGTATTGTTTGAATATTTTTTGTTTTCTAATCAAGAAATTCTCTCATGTTATAAATGAAAAGCAAAAATCCGTTTAAAATTTAAATTCTTTCTTGCATTTTTTGTTAGTACGTGATATTCTTTAAGTGAATTGTGTTTTTTTTTTTTTTGAACCCAGAAACACTTTCTCACTTTTTTCATTGTCACCCACTAAATGTTTCTTTGTTTTAAGCTGAATTATGTGTTCAATATTTTTTTTTCTTCATTTATTCTTCTTTGTGTCAGTTGCCATATTACTTCCTTATATGCAATTACTTTTGTTTTTGTCACTAAGTTTCCGCACGAGTAACTACAATAATAACTAGAAATTGTCGCCTGTCATCAACTCAAGATGAACTAATATGTAGCATCATTATGGTTGTAACTCATGGTAACGCACCACATTGCAACGCATCGTAGTGATACATATCATCGCAATGCAATGCAACAAAATGCCTACCGAACCATCGCATGATATCGTCGTCCCTAGCTAATTTCAAATCAAATTGCATCACTAAAATTTATATATATATATACATACAATATATTTATACATACAATATATTTACTACCCTATTCCTTATACTTACTTGTACTCATATACAATAACTAATGCAAAGTACATACGTATATAGATATTGTAGATACAAAATCAAACGTATCTAATTGACCACAATACATATATGTGAAACTATGTAGGTCCTCATTTCAAAATGTCAGCACTAATTAGTGATATCATGGGTTCGCATTCGCTTCATCAATTAATATAATATTGTCAAAATTATCAAAGCATTGAAGCATATTGTTCTTAGACACAAAACGCATGGATTCATTGCTACTAAATTTCAAACGAACTGAGCTAATGAGTATTGCATGCTGCTATCCTTCACAAAGTAATTATTACATCCTACTTGGGCATATTGTATAATTTATTTGCTAGCATCTTCATTTCATACATTTTCCATTTTTTTTTAGAGGCTCACAACTTTGTGTTGGCAACACTGCTTTATTTGATAACCGATTTAACAGCTAATAGTTGTTTTTTATTTAATTTGGTTTGGCATTTTATCCAATACCTTCCGGTATGTTAAAATGGATCGCTATTTGAGAGAAAAACATGTTTTCATTATTAAAAACTTAATAATGAAGTTTAAAAATCGAGTAATTTCTCGAAGAACAGACATGAATTGGCCACCAAGTTCGTGTGATTTAACCCCACTGGATTATTTTCTTTGGGGTTATGTAAAGTTACTTGCCTACGCCGATAAACCAAAGACAATTGAACACCAGGAAAGCAATATTCGAATAGTTATTGGCGAAATATGGCCGTAAATGCTGCGAAAAATCTGTAAAAATTGAGCTTTCAGATTGCGTCTTGTACGCGCCATCCGTGGCGTCCACATGGTCGAAATCATATAAAAGCATTAATGTCATAAAATTATCTATCCAATAAAGCCAGTTTAATTGATATTAAAAAAATTGTTCTTTATTTTCTTTTAATTTAAATTTGTGCACTTATAAAAAAAAACATTATTGATCCAAGAAGTCTGTATGCTTTCACTTTCAGCTATTTACTTGCCTTTCAATTATATTCAGTTGTTGTTGGAGAAGACAATACTTAGATAGTTTTGTGCAGATTTATTGTAATTACCCCATTAACCATATTGCTCAGACTTTATGTCATAAGAATTCCATATATTTCAGTTAATTTACCTAGTTGAGAAAGCCATGGAACAAAATGATCATTGAATAATGTTCATTAATTATTATGTTCACTGTTGATTGACCTCCTCTAAAGTTGTCATAATTTTTTTAATCTTGAACTATTTTAATCGAGTTGCTCCTTAATCTCTTCCACAAGTGTACATGATCTGCTGAGATATTGAATGTGTTTGGAGCAAATGTTTGAGCCCAATGCATTAATTAGTGTAGGCATAAATTAGTGATTCTTTGTACCTCTTTGATGGCTAACATATCATTTGCAAGTACCTCAAACCACGACCAACCCCTTGGATTGTGTATTATATAACATAATGTTAAGAAAGAAAATTATAATCTAATAATCCACTACTTATAGAAATCAGCTCAAATATTTTCCTTTCTATTCTAGTGTAAATGCACTGAAGTCATTTTGATTGCAAATCAATAACTCAGACTTGGACATTCTTCCTTGACATCAATCACTCGAATCCTGCAATCGAATGTGAATTTGCTTCACTGGCTTTATAATTCTGCACACTAATGTAAAGTTGTAATATATGTATTTTGTGTTGATTTAGTTATTATTTTGTTTTGTTATTGACTTAAATACTGTTGGTATTGTTTTCTATTTCCCTACGTATATACGCGTACATCACCCTTTGTGAACATATCGTTTCTTGTATTTATATTTGATGTTGATTTAGTTTGTCCTAAAAAAAAAACAAAAAAAAAAAAAAAAACGGAATCAAAAAACAAAGAAATCATTCTGTATTTGAATACTCATCGTACTAGAACATGAACTACATTAGCCCATGACTCGTTCACATGCTTGTCTCATGATGTCCTTCAATGGTACATGAGATACTACAACATAAGATCATGAACAATTCGCTCTATGCTATTTGAAATGACATCATATCTCCCTTCACTCTCCAATCCCCACTCTACACATTACATATTTTCTCTTTGACTTTGTATGTTTGTGTAGTGTATATCTTGGTCATCACTGTGTGAGTTTGCAATTTTCTAAATTACATTTTTGAAATTTGTTTATTTATTTTTTCATTTTGCATACTCTACAAAATATTTCTAGATACAAATAACCAACTACATACCACCATGACGACGAGGACGATGTCGACGACTATCATTTACTATCTATAGATGCATAGATACAATATTTGTATGCGAATGAATGCTTTCACATTCATTCATTTTGTTTTCATGTTGCTTTCTTTATTTCAACTTTTGCTTTATTCAACAAATTCATACTTATTATATACTTTACACGCATACATAAGTATTCACAAAGGTATTATCACTTTAGTCTAATGATTGTAACATACATATACATAATGGTACTCAAGGACCATTGAATAAATCTCTCTGGATTCTTGGAGATATCATTATAATATGTTGTTTTTGATCATTTATCATAGTCACAGTAAGTCACTGGATCTCGAAACATCAATTCGAACTTGTTTATAATCACTTTATTTTAATATTTTGTAGTTAGTTGATATTAAATATAATCAGTTCTTCTAGTTTTAGAGATTTCAAGGATATATTATAATTAACAAATAAAAAAAGTTTTCATCAAATTATTGCAGAATTTGATAGACGAAATCATAACATTAAAAAGGTATAGTATATAAACTTTGGTATGACCAAAATACAATATAACATGTTTTCTAAAGAAATATTTTTATTGTTGATGTTGTCTGATTGTAATGCAATTTGTATGCATTGTAAGGTTAACTAAGCCTGCTGCTTGTCTGCCTTACCGGCTTCCTCCCGGCTCAATCATTGAAACTATCATGAATTCCATTTTTAAAATAAGAGAAATAAGTAAGGGGTAAAGAAAAAAACTAATAAAGCAAATCAGCAGGAGCAGGAACATTTGGAATAATAATACAAAGGCAACTCACTCACTTATTCACTTACTCACTCACTTACTTACTCACTTATTCAGTGATGAATACAAAAATGCTGGGAGTAACTAATAATAAAAATAATAAAATACTCACTGTGAAACATAATAGAATTTTTATGAAAAGAAGATAACTAGTGGAAGACGGAAGTCATTTGGGAATTTTGTAAATTGTATGTAAATAATTTTTTTTTTTTAAATTAATAATAAATAAAATTAATATTGGTCTTTTCCAATGTTTGAATTAATTGTAAATGATGTGAAATTAAAACTATTGATTATCTCTTGGATAGCACAAGATTATTGGAAGAATTATGAAATTTATTTATTTATTGTATTAGATTAGAACTTAATTATAGTGACAATAAAAACCAGTAAAAAGAAGACTAAATTTGGCTATGCCGAAGTTGTAATACCCTTCACGCCCCTTCTGGTGGTCAAAGGATCTTGAAATTTATACAGTGGGTGGATATGGGTCAGAAACTTTTAGTGTCCAAATTTCAAGACGACAGTTTAAAAAGAAAAAAAAAAATTTTTTTAATTAGATCATGAATTTGGATCTGGGTTTGTATGGGGGTACCCTCTAGAGGTCCGCTTGTGCTGATTCCGACAAATGTATTGCATAATGGTGAAAAGAAAACTCCGTGCTTCAGCTCTCTAGCTCAAAACTGAGGGAGTAGTTTGCATACATACATACAGACAGACAGACAGACAGACAGACGGACAGACGGACATGTCTAAAACAACCCGTCTCATCACGCTGATCAAGAATATATATATAGAATACTTTATGAGGTCTCCGTTACCTCTTTTTGTGTGTTACAAACTTCATCACAGCAGGAACTAGGTCCTTGAGCTAGGTGGTAGATCTTAGCATGTTTGACTGTATTTATAAATTATAGTGGATTTAGACAGGGACATTTTTCGAATCACTCATGATGCGACCATTGATTCGACTCACAATCGACAACAACCACAAGGAAAATTAAGTCATTCATGAATTGTTGTTGTAGAATGTTATTCGGATCATCGTCGATTCAAGAATAGATTCGCCTGTGATTTTTGCAATTTGTCGTTCAGACTTCAATTGGATCATGAACAGCTGTTTTTTGTTTTGGTTATACATACAAATGGAACGGTGTGGCAAATTATGAGAAATTAAAATGAAAATTGAAAAATACGCGATTGAGAACAATTCGCAGTGTATGCAAAAAATTCTTGCAGATTCTTTTTCATTCCTGCTACTTAATTTATTAAGATTTAGAAAAAAATACAATTTAAAATTCACTTCAAATTGTTTTGTGCAATGATCAGCTGTTTAATATCGAGAATGACCCAAAAATAGCGGACATGACAAAAAAAAAAAAGATGAAGACTGTCGAGAATAGCAATTTCTAACCTGAAATGACCAAAAACTTTGCAACACTGTCAGAAATTTCTCACTCCTCATCAGAATCACAGGCGAATCAATTTTTTAATTCGACGATGATTCGGATCTCATTCTACAGATCTATCAGATCTTTACGTCTGATCACCTCAGGATATTTTTCACAAGTAAAGAAGCACAGAACCGAAGGAATCGAGAGCCTTCAATCTATGAAATCATATGGAAATGATTAAAGTAAATACTCGAATCTATCTATCCATGTTCCTGTATCCTAGTTCCTGGCAACAGTTCTTGATTTGATTAAGCTTGCTTACTCTGATGGACAATTTGGCCATATATCAATCGATTGCTTCGTAGAAGAGGACGAAGACGATTGACAAAAATTCGTCGGTAATAACAAAAACCAGAAAATATTGTTAATTTTTCGTTTATTTAATAATATAGTGTTTTTGTGTTTAAATATTTTCAATATTTTATAAAAATCTTTAAAAAAGATTTTTCTTTGCGTCGTGTGCTCTTCAATGTGTAACTGCTTATAATTCAAGACCGACCGTCTTCAATAATATCCCTCGATAGATTAGCACCATCTTCGGCATCTTCTTCGACATAATCCACATGAGCATTATCAAAAACATCTGGTCCATGCATATATTCTGGATCTTGTAGTGCTCGACGAATATCAATGAGTGGTCTGAGTTGTTGGTGGTCCTGTATGTTATGCTGACGTACATATTCCTGAGCCATAGTTCTGTACATATTTGCTTCTTCGATTACTTCGATTGTCTCTAACACATCTTCTCTTTCTTGCTCATCTTCCGGAAGTATAATAATTAACGGTTCATCAGCCTCGAATTCTGGTAAGTCCTCCACCTCTGCGCCTTCTTGATCTTCCGTTATATCTTTCTCGGTAAACCAATGTGTCATTGACTGTGGTATATCTGTGCGCATATTTTCAAATATTTGCTGAAGAATATTAGGAGGAATACACTTTATTTCAATTTCATCAACTATATTACTGGATTTTACTGTTTAAGATTGATTCAAAACTCAAATTGTGCTATGTTTTTTTTTATTATATTTTAAATTTTATGATCAAGTTTTTTCGTTATGTATTAGAATTGTGAGTTTTTTTTAAATAAAACTTTTTATGGCGCATTTGGCAGTGAAAACTTACAATATTTAAAAGTTGTCAAGAAACGTTATGACCAAATTTTAAGTGAGAATGTCGAATTCATTAATAAATATTCCAGTCACAATGTATGCATAGTGCTAGTAAATGCTCCAGAAAATATGAACTCTGAATAGTACCAGGGCAAATTTAAGAGATAAAACAGTAAAAAGAAGACAAACGTTGGCTATGTCGAATAATACTCTTCACGGCCCTCCTAGTGGTCCGAGGGTCTTGAAATTTGGTTGATGGATATGGGTCAGCTACTTATAGTGTCCGAATTTCAAGTCGATGGTGCAAAAAACAAAAAAGTTGTCCTAATAAGAATATGAATTTGGATCCAGGTTTGTATGAGAGGTAACCATCCCCCCCCTTGGGGTCCGATGATCTTGAAATTTTCATGGTTGGTGGATATGGGTAGGACACTTATAGTGTTCAAATTTCAAGTTGATAGTATAAAAATAAATACGATGGTTGTAGGCCTAGGAAGACAAGAAGCGATGAAAGAAAAGCTAACCTCTCGTGGTCTAATGAAATTGCCGAACTTCGCTCACAGTGTCATCAACTACAGAAAAGATTCCAGCGCAGCAGAAGGAGGAACTCTGACTCTTACAACACTCTACTTTTCCTCGAAGAATTTAACCATAAGATGTCCCAACTCAGCAAGGAAATCTGCAAGAAAACTGTCTTTTGCAGACTGCTAGAAGAAGTGGATCAGAATCATTACATCATTACCATCATTAATTTCAACAATCCTAAGGTTATTTGTACTTTAAATCATTTCATTATATTATAAAAACGCTACAATAGGCTTGAGGCAACTGAAGTATGAAACAAAAATATTTGATTGGATTTTATTTAAATCTCTTGCATCAATCGTCGTTCTATATTTTGTAGTACTAATTGTTCTATCAATGGGCAAAATCAAACCTACCGCTTAATTAACATTGCCCTGGATGTTGCTTTCGAGGCAGATATCAGCATACATGTCTACAAAAGCAACCCTACCGGGCATGTGCTCAAACAAACCGACGGTTTTGATGTCGAGTGTTTTCAATTTCGCCCAATAGAACCGTAAGTGTTCTAGAAAACTCGGAAAATTCATTTTTCGAACATTGATGTTCGAACGAACAGCTGATTGAATACTGGTCTTTTAAAGCCATTTTACATGCATCGAATTTATGGATCACTTATCGTTGATTTTTCCTTGGAGTCTCTTGTTAATATTTACACTCAGCCACATATGCCAAGCAAATATTTGACTCTTTTCACTCTCGTTCACATCTTTCACTCTACAACCAACCAATTGAAATGAAAAAATCTTCCTTTCTCACAAAAAAAAAAAAAAAAAAAAAAAAACCTGTAAAACATTCCCTTTTTATGCGGCCTAGACACGGTCGAATCCCGTTTGACCAACGTCATCATAGTTTTAGTGATTGAATTTTCTAAAGTATTTGAATATTTCATCCAACGTGAGTAAAATGAATGTTTGTCCAACTTAGTTGTATGTTGTGTCCCACACACGTATACAGACGATGGTCAAACTGGGTTTGACCGCGTTAAGGCCCATTGCAGACATGCCAACTTCCACCAATGAGATTATTAGAATTTTGTATTGACCTTATTACATTCTACTTATTTTTAAAACAAAATTAAGACATCACAGGTTCATTGGCAACAAACACAGTTATTTTGACATATCAAATAATTAAATTAAAGACAAAATTAAATCTTTGAAAATGTTAAAAATTATATGCAAGTAGGTTGGCATCTTCAACATTGGTTGTATTTGCTTATTTCGTTTATTTCTAATCTCTAGAATCTTGAATTCTTGAAATGTTGATTAGCGAGGAAAACAATGAGCTACAGTTCTTTGTATTTTTTTTTTCTTTAATAACTTTATATAAGGGAGACTTTAACCAAATCGCCTAAAAAAATTTGGTGATTTCAAAACCGTCTGCACACAGAAAAATTGAATAGGGTTGGAATTGAGGAGAAAGCGTTTTCCATCACACACCGATATATGTATATGCGTTTGTGTATCAAAATGTTGTACTATTTTTTTAAAACCCTATACTTATTGAAACACAGTATCTTACCCAGACTCATTGAAGTTTCACTTCTAGCACCGGTACCCAGTTGCACGCGAGTTCTTTTTTTTCCATATATCGTAATTTCATTTGCAATCAGTCAACAATTTTTTTTTTAAATATCAAAGCTTGCTCCAGCAAGCTCAACTAATATAATACTTATACCTCTATGTTGGCAGCCCTGGCTATGGTACGGCAAATGCTCTGCTATTTCCTTTTCTATGATGGCTCTGCTTGATTGCTTTCGCTACCCCATTAATTTGTTTGTTAATTAATGTTAATGGCTAATCCTTTCTTAGCGAGAAAACGGCAGTGTGAATACCAAATACACACAGACGCGAACACACACATACGCATACACATAAACACAGAATATATTTTTCAATTTTCTATTTGCTGTAAATCAATTGATATTTGAATTAAATTGATAAATAATTTCACTTTTGGAAATAGTTGTCAATCACAATAAATACACAGTGTTGGCACCCATCACTGATATTTGTGATTTATGAGGGTCTTTCACGAAAGCGATCTTATAATTTTGTGCGTTTATATGTTTGTGAGGCTTGTACGTTATCGTGAAGACCCTTATTAAGAAGCTTATGATTGATGAAATATTTTCCCAGGAAGAGACAGATAATGCGTCGAGAGTATTGGAGTTTGGGATGACTAGATTTTTGAATCATTGAAGAATGGACAACTTGGTGATATATGGATGACGGAGGGTTAGTGTTATAGAATGGGCAAGTAAAATTAAGTGAAATGTCAAAAATGCATATGTTTCTGAGAAATGCCCGATTCAGACTGAGCACCAAAATTTGTTTGTAAGCAACTCAAAAATTTATAGTGTTGCTTAGTTTTTGGTCATTCTCGATATTAAACTGCTGATCATTGCACAAAACAATTTAAAGTAAATTTTGAATTGCATTTTTTTTTTTTTAATTTTAATAAATTATGTAACAGAAATGATAAAAGAAGCTGCAAGAATTATTTGCAAATTGTTATCAATCATGTCTTATTTACAAAATGACCATTTTAATTATCACAATTAGTCAGAATGTTCCATTTGTATGTATAACCAAAACAAACAAAACAGCTGATTGCAAAAAAAAATAAATTAAGCACTACAAACACCTGCTTAAAAATCAGTAATTTTAAAACACTGTAAATTACCCTTAAAATGTCAACTTCTGGAGTACATCTCAAACTGTCCGCTCTCAGTTTTTGCTTCTGCTTCGACTGCGACTGCGACTGTTAAAACTGTCGACTGTTGAAGTGCTTCGCAAGCTTTCAGCTGTCTGTTTTTCGTTGCTGCGCCTTGCAAATTCCATATGTGCATTTTTTTAAGGATTTGAGAAAACAACAAAAAATTTGTTATTGAATAAAATTTTTATTATTTTTTTCTTGTTTCTCAAAAACACTGAGCACACAATTCGTTCAAATGCTTTGATGATTCATTTGCTCGAATTCATCAAGCCGAGCGGCTCGTGTATTTTTCTATGAGTCGATCTTACTCGATTAGATCATTGATACACAACACCACACGAGTTGATATGCGAAAGTATTGGTACGGGCAGTGTTGACAGGATAATTTGTCGTTTAGTGTTGTACTGTGCAGTGCTCTCTTTGTGTCCAAGAGGGGGGTCAGACAACAACAACGATACACGCCATAGAAAACAAAAGCAACAAAGTTAGCGAAATAAAAAACAACAACAACAATGCTGTGTAGAAAACAAACAACGTTATGCTGGACAGCGAGACAGACATATGAAATGACTACAGCAATAGCATAATTATTTCTTTTTCGATAACCAATACTTTTGCTGACTGCGGAACCAAAAACATCTTGAATTTCGACTTTGCTTCATACTTACTATGTACTATAATAATAATGGTTCATAAAAAACGTTTTCACGCAAAAACAATTACGGTAGCGAAGCGATACTACCTGCCCCGACTTTTATTTTGTCTACATTGCATGTGGTAGAGGGAGTTGAGAGGAAGGTTTTTATGAATGTTCAATGTCGACTGCTGTTGTGCTTCTCAAATTGTCATCTGTGAACGATGTAGATATACTTTAAATTGATTATTGTAGAGGGAGTTGAGAGGAAGGTTTATATCCATGGACGTAGCCAACACTTCATCTCTTTAGCCAAATAAATTTTGCGTAATACTAATGTATAATGAAAGATATGAATAATTTCAGTGCCTTATCGTGGTGAAAAATAGACGAAAGCATCCTCCTTGGTTACGTTGTATGGAGTGTCTGCTACACATCGCTTATCGAATGGAAGTGAAGACATGGTGAGTACGGTGCAAATAAAACATGGAGAAGATAAGAAAGAAGAAGGAATATATCTAAAATAGATTAAGGAAAAAGTAGGTATTTTAATTGATGTGCCAAAATAAAAAGCTGGCACTACAAATATAAGTAAGACGGCGAGAAGATTTTTTGGAGATCCTGAAATAACGTCAGACATAACAGGCATAAATATAAATATCTTAAAAAGGTTTCCTACTATACTATACTTATTTGCATAGGGTATCAAATAAATTATGTAGCCTTTGACCACTATGTCACAGAGACAAGTAAACTGTACTTATAAGAATATGCATGGTACAACATATGCCAGTGAGTGTGCATATAATTTTATTTCATGGATAGGATATAATTCTATTCTTCTATTGGTATTCTTTCTATTGGTCAACTTTCTGAAGAAACTCAAGAGTCGAGAAACAACATGAACTATTCACTAGATATACATCAAGAATAACTCAGATATTTTGCATAGATTTCTCATATCGTCAGATCCCGTTATATGCAGTTTGTGGAATGCGACTAAAACAAAGCGGCGACCATTAACTAATGTAATTATTGACTTATTATCCGAACCGGAATATAAATAAGACGAAGATATTGACTCCGACTAACTTTTTATTAATTTTTTTTATCACTTTTCTTATTTTAATATAAATTTATTTCAAATTTGTTTTCAGAAATATATGTTAATTTAAACAACTCAAAAAATATTTGATATGAAAGAAATTTTAATCGTCTATATCAAGTTTGGAAATATAGAGTTCTCAACGAAAAACTCCATTGATCTTATGATTATTTTCAAGGTGATTTTATCTTGCCTTCATACAATGTTGATCTCTGCATTACTGTTGCAAAATTGCATTGTTATACCTACTTTTGTTTGGCTGTCATGACTTTTGGCATCATAAATTCGATCAATGCCACACGATCAAACTGCAATATCAAATTTTATCATAGTGTTAGTAAAATGTTTATAAAGAGTGTTGTTTTTAGAGGATTACAACTTTATAATAAATAAAGAAAAATATTTTTAATATCAATTAAACTGTCTTTATTGGATAGATAATTTATGACACTCTTTTCGCAGCATTTACGGCCATATTTCGCCAATAACTATTCGAATGTTGATTTCCAGGTGTTCAACTGTCTTTGGTTTATCGGCGTAGGTAGATGACTTTACATAACCCCAAAGAAAATAATCCGGTGGGTTTAAATTGCATGATCTTGGTGGTCAATTCATGTCTGTTATTCGATTATTAAACTTCATTATTAAGTTTTTAATAATGAAAACACGTTGTTCTCTCATGAAGCAATCCATTTTAACTAACCGGTAACGGATGATATGCCAAACCAAACTGCAACCATATTATTAAAAATCATCATTTCCAATCAATCATTCTTTCTATCATTCCCGTAGAAAGTCGATTTTGACGAAATATTGCCGGGGAGTAGCAACGCGCGCGGTGATTGCTAGCCTTATATAAATAAGTAGCAGAGAACATATTGTCAACTTTTACACAAACCCACACAATTATCCTCAAGAAATTAAAGGAAATAGGTATAGTAAAGAAAATAAATGTATATTAAAAAAAACCAAAATGTTATTAGCTAAAAAATGATACATATGTATCCCCCAAAATTTTTGGACACATCTAAATATTAGCATACGTAACAGCAGCTAATCCTGACCAGAATTCCATCATATCAGCATTACTTATATCGAATGAAAATTAGAAAAAAATAGGTTCTATAGAAAACTATTACAGACACCTTTATTGCCTTTCACTGCAATGATGCTACTCTCTCATTGGACACTATCTAATGGGGAAGCAAGTCATAAAACTTTTAGACACTCAAGAGTGCAGCACAAAAATTTCATTAGTGCTATAGCAACATCACCTATACCTAAGATATGTAAGGTAGAGATCTTTAAACATGGAATCAATCAGTCAGAAATACTTGTCTATAAAATAATAAAAAAAAAAGGAAAAAACTCATTGAAGTGAAATTTTCATTTCATAAAAGTTACATTTGAATTCTTTTGGATCATAGATGCTAATTCCTTAGTTAATGAGCAGAGTTCTCTAAATTTAATTATTGCCTTCCACTGCAATGATGCTACTCTCTCATTGGACACTATCTAATGGGGAAGCAAGTCATAACATTTTTAGACCCTCAGAAGTGCAGCACAAAAATTTCATTAGTGCTATAGCAACATCACCTATACCTAAGATATGTAAGGTAGAGATCTTTAAACATGGAATCAATCAGTCAGAATTATTTGTCTATAAAATAATAGTAAAAAAAAAGGAAAAACGCATTGAAGAGAAACATTCATTTCATTAAAGTTACATTTGAATTCTTCTGGAATCATAAATCCAAATTCATTAGTTAATTAGCAGATTTCTCTACATTTAATTATTGACTTCCAATAGAAGTTATTCAATGATTGGAAAGAAATTACAAAAAACTCGATTGCTAAATATTTATTATTTAATCAAATCAAATCAAATTAAATTAAAATTAAACAATATTGTAATAATAATCTGATGAAATGAAAATAATAAAAGTGAATACTTATAGGCTAAAAAATTGTCAAATTCTATGGAAAAAATATATTGCAAATAAAAACAGAACATTCATTTTGTAATATAACAATGTTCCGTCAAATAAGTGCTTACATCGACTGCCGATACAAGTAGAAATAAAGAAATAAAAAGAAACTTGATAACAAAGAAAAGTCATCTTATATAAATAAGTTGTATAGTGCTTATTGCCAAGTAATCCATAAATTCCCACAATTAACATTAAGGAAAAAGTGGGAAAAAATTAATAAAAACATTAAACTGTTTAATGAACAAAAAAGAGCAAAGGGCAAAGCAGCAAACCAAGTAAAGCTATGTAATATTCGGATTACGAAACAACTGGATTCTTCTTAATATTGTAGATAAAATAAAAATGAAAAATAGATTATAGAAGAAAAAAAAATGTATTCGATTTTTGTCAAAAAATATAAACAACACAATAATAAAAAAAAACAATCAAACTATGAGGATCTTATATTGAACCACTAAATCTAATTTCCTTTCAAAGACAGAGTGAAAATATATTCTTATTACAAAAATAAAACAAAAAAATTATTTAATTAATAAGAATCACTACCACACAAACTAATCTTATTTTAAGAAAAATGTTATTTTAACATCGAAAACACTGCCCAGTATGAACTCAATTGCTTCAGATTCTAATAATGCGACCAATCTTCAATACTAAGGTTTATATAGCAAGCAAAACGAAATACCGATTATAATAATAATTTGTATAATTAACAAAATCATTTGCAAAAAAAAAAAATAAACTAGAATCAATGTTAAATCAAATTTGAATAAATGATGAATATGATGATACATCAATGAAATGAGCAATGAAGCTTTACGCATATTGTATTGTTTATAGACAAAAAAAAAAACTTTTTTATGTTACAAAATAAAAAAAAAAAATATTTAACAAAACACAGAAAATAAAGATATGAATGAAATCAAATGGAATTTGCAATCCAAATGGTAAAATATTAAATAATAATTTAATTGATTTTTTTCTTAATATCAAAATATAAATAATGACAAGTCAAAACTTTAAGGAGGCCACCAACAAAAATGATTAAAGCGAATTTACTCCAAAAATAAAACCGAAAATAATTTAAATATTAAAATGCATAATTTCCTTTACGTCACCGTATTACGACGAGTGAGTAGAAATAGAAAAAAAATAGTTAAAGAAAAACTAATTTATAAGAAACAAAAAGTATATTTTGTAATTTTTAGAACTCAATAATATAAATATAAAAAAAATTATCTATTGGATTAAAATACAACCATAATAAAATAAAGTTAAAATGTTAAATTGGATTGAAATCAAACAATTTGGAAACGAAACTATTCTCTTAGAAGGGAATATTAAATAAAATATTTACTCTCCAATTTATTAACTACAATATTTGGATAAATTCCATGTTATATTTATATGTACTACTATGTATATTGATTGATTATAATGATTGAGCTGGCATGAAATCCACAATAAGATACTTTCAGAAGGAGACATTTATATAGAGAAATCGAAAATTATCAAATATTATTAGAAGAAGTAGACAAAATGTACTTAGAAAATACACTCATTAGAATATGTTTGTGTTTGTCATCATCTATTTGTTTAGTTTTTCCAAATATTTAACAAAACTGATTACTTATCAATCAGGTAAATAAAAGGATAATCCAATATTTCAAAGTCCTTGGTCGAAACAATAACAAAGTGAAGTTAGATTCTATACTGGGGGAGTTGGCTCCTTCACTTACAACAGTAAAATATTGGGTGGCAGAGTTTAAAGGGGCCAAGTTAACACTGCAGTGGTTTACCAAATGAGGTGACCACGCTACAGCTGATATGGTAGTAATTTTAAAAAGTATTGTGCATCTCATTTGAACATGAGAACGCAGTGGAACTAGCCAAATTTGGCAATTTCATTATTATCACAATATGTTCTGTTTCCAATGGTTCGATTGTAAAAGATTTGCACAACAATGAAGATGGTAACATCTGTGATTGATGGGTTTTTTGAGGTGCATGACAATTCCCACTACAAATCTATTATTGAAGCTATTGAACATCGAAAATATTTTTTGGTCTCTTTGTTAGGTCGAGTGTGCACGACTTTTGTAATTGCAGAAGTTTGAAAATCTCCCTTATGTGCGTCGTCCGATTTATTTTAGTAAAGGGAGTTTTAAGATAAATGCGAGACACAGAAAAATAATCAAAATAGAAAGCATTTTTCTCTGGTTTCAATTCAATGACAATTTTTATTTCAGAAACTATGGTAATCAAAGATGATGAATTTATACAATCCATATTTATTATTTAGTAATTAAAAAAATCGATATATTAATTTAATGACAATGATTGAATATCTTGCAATATTGGCACTAATTTGAAACAACTCTGAATCTAAACGTACGTAAATATTTTACAAACAACGTTGGCAGTCTTACTGCAAATGGCTGTGTGAATGTATCATGCGCTGCATGATATTTTTTTGTAAATTTTTGTACAGTTTAACTATTCATGGGGTCTTTATAATTTGATTATTTGTGATGTGGTTAGTTTTAATTTTTTCAATACAAACTATTTAACAATACAATTGAAAGTCTAGTTTTTCTTTAGTGACATTGCCACAATTCCGGTGATTTTAAGCTGCTAAGGATGTCACACGTCAATTCGCCATCTTTTCCAAAAAACTTTGTTGAACTTTTTGTGCATGCTGACTCTTCTCTAAATAATAGTAAGTAAACACAAATTCTATTGAGTCGCAGTAAGTTAACAATTTCCAGCATTAAAAAAAAAAAACATAAAATAATAAATATCATTATCTTTATATCCCGAGGAATTCGGAATTTGTGGTGCAATCTTCGTCATATAAAAGTTTTGTCATCTGGTATCTTAATTTCATTCTATCGCCGATAAAAGTTGCATTGCAGTAAGTTAACATAATTTTAGGAATTTTTTTTCTGAATAAGGCGCTACTTCCTTCCATCTAAAGTCTCCGTCCCTGGCAGTTAGTCACTCGTTTAAATTAATATAAAGTTTAGTAGTAAATATAATATTTAATCTTGTTAAATAAATAAATAAATAAATAATATTGTGACATGAGCGTATTGTATCCAGTGCCAATCCAATTTTGTTCATCTCATGACTCCATGCGCTTTAATTGACGTTTTGTATCTTCTTCTTAAATCGTGTGAAAAATTTGTTGCTTTTATTTTGCATAGTACTACTTTAAATATTTTATATGTATGTATGTGTAGATACTATGTCTGTGTATGTATAGTATATTGTTGAAGTTGATTAAGTACTTAATTAATTGCATTTTGAATTTTAAATATTCTTTGGTAGCACATTTAATATGAAAACGAAACAGAAACAGAAAGATATAAATGAAGTAAAATAATAAGAAGACATCAAATGAAATTTTCTATGTGTAAATCTGTGTGAACATCATCATCATCATCATCATAATCATTATCATAAGTTCTTTGTTTACTTATTTGCTCAGTTTATCTCAAAGTACTTACTAGACGTAGAATTTCATTTAACTCAAGAACTTATTAATTTTTCAACATTTTATATATAATATAATAAATCCTCTTACTCAGATTCATATAATATTTATTGGCTGATTCAGTGGTTCTTAAACTAAAGATATGCGTTGCCACAAAATAAGTTTGATATTAATTTTACTACTGCATCATTAAATTCTTATGATTTTGGATGGGGTTTTTGATAAATCTTTATTATTATGTGTCCTGCAAAAGAACCATTAAGAACCAGTGATCAGATGGTTAATGAAATACTCGCCACATACACCACATGAAGAAGAAAGTTAAAGTCATAGTCAAAATGAAAGCAATTCATTCCATGTTGAAATGTATTACACTGAAAATTGAGTTTAATTCTTACGTTAATATTTTATGTCAAGTGAAAACATTTTATTAATGTTACATTATGAACCGCAACGATGACAATACACAACTTTGAAAATTATAATAGATAGTACGTATATTTCTTCTTCCATTTCGCCGCATATCTTTTCCAAATTTAAAATATGTTTTTTTTTTTTTATTTTTCATTTTTCCATATTTTCTTTTGCTTAGTTTAATGGCCACTGGGAAAACATTTCGCCCCTTGAGATATTTGTCAGCGTTTATTATTATTATGCATGGCGTTAGGGAACTTACATATGGATATGTTATACTACATAAATAGTACGTATGTAAAACATAACTTATTAGAAATTTACATATAACAATAATAAGAAACCAACAACATTGAAGTATCAACAAGGTGACAATATACTACTTACATACATACGCACCTACGCATCTACGCACCTACGCATCTACGCACCTACGCATTTCAACACAACAAAATTTAAGAACAAATTCCCTAACGGCTTATTCCCTTTCTAACTGTCTACATACTATGTAAGTATAACTTATGTGTAACCATCATCTCTGATAAATTTTGTGGCTGCGATATGAATTATGAAGTCTCACTTTAGTATGTTGAGTTCTTCAATCAAACAATGTAGTACTACATGGAAAATTTCTGGCGAGCGGTCTGCGTATTCTATCCTAATCATTTACACATATCAGCATTTTTTGACAATCGACCACTTTGTTTGCATTACTATAAGGTTACAACAATATCAATCTAAAAATAGTCTTTAATCAAAACATTTAAATAACTAAAGTAATCGTAAAATTCAAAAGTAATATTAATTAATAGTATTTATATGTAATAGAAAACATTTATTTTTTGGCAGACATCAATGAGATTTTCTGTACAAGATCTTGAATTTTTGGGTTAATAGTTTTGCTCATAGCTAATCATATCATCACTTACTTTTTATCGATTCCTGAACTTATTTTTAATTTACTAAGTAAAGCAGAAAATCCTAGTTCGCATAAATAAGTTGCTGAGTTCATTTCAGTGCACAGTTTTTTTAAAAAGGCGAGCGTTCTGATGTCGTCATCATAGGTTCAATGGACCCCGCACATTATCATGCATTATCATGATATATTATGAAATATGTATGTGTGGGTCTCATTTATGAATGAAGGATTATCTGCCTTGCGTCTGATTTCTACATAAACAAGGCTACTGAAAGGTATGCCATAGTGCTCAGCAATTTTGGTACTCTTCACGCTGTGAATGAATCGGAGACCCCATAAAATATATATATATTCTTGATCAGAGCGACGAGACGAGTTGATCTAGCCATGTCCGTCCGTCCGCCTATCTGTTTGACAGTATGTATGTATGGAAACTAGTCTCTCAGAGATCTAGATAGCTGAGATTGAGCATGCAATGCTGCTTTCTTTTCACCATACGCAGTACACCATATTTAAAGTGCAACTCGAGCAGTGCAGACGTGTTCAGTGCATATAACATTATATAAAAAAAAATAAATAAATAAATAAAAATATTTAAATTAAAATAAAAATTTTTAAAAAAAAGTGAAAAACTGAAGTGTTAGATGAGCTCTGCTCGTCAAAACAGTCAAAAGCCTCCAATAAAGACAACGAGAAACGCCTATATTTCGATTGTCTCTATGGACTGCAACAAAAAAAAACAATGACTCTTTGCTTAGCACAAATTTGCGTGAGCATAGAGCACGATCTAGCTCTCCTGCTCTGTGCTCCATTAGAGCAAGCACCAGACATTCGCTACCATGGAGCGCTCAGTGCCCATCTCCGCAAACACCTTTTTGCTTAATCCCAGCAACTACTACATCAGTTGCTACAACAAACACAACACAAAGTATTCCGTATACAAAAACAGCTATTACAGCATCATCATCTACAGTTATATACTCAGCAACTGCATCGATCGCGTCATCGCATGCAGTTACTACAACAACAACAATTACCCAAACATATAACCGCAACAATAACAAAACGTCCATTCAGGCATCGATCGAGTCATCGGCCAGTTCTACAGTTATACCTACAACAAAAGCACTCACGCAAGTACAAAGTGCCAATTACAAGAGAAACCGTACAACGCAATCACCCGAAAAACTGACAGTACACAATCAAAACAACGACAAAAAGGAGCGAAGCAAAGTACAAAAAACGGTACAAAGTAAAAGAACAATGTTCAAGCACAAATAAAAGGCCGCGATTAAATAAACAAACAACTGTATCTAATGCTGACAGTTGCTATACAAATTACTATCGTCCGCTTACAACTATTATGGACAGTGAAACCACTGTAGATGATCCATTAACTGATCAAGCAGTTGATGACTCGGTGGCTTCAGTCACACCAAATATAAAAATTCCTCCTATTACTGTGCTAAAGAAAAGCGCTAAATAAATACATGATATGTTTAAGGAAATAAAAAATAATTACATACTACGTTAAAACTATATCTATTGGCATCAAAGTAATTGTCAATAGTATTGACTGCTTCAATACTGTTTGTGATCGTCTTAAAAACGAAAATTGTGAGTTCTTCTCTTATCAGAACAGAGAAACAAAGCCATACAAAGCCGTCCTCTCTGGTCTCGACAAGCTACCCAATGATGAGGTTAAATCAATCTTAATATATCATGGTCTAAAATGCTCTGATATGAAAACAATTGAAAAGAGCACTAACTCAGGTCTAAAAATTCTTTTATATGTGGTGTACATCGAAAATAAAACTATAACCTTAAAGGAACTGAAACAAAAATATTCCTGTATACACGTATATCACAAGAAAGTGAGATGGGAATATAAAACTAAATTCTTAAATCAGGTAACCCAATGCTATAATTGCCAACTCTTCGGGCACGGATCTAATAGTTGTAATGTGAAAACCTCTTGTGCTAATTGTGCCGATCAACATCATACAACTGCCTGTACGTCACCAATCACGGCACGTTGTGCTAATTGCAATGGTGAACATCGATCCACTGATCCTAACTGTCCATGCCGTACTTCGTATCTATCTCTTCTTCAACACTCATGAGGAATAATCAACAGACTACAAAGGAATAATCATCACGACATCAAGATTAGCAGAAATGGAAGGTACTATAATGGTAGCTATGGTTTAGACTATCCGACTTTAACGAGCAATACAGTTAAACAAAGCATGCACACGCCACGCATTATATCTACTGCTATTGACTCGAAAGATAACATCCCATCCAGCAGTAACAATGCTCCACAAATGCTTGATTACAAGATGCCTTACTGAATTCGTCAACGCAATCAACGAATTATCTCTTTACCATTGATGAAATCAATTCGCTCATCACTGAACTGCTTCAAAAATTGAGGAACTGTACCAGTAAGAGTAAACAATTTAATATCATAACTCAGTTAGCTTGTAAGTACCTTTATGCAGCTAAGTAGTAACCATCTTAATATCATGGTATGGAATTCACGTGCCACGTTCTATCAAAATATTTTCAATATACTTTCCAGGTGCATCGGCAAAATGTCTAGACAGTTCTTGCATTCTGGTAAATGAGAAGGCACACCACAGAAGCTTGTTCAAGGCAGATTTTCTAAAGTTCTCACGAATAAACGGTCACTTTATATTAGGTGGTGATTTCAATTGTAGGAATAGGCTATGGAACTGTAGTAGTGCAAACTCTTGGGGGAACATACTTTATGAAATGTCCTATATTGACAAATTTTCAGTACTGTACCCCAGGGTCCCAACGTATACTCCATTTAGCTACAAGGCAAAACCCTCAACACTAGACCTCTTCATTTCAAACTGTCCAAACATAATGTCTGAACCATTAGCCCTTAACGATCTCTCATCAGACCACCTTCCTGTCATCAATCAAAGTTAATGCAAAACCATGTGTAATTGAAAATACTTTTCCAGTTTATTCTTGAGCTAATTGGAAATTTTTCAAGGAAACCCTGAATCTTAACTTTAATCAAATGCGTTCTGATTTCATTGCTCCTCCTACTATAGAGCTGATAGATAAAATGGTTGACTTAATTAAAACGGAAGTAACTGCTGCACTTGAAATTGCAGTTCCGAGAAAATCATCTAAGCAACTCTGCAAAAAGTTACCAAATCACATCTCTGAGCTTATTAAAATAAAAAATATAGTTAATAGATGTTGGATAAGAACAAGGCAACCTATGTATAAAGCTCAGTTAAGTCACCTTAAATATCAAATAAGATGACAAATCTTTGCTCATAACAAAAGGCTTGTGAACCTAGATAAAAATTCCAAAAGTTTCTGGCAAATAACCAAATTAACTAAAAACAAAAATATCTTTATTCCAAGCTTTCAATATAATGATAAAACGTATTCTACTCGACAAGAGAAAGCCAATTTACTTGCAGAAATATTTCAAGAAAAACACAAACTTACGGAATCTCTTTCAGACAGTGAAACCATTAGAACGATCAAGAGTTCCATCAGAGATCTTGACAACCATCGTTCATTTGATGTGCCTTTCTGTATCAACTGATGATATTAAGAGTATTATCTGTATGCTTGAGACGAAGAAATCTCCAGGTCCGGACAATCTTCCCAATAAATGTATAAAAAACCTTCCACTTAATGTCATCCGTTTTTTTGCCCTTATCTTTAATTATTCACTTCAAATTGGTTACTTTCCCCAATCGTGGAAAGTTGCTAAAATCATAACCATTTCCAAACCTGGAAAACCATCAGTTTCACATGAAAACTACCACCCCATCAGCTTGTTATGCTGCTTTTCTAAATTATTTGGTTTAAATCATAAATTAATGGTTACGAATACACTTGTCTACTTAACAAAAATCGTACAAAGTTTCGTTACAAACAGACACTTTTTTATTGAATTAAATGGCATTCAATCGGTACCCCAAGGTTCGGTCTTAGAACCGATATTATATAACCTATATATCTATGATGTACCTGTATTTAACAACTGCACTGTTTCTATCTTTACAGACGATACTGCGCTTTATTGTGCAGTTACAAATTACATAGATATACACAACACCCTCCAAAGCTCGTTGACTGAACTAAATTCATATTATAAAAAATGGAAAATCATGCCAAATGTCAATAAGACTAATGCTATTTTCTTCACTGGAAAAAGGAAAAGTGAATTTTTACCAAATAGTAAACTAAACATCAACAATACTGACATCCCTTGGGTAAATAGTATACGATATCTTGGCCTACATTTAGATAGAAAACTTACATTAATGTTCATATCGGCAAAACCCTGGATAAGGTTAATAAAACTATATGCACATTCTATCCGATTATAAATCGTAAATCAAAACTTTCACAGCATAATAAACTCATTATCTTTAAATCAATATTTGATCCCATTTTAATGTATGGTTCACAGGTCTGGGGTGATTGTGCTATAACACATATAAAAAAACTTCAAGTTTCACAGAATAAACTGCTTAAATTGTTATTTAATTTACCATACTATTATACAATTCGACTAGTCAATTATATGAAATTGAAGAAAAAAATCTCTATTTATAACTCAACCTTTGATAATCACTTATTCACTTATATAGGGTCTACACTATGTATATAAGTTCGCGCATAATTGGTACTTATATCTCTAGTCTATCATTAGAACTATCAAGTACCAATTAACTAGTCTAAGTTAGTTAAGTTAGTGTTAAGAGTCGTTATCTAAGGTTTTTTTCCATTTTTCCTTAGCATAAAATGTGTATAAAAATATAGCTTATTTATTTAATAAATTGTAACAATTTTTCAGTACCTAAGTAGATTAAAAACATGAAAACTAAACTCTGTAAAATAGGAAAGATAATTAATTATGTATGCATTGTATAAATTATGGGCTAATAAATGAATTGAATACGCAGTACATTTGTCGGAATCAGACGAATCGGAATTCTAGGAGGGATACCGCCCGTACAAACCTGAATACAAATTCATGTTCTTATTAGAAAAACTTTTTGTTTTATGTACTATCGACTTAAAATTTAGAAACTATAAGTTTCCCGCTTATATCCACTAATCATAACAATTTCAAGACCATCGAACTACTAGGGGTGGATTCAAATTCATGTTCTTATTAGAAAAACTTTTTTGATTTTTGTACTATCGACTTGAAATTTGGACACTACTTATATCCACCAACCACAGTATTACAACTTCGGCATAGCCAATGTTAGTTTTCTTTTTATTGGTTTTTCTTATTTTAGTACCATTTTCGAATTCTGAAAAAACGCTGTGTCTAATGAATTCGTTCCAGAGAGGTGTTACCTATTACAGTTCGGTATAGAGAAGTTCCACTGTATTATTACAAATTAAAGAAAATTATTATTATTATTTACTTATTTAATCTCTATAAATTTTTTAAATACAGATTAACGGTTTATTCGTACAGAGTTTAGCTGTTTATTTAGCATTCAGCTTTAATATTACATATATAAATAAATAAATAAATGAAATTGTAAATTTAATTATTAAGGAAACATATGGAAGCTAGAAAAACATTAAATAATTTTTATAAAACTTAAAATAGAACACTTACAACTTAAAAATTAAAGAAAGATAAACGAAAAAACCTAATATGAACACATCATTCAATTGTCATTGGATGGTAAAGCTTCTTTAATTTTATCCCCAACTGTATGATGTCCAGGATTAAATAGACCTCTTATATGTAATACAATTACTAGTAGGATGATATTTAATATTATCTATCCACTCATTAGTCAAAAATACAATTTCTTTGACGACTATGGGGAAAAAGTACTATTATTTGGCATAAATTTTAAATGTAAAGGTAGAAACTTGAAATTTTGCATTAGTGTTCATTAGAATAAAGTAGAATTTTATAAAAAAATATTCATCAATCCACGCCTTCATCCCCACCTCCATATCACTAAAAGTAAATTATTTTCGAATTTGTATATATATTTAAATCTATAACATATTTAGCTTACAATACTTAATTTAAAATTAAAATATTGAATGAATTGTATTATTAAAGATGTTTTTTTCAGTTATCAGGCAATATATTGCAAAATTATATTAATGTAGAAAAAATATATTTCTTGAAACCATATATCATTTCACCTATATAAAATTAAGCCTAATTCTCTTCATATTCTTTTTATAAATCAATATCCAGTCCAAAACTGTCTTGTTCATCATCCTCTTCTTCAGAATAAGCATTTTCATCCTCCATTGCATCATCATCATATCTATGAAAAAGTGTATTATTAACTTCTTTCGGAATTGTAATTTTTTTGTTTCATTTTTGTCATTAATTTAAGCAGATACTAAATAACAGTGGATCAGAAGAATCTAATGCTCTAATAAAAACATCGGTTAAGTTGTCTACTCTACTAAATTTTCTGGTATGAGATCTTCTATTAATCTTATAGATGTTGTTTCTCGCTTCTGCCGTGTTGTCTTCAATCACTCCGATAGGAACTATGCAACTATCCATAATTTCGTATCTGTATATATGATTTTATAGAGTCTTGTTAGCGATTGTTGGTGGACCAAACTTCAAGCAGCGCAGAACGGCAAATCTCATATTGAACTAAGAACTTAAATATTTACCAAAAGGCACAAGAACGGGCAAAAAATATTTATAAAATCTGATTGTAGATGGTTTTGTACATAACCTTTCAACTTAACTTTGGTGATACCTTTAACTCCACAGAACACAATCACATTGAACAATTGGACAATATAACACAAATACGAAGAAATATGCATTAACAATATATTATATATGTATATATATATATATATCTTGAGTAACTTTTCCCATACTGACACTTTTTCGTTATATTTACAATTAAAGCTCCACTCACGCTGGAAGTTGGAAAAAATTTTCCGTGCTTTTTCAATTCACAAAACAACATTGAATCAACTGACTTCAACCGCGCGCCAAATATTAAGGGAAGTCCGTCAAAATTTAGGAAAATATATTTTATTCTATCTTGGAAATCAAGATTTTAAAAAATCAACCAAGTGTGAGTCGGACTCGCACACGGAGGTTTCCGTACCATCGTACAAGATTTTTTGACTAAAATATTAAATTATGTGCATATTTAGCAGCTAAAAAGTATACAACAAGAAATAAATAAAAATTGTTTAACAAAAGATTAAATTAAAGAACAATGCTTCTAAAAATGTATATTTTTAGTATTTGTCGTTATACATACAAGTGAATTAAATACTCCGTGAAAATTTCAACTCTCTACATATTACGGTTCATGAGATAGAGCTGGAGACGGACGGACGGACATCGTAAGCTTAGTAATAGGGTCCCATTAGCTCCCTATGGGTACGGAAACCTAAAAGCGATACAATTTTAAAATACTAAACAAAACAAAATATTGTATTTATGCCAAAATATTTTTCATATGGTGCCTTAGCTGCAGAGACTCTACATCAAGGTTTCCTAAGTCACACATTCGACAAAGTTCTCTGACCAAAGATTGTTCTAGGAAGATTAAAGGTTTCGCTTGCTTACACCTTTCCATGCCTTTCGATAATATCTAGAGGATGACAATTATGTGGAAGTGATCTTTATACAAAACTATTTTAAAGTGAGAGAGTGTTTCCTTTAATCACATCAACATAACTCTGAGAAAAAGAAAGTGTAAAATGAAATGTATAAATTACAAAAGATATTTATATATTTAAACTGTGAATTACAATGTAATCTAAAAATTTAGATGTAACAATATTTATTGTAAGCCACAAAATATATTACAATTTATGATAAATACTTACTAATGTACATACATGAGGAATTTCTCCTTAAAATGTTTAACATTCCAATGCATACATACAAATATGTGTAGAGAGAGAGAGCCACATTAAAGGTGACGGCGGCCGACTATGGAAGTACGAGTATGATGGAAAATCAGAATTTTTATGACGTGTTGATGTTGTAAATTCACTAATTGAATAAATATTTAAATTGTAATATTTTGTTTAAATGAGAAAACCTAAAAACCTCAAAACTAAGTGGGCTAAGTGAGATTTGATTGATGTGTCACATGACGAACAAACGTACAAACTACTTATTTACTACAATAAATTGAACTGCAAGACCAAATCAATGGAATGAGAGATGTAAGGGAATGGACATTTGATACGGTTCAGTGTGCATGTCAACGCCTAAATTTATGCAATAATAATTTTGTTTTTGTAGCCAACAGTGCGTATGATGATTATTTTGGCATAAATGGCAACATGGACACATAACACGCATAGACAGACGACAGAGAGACAGACAGACAGGCATACAGTCATATGGACAGTTAAACTAATGGAAACATGAACAGAGAGAGAGAGAGAGAGAGAGAGAGAGAGAGAGAGAGAGAGATAGATAGAGACAGAGTTAAAGAGTTATAGGAAGAGAGAGAGTGAGAGAGAGAGAGAGAGGGGGAAATTTGTGAGTGAGATGAACAAACAAGTGTATTAGTTTTTAGGTCTAGTATTTTGTACATACATATATGGAAGATTTATTTGTAATCTGCTTCAAGTAATTGCATAAATACATTGTAGGCAACATCAAGTGAACTGTCCATCCATCCAACCATCCATCCATCCATCAGTTCATCCGTCCATTCATCCATTCGTCTCTCCATCAATTCATCTGTCTCGAATCCCTGAAGTTGTTGCTGCTGTTGTCCACATACATAAATCTATATGTTACTGACTAATTTGACATGATTTCAGCATGATGTTGGCCACATTGGCATTGTGGATTGAGTTAGGACTGAACCGGACCGAAGCGGACCGAAGCGGACCAATTGGACATTGCCCGACCATACTAAATTGGACAGATGGATGGACAAATAAATAAATGGTTGGATGGATGGATAGATGGATGGTTGGTTGGTCAGATGGTCAAATGGACGGATGGATGGACAGATGGACGAACAAAAGTGACAGCTTCAAATTTACATGTTTGCACAGATGACTCGACCAACTGAAGCGGCTTTTGTCCGGTTTGACCGCCTGCTGCTCACTGTCCACTGTTTCCATTATGTCCAATTTTGGCAGAGAGATAGGCAGCAGGCAGACAGGAAGGCAGCCAAGCAGGGAAGTAGGCACAACGGGATACTCAGCTATTGTATATATAGAAAATCAAATTTTTGGCCACGATTTGTTTGTCAACCTCGGACATTTTGTTGCAAATGCTCTTCGGTTGGTGGTCAGCATAACGCCAAGCAAAACAGTTGAATCAAACCAGATTTCGGATGAGTGGGTGGCAGATTTCTGGATTTGATGACACCACAAAAGCGCAGAGAGAAGAATTTGACAAGCCACTACCGATGATCAGGGACTGTTTGGCTATTTGCTTAAAAGAGTCTAATCGAATTAGTTAGTTTTGTTTGAGATATGAAAATGAGTTAAATTACAAGCAATTAAAATGTTAGTTCACGCTAATGACAAGTATAACAAGATGATGATGTTGTAGATGAATTTACTTCATTTTCTATATACACACAAGAGTTTATTCAAATTTTGATACAATAATAATTATTTAGTATACAATATATAAGCCAAGTCAGTTGTGACAGTTGCGTTTGTTTGTGTGTGTGTGTGTGTATTTGTGTGTGTGTGATAAATTCGTCATTCGAATTACCATTGTCGTTCACCACTGGCAAAAACATTAAAAAAACTTGCACAAAATATATAAACGCCGGCAGCTATAAGAAATACTATGCGCCAATTTTCTATGGATGGATCCTTATTGATTATGAAACCGGCTATAATTGGTGCCAATAGACCTACAAAATTGGCAGTGCAATTTGTGATGGATATAAGTAAGCCGGCAAAAATTGGTGACAAATCCAAATGATTGACCTTGAAGCCAGAGAAGACGCCACCATTTAGTGATAGGCCCAATGTCAGCAACGACAATGTCAAAGTAAGAGATGGCGGTGTGAAGGCAACCAAAACAAGAGCAATGCCTGGTCCATACTGACCAATACTATTAAGAAGTTTACGCGTAACAGTTATTGAAACATTTCGCCGCGAAATCAACCAATCAGCGAATAAAGAAAGCGCTAAAGCACTTATCCACATACCAACATATGGCAAAGACGAATATATACCATTTTCCTTGAGTCGCACTTTCAGCACATTTGCCAGATATGTGGGCAATTCAGTCATTAATGTCTCATAGCCATAATTTTGGCCCATGTGGGCAAATAATATTGCCCAAAAAGGTAACGATTTTACAATTTCCTTAAATGGAGTCTTAATTTTCTCGTTTTTTCCTTCAGTTGATGCCCACACTGCGTTTGTAATATAAACACGTTCCGTGTCCCTCATCTTCTTGTGTTTTTCTGGAGAATCAACCACCGTCCATAAGAAGAAAATACACCAAACTGTGCTTAAGGCACCAAATACATAAAAGATTGAATGCCAGGCTCTCGTACCAGTCCACAATAATAATCCATACTCAGCCAGAATCCCTGATATGGGCATCGATATGACTGTGCCAAATTGGGCTCCGGAATAGACAGCAGCACTACATCGTGAACGTTCATTGGGTGGTATCCACTGTGCCAATAAGGCATGTGAACATGGAACAATTGGACCTTCGCCTAGACCCTGTATAAAACGTACAGCACTAAGACCATACGGTCCACCGTATTCAGCTGCCGAGGGAACAGCGAATGCAACCACAGAGTTTATCATCATACCCCAACCTAAGAAACGGCAGGCACCATAATTCTTAATGAGAAACCCAAAAGGAATTTGAGTTAAAACATATCCATAAAAGAATGAAGCCAATATTAAGCCCTGCATTTGATATGACCACACATAGGTTCCATCCTGCGATGATAACGATTTTGCTGTCTCATTTGCAGTTTCCTTGATGGCTGTATGATTGACCATGGCGACAATAGCCACAGACATATTGGTACGCATAACATAAGCATTTGCCATACCAAGAAATAACATAAATGTAACGTAGGCACGCTCTGAGCACCATCCACTGCCGCTTCCTCCACTCCTTTTCGCTTCATCTTCGGGCATAACTTTATTGTTTTCTTTTTAGTTCCAATTATCAGTTAAAATTTTATTGGATATTATTGGCCTATTAAATGTTGGTTATTTGTTATGGAAATTTTCCAGACGAAAATAATAATTTCTGAAAAATAAAAACTTGAATTTATGTTTTTGTTTTGTTTTTTTTTTTTTTTTTTTTGTATCTATTTAATATAACTTACAATTATTTGACATAAAAAATATCTACATATATTAAAAAAAAAAACAGCAGGAAGAAAAAATTTATTAAATTCATATTTCATTCATCAGTGTATCAGCGTCAGCATCATACTCGTAATAATAATCATAATATTCTTTCGATTCATAAGGCAAACCTGTTGGGGGATACTGAGATGTTCCTTTCACTTCTACTTCCAACCAGCAGTTCCTTTGTATCTGCTAAGCCATGCATAAAATAATAGCATATCAAATTCATGTTTTGAATTTATTGAAAGATGTTGAAGAAGGATTGTGCAAAGGTGAAACATAGGAGAAGGGTTCGTCATCATTGATGCATATAACATGTGTAACTAGTAGTGTAGTATAAGTAGTATGAAATACGAGTGTGTATAAGATGCCTTAGGGTAGAGTTGGCTTGGGTTGGCGTGGCATGGGTTAACTTGAATGCCAAATGACTTTACAGTAGATTACCTTCAATAATGATGAAAACCAATAGAAGCAATAGGAGCAACAGGAGCCTTTTGTTTTGTTTTTATTGCCATAAGCTAAACAAAAGTGATTCAGCCAATATTAGTATTAGGAAGGTCTACTCTATCCTACATATTATTATTATTATATTGAATACACCAATTTATGGTAGTGTTAAGCAACAAGCCATATAAAAAGTATCTACTAAGTTTATCATATCAATTTCGCATATTTTATTATGGAACATACGTATAATAAAAGATAATAAAGATAAAAACAAAACTCAATGCCACTGACTAACCAAGTGCCATTGAGAAGAGCTTCGTTAAAAAAAAAAAAAAGAATAATATATTTATGAAATCCATTTAGATACATAGGTATAGGTATATATCTGTAGATACAATATCTTTAGATATATGAGTAGATTTAGTTATTATGTTGATGTTCATCGCAATGTGGGGCACCCTTTAAATTTCCTCTAAAATGATGAGAACAGTGATGATGTTGTTGATGATGATGATGATGACAACCAAGATATCATTCTATTGACATTTTGTATATTATTTTGTACACAAGTTTAAAATATAAAAATAATAAAAAAGGGGGGAATTCATTCAATTTACATAAAAAGCAAATCATGCCATAGACAAACGATCAAAAGTGTGACATACTCAAATTGAAATACTTGTAAGTATCTGCTACCTTACTTCCATACTACAAATTTTATCATCACATCACGTCGTATCAAATCATATCACAACATATCATAGCATAGAACAGTACAGTACAGCACAGCGCAGCACAGGATAGCATGGCATAGCATGCATATCTATACTCTATCTAAAACAAAATTACAGTAAAGAAAAACAATTCATGATGGAATGATGGTGCTGCGGTGCACTGTAATGGAGAGGGGGGGGGCAAGGATGGTGTCAAACAATACACTGAAAGGGAATTCGAGAAACTTTACTAATACCAAATTGAACTGAATTCTCCACATTTTCCGTATTTTGACTAATACTACTACTATTTTTACACTCTTAGTGAATAGTATTATAAGTTTGTCATGAAGTTTGTAACACACAAAATGAGACATCGGAGATACCATAACATATATATAATCTTGATCAGTGCGATGAGACGAGTTTCTCTAGCCATGTCCGTCTGTTCGTCTATCCGTCTGTATGTATGCAAACTAGTTCCACAGTTTTTCAGTTAGAGAAAATCAGCCGAATCGGACCACTAGGAGGGTACCCCCCATACAAACCTAGATTCAAATTCATGTTCTTTTTAGAAAAACTATTTGGTTTTTTGTACTTTCGACTTGAAATTTTTACACCACAATACATGGTTGGTCATATAAATTTCAAGACCCTCGACTTACTAGGAGGAGCATAGTCAAAGTTAGTCTTCTTTTAACTGTTTTTTTTTTATTTTACTCACTATAAACTATTAGTAGTACGAGTTTAGTCTTATATTTGTAACATGCTGAAAATAGTAATTGCTATATGTCGATCAGAGTTCCTTAATTACTGGCAGATATAACCTCTAAAGAAGTCAAGCATTACATTGCAATGATATACATATATTTAATACAAACATTAAATTTATTAAATCATTAATTGAAATTATGTAAATCAAAGCAATTTGTCATGCAGTATAATAGAATATTGAACAATGATGATTTAGAGTACCTTGATTATTGGAAGACTAGTAACATTTGATGTACAGAATGTTTAGATGAATATAATATGTACTTAAAATTAAAAAATTAATATCATAAGATTCTGTAAGTCAATTTTAATGAAATAAAAGCTATATGTTTTGCATTATATTTTAGTAATTCGATTATATTTCGAATGAGTGACTTTTATGTGATGCACGCATAAACAAACAAACAGGCAGACAAAGTCTTCGATTATATCACATGTATAGATTTAGTTTTTTTTTTTTTATAGAAATCAAGCAATATAATTAAATGATATATAAAAACAATTGACTTTGTTGTCATGCAAGCAAACTAAATAATAATAATAATTTTTAATATCGAAATCAATCAAAATTCCTCGATTACTTGAAGATATATAGATTCTGAACAAATGATAGACAAACATTACATCAATCAAATTGACATATTGCAAACATAATGAATACGAGTAGAAGTAATTATAAGTATGATAATCTTATAGAGATTTTCGATTACTGGCAGATGTAACCTCCAAAGAAATATTTTTAAGTTAGATAAGAAAGTGACATCATGTGATATCATCGCCCGAAACTATAACTTTAATCGAGCCAGTTGCAAACACATAGAAGGCGGCCAAGGACATTTGTATATGAGGGATATGATAAGATGGAAAGGGATAGGAAAGATGTCCTATTTAGATTACTCTTAGCTTCAGTGTCTTTTCATTTACCATGATAAGGTGGCAATCCAATAGGGATTTTTTATTTTCATTACAATTACAAATAAAAGAGATGTCATAAGTACCATAAAAATGAAATCAATCAATCAATAAAGCAAATCGACTTATCATCTTATCTTATATCTAAAATTTAAATTATTTATATAGTAAAAATATTAAGAAGATTTTACATAAAATGTTGTTGTTATTTTTCTTTGGCATTTTTATATCTGTGAAATGTATGCAATCTTCGGTGAAACCGAAATTTTATATTATCTTTAAGTATTTTTCTTGTTTCATTTCATTCCTTTTTGTTTTTGTTTTTCTTTTATTTCGAACCCCTTCAAAATCTTATATTTCAATATTATCAGCGTCAGTTCAGTTCAGTTGCCACCACCATTATTTTCTATACATTTTCTTCATTCCAACTTCAACTCAACTCAACTAAAACAATTGAAGCTTTAAGCGTTTTTCCCTTTTATTTTTCTTTGCATTTATCTTATTTTATTTTATTTCGCTTCAATAATGTGAAAAAATTATGAGCGTATGAAAATAATGATGCAATTTCATTTGCCCATCAAATTGAATTGTTATTTTCGCTGTTTTTTTTTTTTATTTTTTTTTTATTTTTCTTCTTCACTTTATTCACTTTTTATTGTTTTCTTTATTGTGATTGTTTTTGTTGTTATTGTTTCAATAATATTTAGATACTTTCAAAACAATAAAAATATTAAGAAAAAATGAAGATAAGAGAAATTACTTCATTAAAGATTCATGAGTCCACATAGTACTACAATAAAATATTTATTTGATTATAAATACATAATTTCATTTTTAATTACACAATTTACTTTTCATAAGATTTCCTTTAACTTAAACTCTTATCCATTAAATCATGAGGTCTCTAAATGGCCTAGAAAGTACACTGGAGCCAATAAAACAGTCAGAAAATAACGATTAGAATGACAAATATTAGAGAAAGAGAGTTTGATTGAATGAAATAGAGCACATTTTGCACTATAAAAAGTGAGACGTTGAAGAAAGCAAAAACAAGTAATTTAGAATTAACAGATTATGTCTCTGTCTTGAATTAAGTAATATGAAAACGGTTTCAGGGTGAAAAAGGTCATGTCAATATGGGGGATATAAACGAATTAGGTTAAGCATTAAGGTTTTGTAGACAAAATTCAAGTCTCTCTATTTAGGGTATTTTGAGACCATGAATTGAATTGCAGAGTGACTTTCAGAGAAGATGAGATTATCTTTGGAATAGTTGATGATTCTATGAAATCACTTTGTATCTTCCTTCATTCTTTGGATGAGGTTAGCCAGTAGGTAGGGAGTTTCATGGTTTGACTGCCGAAATATCTCCAATCCAATCAAGTAGATGTAGAATTTTATCCACAGAATCTGTCTGCAGTGGTCCATTAAAGCAGGGCATCCATATTCGAAGAAATCTTCGTCACAGATTTTAGTGTTCGACATTTTGTTCGCGAAGAATAGAAATGTTTCTGTCTTGCGTGTGTTTGTTCGAACATGTACTTTAATGATTGCACGAACATTATTTGCAGTGGATGCGGTTTGCTCAGAGAATAACTTAAAAAATAGAAACAGAATCTTTCCTTTTTCGTTTGTTTAAAAGTTAGCGACTGTGTGTTTTTCTTTGAAAAAGTAACCGTCTGTGTATAATAACAGTTTTAATGAATCTCTCACCTAAGGACGGAACGAATTAAAAGTCACAAGTTAACTGTTTATTATTGCGTGACGTGAGTTGAGGGGTGTCGATGAGTGGTATATAGGGGGGTTGTAAAACAATGCTGGTAGCAAGAAAATGTATCATTTTGTTGTTGTGTGATGCAAATTGAGTGAGTCGGAGGGATGGTGAAATAGAGTGGCTGGGGGGGGGGGGGGGGGTGTAGGTGTGGTATGGAAAATAATGCTGGTAGCAAAGAATAGTTGACTGCAGCGCACAAGTAGACGCATACATATACACATGACTTTCTGATCAAATCAGTCGGTGGAAAAAATAATCATCAACGATGACGAAAACAAAAACATCATGAGTGAGTAAACCTTTTGCAACCTTTTCGCATTTTCTCTTTAAATAACCCGTCTTTTTAAGTGAACTTAACAGTGATGACTTTTATTTGCCACCTCCGATGTTTAGTGAAAAATATTTTTAGAGTCAACACGTGCCAAAATGACCAAAAAATTTTTGTTCGAATTTATAGAATGTTTCCAAAATGAGCCTCCATTGTGGCAAAATTAAAGTGAGGAGTATACAAATAAACATTTGTGCAATAAATCTTGAGACAAACTATAAAAAAAATACTTTTTCCTTTGCAATATTTTCATGTTTACTCGCTGAATTTTTTTTATCAAATGATGTTCGCGAGCAATGTTCGCCTAGTTAGTGGGCAAATGAATTCGCATGTGGATGAGCTGCTTAATGCAAATGGTTGCCATTATTTGTGTTTTGTTGCTTGCAATTGCTTCAATGATGTGACTTCACTCGGGCATAGGACAAGATTTACGATTTGTAGTAAAAATAAAAATTAATTTTATAAGTTATTTCTATTGTTTAATTGAAAAAATACCAAAGAAATTAGTATAAAATTATGGTAAAATTTTGTATGGAATCTTGATATTTTCTTATCTCTTCTCATGTACAATAGTACAATATAATATGTACATATATGAAAGCGACAAACTAACTTATCTAAAGTAAGTGCACAATATTGAGAGCAATGACAAGCAAGCGTAGATATTTAGTACTTGTAGGCAGGTCTCAATGGATATGACTAAAACTCATGCTGATTTCAATTCCAATTCTCTGATGCTGTTGCTGAGGATGTTGAAGCTAAGGCTAGATTAAGTAAATGCAAACATAATCCCAAAGACAAGTGAGTTAACTGGTTTGACCCAATTTAATTATATTCCTCGAACAACATTGAAAACATCAGAAACAGCAGCAGAAACAACAACATTTAATATCGATTGTCCAGTTTCCATGGGCCAAATGTCCAATTCGTTTATTCTGTTGAAATTGCCCTTCTGCATAGCGCATTCGTTTATCCTTTTGGTTGTCCGTTAGTCCATGCAAAAGCCAATGAGAATTCTGGTAATGGTGATGTCCATGCTGATTCTATTGTGGTGATTGTATTTTCTTCCTGTTCATCTGCTCATCTGTCTTCTGCCTTCTGCCTTCTGCATCTTCATCTCGTTCTCCTTTTATCCTTTCAATTCATATATCCTCCATCCATCTATTAATTCTTCTCACATGCCATACTTAAGTACATGACTATGTGAGAGTGAGTCCTTTGGTGTTCTTTTGCTTGTTCATACATGGTAAAGTAGCATTCTGTGTATAAATGCTCACACACACACACACACACACACACACACACACACACACACACACACCCAGATGGAGATGCAAAATCGAAGAGGTGAATGTGATAGAAAGGAGAAACAGATAAAGATAGTGATAAACACAAGTACAAGAGGATTATTGTAGCAAAGGCAGCCAGCCACCAATTAGTGCTGACAGACGTTGGCCGTTAAGCCCCAAAGGAATTTACTTTGTACTTGTATGCTGTTTTCATTCATTCAATTTGCTCCCTTCATTTTGTTTTGTCCATAATATCCTTAGTTTGTTTCATCCCATCTCGTTCCGTCGCGATCCCACCCGATCTGTCCCCTTCGGTTAATAAATAAGTATTCCCGCAATACAATAGAAGCCTATGGAATTGAACAATTTCCTACTATAATGCGCTCATCCAACAAAACAACAAAATAATAGAACTCGGTTTGCATGTGATTGAATCTGGATTACAACATACGATACGATACAAGTGTTACCCAGGTGATAGTCCTTCTTATTGTTTTAGACACCCAACTCTTACTATTACAACTACTACTCACCCAACAAACATTACATGCATGTAAAATAGTATATAGATACAAACATGATTAATATTCAAATTCATTTCTTTCTTTCAACTAATTAATTTTAATAAAAATTTTGCAAAATTTACTTTGATAAATTTAGAAAAATTTTAATTAAACTGATAAACAGAGAAAAATATTAGTAACATGTAGAGAGAAAAAAAGCTAAAGAAAAATATTTAAAAAAAATCAGCCAAGTGTGAGTCGGACTTGCACACGGAGGGTTCCGTACAATCGTACATGATTTTTTGTTTAAAATATTAAATTATGTGCATATTTAACAGTCTAAAAGTATGCTACAATTAACAGCTTAAAAATATACTACAAAAAACAACAAATTTTTAAACAAAAGATTAAATTAAAGAACATTTTTAGTATTTGTCGTTCTACACACAAGTGAATTACACACTCTGAAAACTTTACCTATTACGGTTAATGAGATAGAGCAGGAGACGGACGGACGGACGGACGGACGGATGGACGGACGGACAGTGTAAGCTTAGTAATAGGGTCCCGTTAGCTCCCTGTGGGTACGAAAACCTAAAAAAGAGAGAAAAGAAAGTATTTAAAGTACATATATATAATATAAAATAGTTAGGGACAAGGGATGACTTAGAAAACTTATGACTTCAATTGTGGGAGGTTGTGAGAAAACCATGAAAATGATATACACGGCAATGATAGGTGTTAAGTTCAGCATATGTTTGATTAAGATGTACTACTCCAAATCACTTAGTAGATATGATGAGTTATCTTTATATTAGAAGACCTGGTATACAATTTCTGCTCTCTCTTTTTAGTGAGGTTACTTGTATCAAAGAATAAAATAGAAAGAGGGATAGAGGATATAACCCTAATCGATTCTTCTTGGGAAAATATAAAATAATTCATTGAATCCTTTTTTCTTTTTACTAATACCAAACACCAGACTAAAGACATTTGGGTAAGAGTAAAGCATATAAAAAAGACAAGACATAGATAAAAGATAATAAAAGCAATGAAGACGTTTAATGGATTGGAACATTTATTATAATCATTCACTTCAATTGAAATACTGATTGATTCATTATTAAGTTAATACGACATTTTTAGCATTTTTTTAATTGTTAAATGAAAAACTGATTTAATAAAAAACTGGCACAGAAAATTATTCAGCAAAAAAATAAAATCAGGGAAATCAATGGACGCGTTCAGCAAAACTAATATTTACGATTACTGATTTTCTTTTCTGAGCGCAGAGATGAATACTTATAAAATTACCACTTTGTAAAATGTGAGGCTTAGAAGTTTGACGCAATTTAAATTACGTCTTGGGAGTGTTGAACAGAAACAGCTGAGTTTGGCACAGGTTGTTACGTTTGATTAATTATTATGGACACCAAATACAACAATGGATGACAAAAGGAAGTAAATCGCTTTATAAAATGAACGAAATATATTTAGTAATAATAATACTAACTATAAATATTATTATTAATTTTATTATATTTGTGTCAACAAGTAGAAAATCCATTTTTTGTAAAGTGATTTCTATTTGGTTTAATTTCATCTTTCTAAGTTGCTACAAAAACGAAAAATTATAAAAAATAAAATACATAATAAATAAATGTTGTAAAATGTTTTTATAAAAGTATATTTCACAATCTTTCCAACAAGTATAAATTTTATTTAGTTTATTTACTCCAATAATTGTTTAAAAGAGTTTGAAAATTGGATTTGTGTGAAAAAATCGTTGGTTTATGAATTAATAGTGGTCATATATATAACTATGATTATATACCATATTTTTATAATTTTTTTTTTTGTCGAAATACGTGTTCTGAAGCCGTGAATAATAATAAAGTTCTAACTCAATTTATTCAATTTTCGACATAAGCTACTTTGACTTATTGACACAGATATTTTCTTTATTATACGTTAAAATGAAAATTATTAAATGATGTGTATGCTGCTGTTTCGCTATATATATTTTGTGCCCAGAGGTGTTTGCAATACTTAAACGGTCCCCTACGGCGAGAACAGATTCCTGCTTGCTAACAATCCAAATGGTGTATGGCTGCTTTTTCATAGGTACATATCGCACCCTAACTACAGAAGGCAAATAAATCAAAATTACATCAAATCAATCATACATACAATGATCGTTCGCAACACCTGTAAAAAAGTGGTATTTTTTTCAACACTTTATCAAAAAAAAAAAAAAAAAAACAATTGGTTTTTCTCTCTTATCATAAGTACCTTCAATGTGATAAAAAAAAAAAACACTTTTTTGCCTCTACTGAAAAATTTAAAATTTTGAGTTATGATCTTTTCGTAGTGAAGGTAATTCTAATTATGTAATCGGTTCATTGTGCAGTGCTGCTTCAGATGCTATAACGTTTAGAAGAGACTGGGCAATAAAATGTTACTTATTTCTGCAATAAATTCATATTATTCTTGTATTGTTATACCTCAAAAGTTGTTCGAATGATCCTGAAGTGCTCTTTGAATTGGTCTAACCTGTCGCACTGTCACTTTTTTTTGAATTTTGAGTCATCGTAACAACTGACTTTTTGAATCAGACTTTTAAAAGCCGGTATTTTGAATACCAAATGAAGAGGTTGACGGTTATTTGCGACCTCTGTCACTAAATTTTGTGAATGAATTTGTAATTTGTCAGTCACAATGAACACCAATTCATCGTAATCGTTAATGCAATGGTTTTGCAGAACGCGCCCAATGAGAACAGTTTAGAAGCATTCGAAATTTTATTATGATTTTGTCATTTCTTAGATTTTTTTCCTTTCTACTTATATACAATAGTACTAGCATTGCAGGCGCGCGTTGCTACCCCCCCGACTTGATGTTAGTGCGAGATTTTTGTAGTCATTGTTCTTGACAGCTCGTCATTCAAATATTTTCTTCTATTACAAATAGTATAAGTATAAATCATTATCGGTTCAATGGTGTAGACGTGATCCCTATAGCGCCAATGTGTTTATGTGTGTTAATGTTGTTTCGTCCGATTATGTGTAGTCATGTTTCTTCCGAAAGGCATCTGTCATGTCTCCATGTATTTTATTTTTACATTTTATGTGCAACAGATGGCATTACGAGTCCATTGATAACAAATGAACAGCAATTCTATAAGATTTGATTTTTACTTTTTTAATTAATTAAAAATGTTTATAGCCTATAGACATAGACATCAACCATACAAACGCAAAACTAATATTTAAAATCGATTCAGCGGTTTGCGAGTCCATTGATAACAAATGAACAACAATTTATTTTTATATATGTATATCCCTGCGAATGACTTCTTGTCAAAAATCGGTATGATGCATTTTTGCATCAAAACTGTATAGGTGCAAAAAAAAAAAAAAAATGTCTTAATCAATTCAGCGTAGTTAGAAGCTAACAATATAATTTTATTATTTATCCATGTAGTGACCGCTATGTCAACACTATCATAAACTGAAAAGAACTCAACTGAAGAATCCTCTAGGATTTTTTTTTAAGAGTGAATTATCCGTTACCTTGAAATTAGGAGTTCTGTTTTTCCTTATTGTTCCCAAGGCTAAAATGACACCTTCTGCGAAATACTTTAGCATGGGGATAGAGGTAAAATAATTATCAAAATATTAGCGGTAATTTTTATGATTTAGAAATTCTCTGGTCAATCTCATTACGCAGTGTGATGCAGCTCCAAGATTAGGCTCATGTGGCATAACGATGTTTTCTTTCCCAGTCTCAAATTGAAATTTGTAACAATAACCACTTGTGGGCCTTGTTGGGAATGTACCTCTTCATGGAATTTCTGGCTTTGGTGGAACAAATTTGTTCATCAACAGACAAAAACTGTCCCATTGGAACTTTCGCAAAATTTTTACTTAACTCCTCAACAACAGGCCTTATTTTAAATAAGCGATCATGGCGAGGATCCGTGGGTGGCACCTGTTTTTCGTTATTGTTGAAGTGAATGTCTTATCTCTTCAAAAATTTTATGATTCACCACTTCTTGGATTGCAGATATGCCAATATATTTGGCCCAATATTTCGTAATCCTGGGTATGAGTACGATCGGCATGAAGAGAACTACACCCACGAATTGTCTAATGTTGTAAACGACAACTGTGTACTTGGATCAATTTGATGAACGTATCGATTAGTTTCATCTCTTATTTTCTCACAAATTGATTTGGCAATGAAAGCTCCATGATTTCTTCTGGCAAGTCTGTAGTTGCTAGAAACCTAAGTTGCTTGTCATTTAATACCAGATTGCGTTGTTTCCATAAAAGCTTTCTCTTTAATTCGGTTAGGTTTGGTGCCGAACCATTGGAGTTTTTATACGCATCTTCATCTTTACTTTCTAAATCTTCATCGTCTGCGTCAGTTGCAACATCTTCATCTGGAGAGTATACACTGCATTCATCTTCTGAAAAATCTAAATCGTCTTTTGCAACACACCGTAATTAAATATACATAATGCACATAAGAACTCAATTTATTTTTATTATTTCCACACAAGAATCTGTTAGCACCTGTTCTCAGTACGCACTGGTCCAACATTTCTTTTTTTGTGATAAGGTATTTCCATGCATATCTGAACAAACATCGAGAACATATTTACCTTCAGAATGGTTTAAATAAAATATATAGTTTGCCTTTATATATTAAAAAAATTTAATAAAGAAATCTTCTTATTTCCCTAAAGCGCTCAAAACACAAATTTGGCGTAAATATAATAAAAATGACATGTGCAGAACTACACCCCACAAAGTCTTTCTAAATTTAGCACATAAGTACATTGCATAATAATTGAGTTTAAATGGTATGTTACATATTTGTATCAGAGATGTGCAGTGAACATCATAATGATGTTTAACAAGCCTAAGCAAGCCAAGCATGCACGTAGAGAACACCAAGCCTACTTGAGCTTGTTCCTTGGCTTGGTTCCCCAATTTGCTTGTTTACTTGTAAGCACTTCATAAGCAAAAGCATTCGCTGCACAACTCTGATCTGCATCATAGCCATATAAAGAGATATATATGGAATATAAGAATATAACAAGTTTGTAAGTACCTAGGAGTAGAGTAAAAATGAGTTTAATTACTTTGCAATTGATAATAATGTCTTTATCACTTACTTTAATTAGGTAAATAATTATTCATGAAATTATGGGAATCGCAGAAGTTGACAAGCATTTTTCCAATTATATTTTTCTATATCTGGGTACATATGCTGTTAATAGATTTGTTTATACTTGTATGTAAATTATATAAGTATAAAATTATGTTTGTTCATTTATGTACTTCTATTTAAATTTAATGACTTATTTTCTCTATCTCGACTTTTTTCCTTCTGCCTTTCTTAAAATTTTTGACCATCTGCCACGTGTTGTTTGTCATTTGCCCTTTTTTCTGTTACTGGTACTCTTTCTCCTTTTCTGCTATTCGCATGCTGCCACAGCTACTCCTTTTCTTCATTAGGCATTCACCCGCTGTATATATTGTAAAAAGAAATAATTTCAATCTAAGAAATAATTCTTAATGCAGTAGTTGGGATTAATTGTTTCAATATTTAAAACAAACAATTTACTTCAATATTTCAATATGCAAATGACAATTAAAACCACAGAAATAACAACAATAATTAAAAGGAATGACTCTCCTTAAAAATTATACATTGTATATAGAAAATATTATTGTATAAAATAACAATTGGATTGGAGTAGTGTACAGAAGAGAAAAACCCATGGATTGTATACTTTCAGGTGTTGTTGTCATTTAATTTCATTTTCCGCTTTCACATAAAAATGCACAACAAAATTATACATATATGCATATGTATGTATGCGTGCATATACACTCATGGTTAAAATAAAAAGCGAATGTTTATTTCATAAAATCCTCATACGAATATCATTTTATGAAAAACACCCATTACCCATTTAGCTAGAAGCAGAAGTTCCTCTGTCTTGTTATGTATCTTGATAATATCTTCTTTCTTTTGGTTGTAGTTTTCGTTGAATCATTTGGGAAGTCATTACATTCCTGATCTCTACGAAAACAAGAAAAAGTTAATTAGAATTACAATACTAAATTGTTTCAAAAGTAATCCAAATCTGACAATGAGAACAGTTTTTGATTTCAGTTATAGTAGTACGAATGCTTTTTTCATAGTCATTTCCTTTTCTTCGTAAATAAAGTCCTTATTTCTTCTCATCTCCTTAACAATTTCTATTAAGAATCTGACTGAGTCTTTAACTCTAAATATTTAGTAGAATTTTTAAAAATGAACTGTGACTTAATTATTCTGACCAAGTAAATAATGGTTGCATTTCAACATGAAACAAGGAATAGGGGTTGACTAAGCGCCCAACATCATTTCATAGGTTATTGGTGGAAAGTGAAGACATTTTGAATAAGATTTCAACTCTTTTTGATCAGAATGAGTATCCATGTGTCATAAAGGCTTCTCTTCTTAGGCTTATTTATTTCAATTGTCACAATCACTTCAGATACCTTTGAAAATCTTATCTTAACGTAACTTCTTTGTGATTTAACACGAACATTCATGTACCTGTTCATATTTTCAATTAACAAGATTATATGTATCTTGTATTATATTCTTTTCGCCAGAATGACTGTAAGAAGTGAATGAAGTACACAATTTGTAGCTTGAATCCAATGTTGTTATTGTTGAAATAAACGTCTCCTCACACTCTCATTGATTTGTTGATTCTTGATTTGTGCTTAAACTTTTGGAAAACCATGAGTGTTGGACAAGGATACACTTATCTCACAGATTTTGTGGCTTCTTCATAGAGAACTGCAGTGAGTGACACGAAGTGAGTTATACTCGCGCTCGCATCAAAAAATGCTATGGCTGTGTAATTGACACAGCCGTGTGTTTTTATTTTCTTTGCGCGTATTATATACTATATATGCCTTAATCGTTTTTGATTGTTAAGAGGTTCTTCGCATTTCCATGTTTTGTCGGTCTCTAATACGTAAAGTACAAGATTCATCAAAATTTCTGATAAACGTTAAATCAATAAAGGTATTGCCTACCGTTGTTGTAGAATATATATATATATATAGATATTAACCCTTATGTAGACACCATGGCTTGGCCAAACCTTGTTTGACTTTGAGCTGATTTTAAAAGTAGAATGATTTAAGCTAGTGTACAACCATGAGGTTAAATGGACTATTTTTGATTGTGTTTATGAAAAAAAAGTATTTAGTAGAAGTAAGGGATAAGTGCATTTTAAAATTTTTATATCGATCTTGGACATCATGGTGTTGCCAGGCCCATTTTTTCCACCTCAAATTTAATGAATACACTGAATAGTTACCATCAATATCCCATATAAATCCCATATAACTAGTCTGGCCAGACCATGTTGTACGGAATAAGTTTGCAAAGGCTGACATGCTACTCTTCCCCGCACATCTTGTGACTGCCAATAAGCAGTGTTTCATTCCATGAAGTTGTATGACCAATCACAAGCGACTTGTCGTATTTGCTTCTTGCGAAGAGCGTCCCCAACTCACTCATTCATCATTCCTACTCGCTTCATTCTCATTTATTGTGAGTACCTATGATGAAGATTGCACCAAAAATTCCAAATTCCACAGGGATATAAAGATAGTCGAAATTTCATGTTATTGATTATTTTTATGTCTATTTTTGAAAATTAAAATTATGTTAACTTTCTGTGACTTAGTAGATCAGATCAACAATAGAACAAATGGAATTTGTGGCAGGGATGGCGTCGGTGATGGTTATGGCGATGGTGAAGCCAATGGCGATGATGATGGTGATGCCGATGACAAATATTCTTAATTGTACTAATTAATTTATCATTTTTATGTCTACTTAAATGACTTGTTGATTGTGTTTACTTACTGTTATTAAGGGAAGAGTCAGCATCCAGAAAAAACGGAGAAAGTTTTTCGCTCAAGATGGCGAAATTGAATTAACCCGAACTGTGCAAATCGACCCGAAGTGTGCAAATCGAAATGTCACAAGAGGAAAGCTAGTCTTTGAATTAAATTGTCAAATATTTTGTATTGCGCAAAATAGAAACTAATCATCAAATAATTAAGACTCGGTGAATAGTTAAACTATACCGCAAATTTGCAAATAAATTATTTTTTGCTCGAAACTGCGACTACACGAAATATTCATAAAGGCGTTTACAATAAGACTGCCAACGTTGCATGCAAAATATTTACGTACGTAAAGAGTTAGAGTTGCTATAAATTAGCGGCAGTGTTGCAAGATGTTCGATCTTTGCCATTAAATTAAATATTATCGATTTTGTTTTAATTAATAAGTAATGAAGATGGACGATGCAAATTATATCAATCTTGGTGGTTACTATAGTTACTGAAGTAACAATTGTCATAGAGTTGAAATCATAGAAGAATGATTTCTATTTTTATAATTTTTGTGCCACTTTTCTATCTTAAAACTTTATTTACTAAAATTAATCTGACAATGCAGATAAGAAGAGTTTGCAAACTTGTGCAATTGCAAAAGCCATGCATATCTGACCTAACAAGGAAACCACAAACAATTTTACAAAAACTATCTTTATTTGTTTATATAGCCTTCTAAAAGCTCAATACATTTTTCCGTCTGATGTTCAATAGACACCATATTTATAGAAAGAATTATCGTGCTCTTCTAAAAAGTCATTAACCGCAGTCTCTACCTTCTTCATTTTGTTGGCAAATCTTTTACCATGAAATTGGAAACAGAAAATGATCTAATAGTTCTGAAACTGTCCAAAGGTACCATACCTTTCAATTTATCTTATCTATTCTTTAAAATTCTTGTAGAAAATATGACTTAGTCTATGGGGAAATCCTATGCATATATGCATTACCATGACCAAAATTGGGCCGAAATTCATTTAATAGAAGGAAGAAAATGAGAACATCTATATTCACTTTCACAAAAAGCGCTCAAAGTTTTCAAGATCAGGTCTCAGGACTCTTAAAAACATATTATAGAATAATGAAGAACATATTTAATATGCAACTAAGTCTTACTGACCAATAAAGATAATGCCAAGTAGAAGAATAAGTAGGCGTGAAATCTTGTTCCAGCATCTATTTGATATTGTTCAACAAATAATCGGCAGTCAATATATCGGTGTCAAAATCAGAACTAAAGCATCCTCTCTCAAAACGCAAACAAATCCCATATAACTAATAGTAGTCTCACCAGTCTATGCTTTCCGGAATATGTTTGCAAATACTGACATGCTACTCTTCCCCGCATATCTTGTGACTGCCAATAAGCAATGTTTCATTCCATTCGCAAGCAATTTACAACCAAAAGTATTTTAGAGGAAAATCACTTGTCGTATTGGCTTCTTGTGAAGAACGTTCCTACTCACTCACTCATCATTCCTACTCGCTTCATTCTCATTTGTTGTGAGTACTAACATATGTCACAGGCAGTTTTTTTTCTGTTTTTGACTCACTGCAGTTCTCTTCCTCTTCGAAACAAGTCAATTTCGACACATTTAGTTCCAACATCGGTTTAATATTAGTAAACAAATAATCGGACTGCTGATATATCGATATCATATTCAGAATAAAAGCAACTCTACTCGAAACACACACACACACACATACATATACAACTAAGCTTCATTTCTTTTTCTCGTATGCCACTTTAGCTACAAGTTCATTTTTTGTTATCACAGAGAAGAAAAAGTAAGTGAAAAACTTTATTATCAAATTGAAAATATTAAAAAGATTGAAGAATTTGAGTATGATATTAATTTAAACAGTGTATTTATTCAATAATACTGAAACACAGTGAAAATAACATATTGTGATATTTTTTTTGTTTTTCTTTGTTAGTACCAAACAAATAATTGCAAAAATGGAAAGTGATAACGCAGAAAATCAAGTTATAATGATGTATTGGCCAAGATTCGGCTCTAATCGACCATTGGTCATTTTTCTTCCGGAAGATGACCAAAGACGACATGATCTTTTAGCGACAATCGATATGCTTGAGGAAGCAAATCTTGCAAGAGCTATGTCTGTGGAACACGCACGTCAGCAGAACATACAACTCCTTGTTCCTATCATTGATATTGGTCGCGCACTTCAAGATCCAGATTACTTAAATGGACCACAAGTGAACACTTTTGATGTTGCTCCGTTGAACCAAACTGTTCAAGAAGATGCCGAAGATGATGCTAATCAACCAGAGGATTTTATGGAAGAAGATTCCGCTTAAAAATTGAGTATCATTAGGATGACACTGGTGTGATTCTGGGTAGAAGGTGTGGTGGTGCTGGGGTGATGCGAAGACACAAATGACACTTAACACAAATACACAAAAAAACAAAAAAATGGATGAGGATGATTTGCAAAAAATATTAATTCTTTTACACACAAAAATGTAAAAAATAGATTTCTTACTTTGATGTTCAATAAACGAAATATTTACACTATTTTCTTGCTGTTTGTTGTTATCGTCGAAAATTGACTAATTGCGTGGACTGCTTATTACTACTTATTAAAACAAAAACTAACAACAAATAATAACGCCTAACTTTATACGGGTGCCAGGGGATAATGTTACGGACACCTTGGAAATAAAGGTGAAGTGGTAGATGAAGTCGCTAGGAAATGAGTTGCCAGTAACATTAATTAACTGGGGTGTTCTGGGGCTGTAAAAAAAGTTATTAGGGTATTGAAAGCAGTCAGGCAGAAATGCCATTGGAATGGAAATAGAGCATTTGCCATACCATATCCAGGGCTGCCAACTTGGATGCTTTCTCCACAAATTTTGTGGTTAGAGAGGTGAGATGGGATTTCTTATAGACATTTATTTTAGGGAATATCATATATTGACCTAGCGTTTTATTCACAGTGCTAGCAAAATTAATGGATTTTTGAGCGAAATATGGTTTGGTGTTCACACTACTGTTTTATTTCGGCTCTTTGTTTTTCTATATACAAAATATAAATTGCTCTTTTTCTTTAAAGTAATTGTGGCGATTTTAATGTGTTTTTTTTTACATTATCTTTAGGGGTAAATATAGTATATTGGAGTTGGCAACGCTGACTATAGCTAATCTAATCTAACTTAGAACCAGCACAGTAAAAGTTGACATGACTCCAAAGTAACAATGTTGGTCGCTCATTTGTTTTATCCATGAGTGTATTATAGTGTTAATTTGTATACATATGTTTTTGTATTGTGAGTTTATGTGTATGCGTATGAGAGAGTTCGCGTCTGTGTGTATTTAGTATTCACACTGCCGTTTTCTCGCTAAGAAAGGATTAGCCATTAACATTACTTAACTGGGACTCTTCTAGGAGCTGTCTGGGAGTACAAAAAATAAATGGGGTAGCGAAAGCAGTCAAGCAGAGACATTATAGAAAAGGAAATAGCAGAGCATTTGCCGTACCATAGCCAGGGCTGCCAACATAGGGGTGTTCCTCTCAAATTTAGATGTAGAAGTAAGTGAGATAGGTTATTTTATGAGCTTTATATTTTGAGGAATATTTTTAGGAAATATCATTTATTGACCTAGCGTCTGTCACATTATCTTTAGGGGAAAATATTTATTGGAGTTGGCAGTACTCACCGTAGCTAATCTAATCTTACTTAAAACCAGAACAGAAATGGTCAACTTTTTTTATCCATGAGTGTATTTTAGTGTTTATTTGTATACATATGTTTGTATTGTGTGTTTATGTGTGTGTGCCCATGTGTGTCTATGTGTATTGTATTTTAAGTATAATAGTAGTACATATAGCAAAGTGTTGTGTTATGCATCATCATGCAACAGTAGAATATTTATGTCCTTGAAAATATGTAAAAATAAGTTTGTTTTTGTGGTGTTTTATTGTGGTTGTTGCTGTTTTAGCTGTCGCTATTGTTGTTATTGCAAGCTTAGATTGCTATTGTTGTTTTGCTATTGGTGCTGGTGCTGCTGTCGTTTTTGGTGTTATTGTTGTTGTTATTATTATAGTACTATATTATTTTATGACAGTAGTTGTTGGTGTTGGAGAAATAATATAACAAAAACCGATAACAACATGAAAAACATAACAGAACAGAATAGAATAGAAAGACCGAAGGACCAAACCAAACACGCATGATGCAGTAGCAAAGTGATGGTGCTGGGTATATGGTGCATGCTGCAACATAAATATAGAATTCAACAAGAGTTGGATATGAGGATGATAAGGACGATAAAGTGAGACAAAGGAAGAGAAAGAAATAAAGGAATTTATTTACTTTATTTACGCCGCATATCAGCTTCATAAATGTCAAGTGTTTTCAGTCATAAAAATTTTACATACACATGTACATATGTATACATACAATAAATGCAAGTACAGTACTATGGTACTCGTACTATGTATTTCTATGTAGCATTGTATGTAACCCTCTCTTTGAGTGAGTGAGTGAGTGAGTGAGTGAGTGAGTGCTTGTGTACGAGTTGAGCTAATGTTTGTGTGTGTAACTTACACAAACACACAAATACTATAGATTTACATACAATACATGCGTATGTGCATGAACATGTGTACGAGTATGTCCTCGTACCGTCATCGCATCATCATCAATCATTTTGATTTGTACAGCAATAGCAAACAAATAAGGGCACAATAATCGGATGGGTCCGACTTTGTTCCGAGTGCGAATCCGATTTCGACTCAATAAATATCCTCCCAATGCCTGTACCCCAATCATATGAAATAATACTACAATAGTATGTAATTAAGTAATATACTAAACTACTATTGTAGCTGCTGTCATTGACTTTGTACCAGGCGGATCGGTTGGTGAATGTAATTTCGCTATATACCACTATTCGAACCCCGCATCACATTACTGGCGATATATTTGTATTTTTCAATTCTTCTTTCTCTGGATCAATTGATTTAGATGAAGTTCTTTTAGCCCTAGCTCAGCGGTTCTTAAACGGGGGAAAAATGGAATTATGTATTAGAATTACAATTAGAAAGAAATGAAAAATTATAATAAAATACCTTATTTATTATGCGACAGCTGAGACAAATTTCTTTTTTATTAAGACCGAATTTGTATTTGTTTACTGATGCAGAGTTGCCATATGTATTAAATATAATGGGTTTACCAATTAAAGATATTATTTTTAAAATTGTATTGCATAAAATAAAATATAAATGTAATTGATTTAAAATAATGTTTTATAATGATTTTTCAGTATATAATTAAAAATAATGAAAACAAAGCAAAATAATTTTACCCCGTGTCAACTCTGCACGCAACAATATTTTGCATTTTAGGGAACCTGTAAAATCGCCACTTACAAAAATAAGGATGTCCGCTTCGTAAAGTCGCTCTTCGTGTTGAAAGCGCATTGAAAAAATTTTATGAATGCGTTGTGAGTCAAACCGAAATCAGTGTAATCGTTTTAGCTGTCACTTACTTTGCACCCAACAATTGCCATCACAGACATTACTATCTCGAACACATTGGTGCATACATATCTCGACAATAGATTAATATGGATGTCATCACACTAGCACTAAATAATTCGAAGTCTACTCCAGTCTACTATTGAGGAATAAAATGATGGCTCAGTCAAGACAATTATAAAATCAATATGGATCGAACCCATGGCATACAGATGACAGTGTTTCATCGTGATCTATTGGCAGCTGCAGTCAAATAATTCGAATTGTTCATAGCTACGTCTGAGATCTGAGTAACTACATAAGTTTATTAAAATTTTTCAGAGTTTATCTTTACCGGCACCAAATGATTTTCAACAAATTTGTTCATTAACAAAATTATTCTCTCAAAATACAAGCAGTATTTTGCCAAATAAGTACAATATATTATTTTGATATTGAAAAGCATCATAAAAATAAATGTATATATATATATATATATATATCAAATGAATCACAAGAGTTCTGTTCATTAAAACATCTGCAGTTAAGCAAGGCATCCACATGCGAATTTGTTCGTCGAACAAAATTGCATTTGCCCAATAACTAGATGAACATCATTTGCGAAAAAAAATTTCAGCGAGTAAACATGAAAAAATGCCAAAGGAAAATAATGTAGTCGTGGCCTTGAAGGTAACACAAATTTGTTTAGAGAAACAAAATGAAAAAAAATAAAGCACAGTATGTGGATGAAAGAGTGGTACGCCAAGCGAGAGAAATTCACTTACACCAAACTCTTAAAGGAGCTGAATGAAACCTCACCTGTGGATTTGAAGAATTTTCTTCGAGTGTATAGCTGAACTTATGAAGAATTATTAAGTTTAGTAGCTCCTTGAGAGTTGCAATAACGCCAAATGAAAGGCTTTCAAATATTTTACGATTTTTAGACACTGAACAAAGTTATGAAGACTTGAAATTTTCTAACTGGCATTTGTCCTACGATTTATTGCGCAAATGTTTATTTTTATACTCCTCACTATTATTTTGCCACAATACTGGCTCATTTTGGAACGATGAACATTTCTTCGAACCAAACAAGTTCGACGAATAAATTCACATGTGGATACACTATTTTAGGAAATTTACTCGTATAAGTACATACTCGTTTGTATATATGTATGTACTATTGTTTTAGTCTTGCCAACTCCCAAAAATATTTACAAAGTGAAACTTGTTAGTCAAAAAGTCCCTAAAAATATAAACCCCACAAAAATCCCATCGCATTTATTTGATCCCTAAATTTGGAAGGAAAACCCCTAAGTTGGCAACCCACTTGATGAGAGCAGTAGCAGAATCATAGCACGTTTTTCGTTACTATTGCTGCTATGGAGCAAGCAATTCGAACCCTCGCCTGGAAAGATAGTATTATATAAATATTACATAAATAAAAACAATAAAACACTGCCGGCCGCAGGATTCGAACTCGCTGATGCGTCCCTAACCACTACGCCATTAAGATCACAGAATCTTCTTCGCTTAAGCAGACAGACAAAGTGCGCGATATTGGTTTCTTCGTTGTGTCAGCCAGTGGACCATTTGGATTTTCAATGATTGTTGTTGTTGTACTATATGCTTAATTTTCTCACATGACTTTTTGTTAAATTAACATCAATATCCCTAGAAAGGTAATGTTATTTTGTTTGATCTGAAAAGATAATAATACGTCTAAGGGACGTATGCTGATTTATTGCCAAATTAGCATCAATATATTGGCATAAAAATCTTCATTTTGTCCCCAGATTTGTACTTGATTGATAAGTCTCAGACTTGATTGATAAGTTCTTGCTCTTCGGAAAGCTCCTATACATTTTTTTTTTTTTATTTAAATTTAATATTTCAAGGTTTACTGAATACTAAGATGTATATAGTGATAGACTCTGGTGTTGCTGGTATAGTTTATATGAGAATTTAGATTGAGCCGTTAAGGCAAAATGCTGAGAAGGCTGTTACTTCCAACTAGGGGGCCAATACGTTAACAAGAAATCAGTTATCAATGCAGATAATGAAGTGAGTTTTACTAACTGCAACATTATACAATACAACAAAGGATGTATGCTGTTTATCAAGACTTCTGTTTTAGATGCGGAGAAGAAAAAAGAATGCATTCAATATAAGCATCTTCGAAAAATCCCGTTCTATTGGGAAGTCTTTATTCAAAGGCTTGAGAGCAGTTTGTACTATTCTATTCCATTCTACTTTATTCTGATTTATTCTTGCATTGTCCATTTGTCAATATGTTTCTTATATAGAACTTATGCCTCATTTTTCAGATTTCGTGATTTAATTTTGTGGTTTGGTTTAAGCTAAGATTTATTGCTTCAAATAAAATAACACCACAAATATCGAAAATGTTATAAAGATATTTTCATAAATAGTAAAAATTCTATTCTATTTGATAGTTCAGAGATGTTCACAGTTATTATTGGCTTTCTACCATCATTTTTTACCAATAAAGTCAAATGTAACCATTGTTGTTGATAAATTACTATTACTGGCAACATTTAATACAAAAGAATTTTCAATAAATCAATTAAGTCGTAAACTTATCAACTAATATTTAACTTATCAATTAAGTCTAAGAATTATGAATCAAGTGATTTTCACTTTGGTTTGTATCTTCTTAAATCGTTTTCGAAAGCATGCATAGGAACTGAATGAACATGTAATTTAAGACATAACATTTAACATTTACATATCATATTGTCAATACGCCGGATAAAATATGCTGTCCAATTAATTTTTTTATTTGACTTCCTAATCACCAAACTTGCATCCCATTCTCAATCAATCTTTTTGATATACTAAAGCGAAGCGTTTCCGATAAACAATATCTTTTTCAAACTATGAAAAAAATAAATGAATAATATTCCTTAAACCACTTAAAATAATCTTAAATAATCAATTCAAGAAACAAATTCTTTTATATTTAGCATCTACACTTATGATATTCCGCATCTCGAAAACTGCATAATGTTTTTTGATGATTCTGCTGTTCCCAGCTGTGGTGAAGACTTTATTCAAATTAAAATAAAAACAATCTGCAAAATGCTCTTGACACTTTAGTCTACTACTATAACAAATGGAAAATTTAACTGAACCCAAACATAACCAATTCCATCTACTTTACCAGGAAACGAAAGGCTTGTTTCCTACCATCCAGCAATCTTATCATAAATAATAATGTTATGACAATTCGTATCTTTTATCCCTTCATCAATCGGAAATCTCAACTGTCCATTTAAAATAAACTTATTACATTTAAATCTACCCTTACGCCAATCATACTTTACGGATCGGTAGTCTGCGGAGATTGTGCGATTTCACATATTAATAAATTGCAAATATTATAGCTCAAAACAAACTCCTAAATATAATCTGTCCTTTTATTATCATACTATTAGTCTGCATAAAAAAGCAGGAGTTTACAAAATAATTGATAAAATCAATAATTTCAATAATCATTTTTCTCACCCAACATCTTTATAACCACACAGTTCCTAAAATAAATAAATAACTTTTGTACCTATGCATCCGACTATTACAAATATAACTAAACTGGGATTAGCTTTACTTAGTATTAGACTTTATTTTTTTAGGTTTTATTCTTTCCTCTTGTCTTAAGGTTGTTCGCTTCCATTTTCCTTAGCTTATCACATGTTAATTTTCTATCTTTATATATTTCTTACATTTAATATTTCAGTAGTAATGTTAGTATTAAGTAATAACTTAACTCTGTATATATATATATATATATATATATATTAATATTATCTATAAGTTATTTGAATATTTTGGGCAATAAAGAATTTTATCATTTTATTATTATTGTATTATTTTATTTTAATTAAGTATTACCATAAAGTTTTTCAATGAATGAAATTATATGCTTTATTTAAAACTTTTATTTCACATTTTGTTAAATAAAATGAATATTCAATAATCGTAAATTATTATTTATTTAATTACCTCTAGTGGAACCAATAAAAAAAGAACTAGTGAACAAGAAGAGCAAACTAGTTCGTCATAGAGATTCGAACTAAATTTAGCGCTCCTAAAGACAAATGACTATGCCCTAGTATATAATAAAAAAAAAAAAATTCATTAGCAATTAACTCCTTTTCTTTGTTTAATTTCACATGAAAAATTTGTCAACCAATTTTTATAAAAGTACTCATTCAATACTTGAAAGTACTAATACTTTTATGGTAATCAAATGGGCAGCACCATATGATTATGTACTCATTCTTTTAAGTTATTGGAACATCACTAGGAATGAAGAGTGATTTAAAAAAAAACGTCCCTACAAATATATTTGGGAGGAAAACGCCTAAGTAGCAACAATCTATTGTTTCTACATTTTACACAATATTAGTGAAGTCAATTCGGCCGTCAGTAATTGTAAAAATAATAATGCTACTGGCCGGATATGTTTAGTGGCGAATTTTATAAATCTTTGCCAGACACAACATTCTAACTTATGGTAAAACTCAAAAATCCTGGTCACATTCCATCTTAGTGTTATTCATAAAAAATCCTTCAAAGTACAGAAGCATAGCATTAAGCAACAATATCTAAAAAATTTGTATTAAAATTTTATTACAAGGACTTACTGTCTGGGCTGAAAAAAATAACGCAATACCTGAAACACAAAATGACTTCAGGATAAAAAGAAGTTTCATAGACAATATATATGTACTTCAGTCGGTTTTACACATAAATATATGTCTAAAAACGTCAACCGTTTCCGGTTTGTTCATTGATTATCGGCGTGCTTTTGATTCAATCAACCACAGCTTATTATGGAAAAACTTTTTGCAATAGCTGTAAGTGCGAGGTTCATACACATAATAAAATCAGTATATGCGGACGCCTCATTCATAATAAAAAAAGGCAGCTAAGCGTGAGTCGGACTCGTATCATTGTCTAAGTTTTTTTTGAAGCTAAAATAAAATATGTATTTAAATAATAGCGAACATCATATACAGAAATTACATAAATAATAACAAACTGCTTTAAATTACAAAACATTGCTTGAAACATAAGCTATTATAAATGTAATTAGTCCTTTATTGAGATTTTCCGAATTTTCCCGTGGATTTTTTTTTTTTTTTAACATTATAAGATTCTGACCCATATCCACCAACCATGAAAATTTCAAGACCCTCGGACTACTATCAGGGGCGTGAAGAGTATTACAACTTCGGCATAGCCAAAGTTAGTCTTTTTTTATATTTTTTAACTTTATTTTATTTTTATTATTTGTATTCTTAGATGCAATTGAATTACACACTATTTCTATCTATTACGGTTTGGGCTAATATTGATAGTCAAAACTATTTACTCCTTCTTCAGTTTACAAATGAAGCTGTTGCTCTTGCCCACTCGCAAGAAATACTGCGTTAAGTTCTAGTGACTTTAGATAAATATTGTGAGAGGAACTATTTAACTGACAACACAAAAGAGACCAAAATAGTACATCTTAGGTTAGGTGGTAAATCCTCCAATTACCTTCAAAGAGCAAAAAATTAAATTAGTAAAAAACTGCAAAAGCGAAACTCAATTTGACAATTATTAATGAACATAAACTTAATCTACATTGTGGAATGAGCTAAGTTCAAAGAAATAAGAATATTGGACAAACATGAAACAACTGGCCGAAAAACGCTTTGATCGATTCCTGAAATTCCAGGATGTACTCTGATGTGCTAGTTCCAACTCGCTTAACTGTTCAATTTTGCGAGCTTAAAACGACAAAACAGTCCCATACGTTTTCCATAACAGCAAATTCCAAATGAGTTCGGTATTTGTGCAACTTCGCTTATCGAATAAATTTGTACTTAGATTTTACATAAATTGGGTTTGTATACAGAATTGACCTATAAAACGGTATGTTTGCTTTGTATGAAAAATCAAATAGAAAGCCTTCAACATTTTCTTTTTGAATGCCTGATTTACGCTGGAGTTATAGAGTAACCCGATTTCTCTATTATAATATGTAACTGATCAACATATCATAAGGATGATACTTTACTTTTATATTGTCAATTGTTTGAGACTGATATATTGGATATTAAAAGAATAAATAAATCTAAGCCCTAAATAATAAATTATCGTAGATATTATGAATATAAATAAGAACACAAAAAAAAAAAAAAAAAAAGGAAAAAACAAGACAAAAAAATAATTATAGTTTGAATTGAATTATGAAATACAATAGTAGTAAGATATCGAAGAAATGCTGTTAATTTTCATTTTCTTCTTTGTTCAAGCGAACAAAATGCCAAACCAAGCACTTTTGTTTTAATCTTAATCAGTATTATTTCCCTTACAGTCCCTTACCGATCTATTGTATCTACCTTATTATTTTATCCATTGTAAAATAAGACAGAAATAAAGTTTTCAACGGCATCACCTTCCAATCCATTGTTCTACATTTTGCTTCTTCTATTAATTTTCAGTAATTTTTTAATCTAACATACTACTAGTGGAGAGTAGGGAGTTGAGTATCAGAACACCATGAGAATTGTATTACGAAGTGACGCATCAAATCTTACCATACCAACCGAAACCAAATGGACACAATTTGACGAGAACGGAAAAGGAAACGGAAACAGCGCCACGTTTAGACGCAGCAACAGCATCAGGGACGAGCAGCAGTAGCAAGACAAGAAGAAATAAAGCAAATCAAAGCAAAGTAGGTTAAAGTTCAGCAAAATGCCAATGAAGATAATGATGATCAAGAAGGTACCGAAGAAGAAAAAGAAGGAAGACGAACGAATGAACGAACGAACGAACGAAGTAAAGAAAGAAGTAAAGGAAGACAAAGCGACAAAAGTAAAATTCAATTAAATGTTAATCAAAAATTACAACAAAATTTGTGAATGAAACCAAAAATCAACGTAGGCAACGTGAATGATTCTCAACAAAAGAGGGATAGGACACGGGAAAATCGTAGACAGACAGACTCATACATTCATATACACATTCATACATTCACACATACATACATACATTCGTACATAGAAACATTCACACATTGATACATTCAGATTGTTGATGACGACGATAGTGTGTGCTTAGTAAAGTTTGCTGACAAGGACAATGAAGACGACAACGACGACGACTACAATAATGGTGGCAATTGCTTTGGCTATGGTGACTATGATGATGATGATGATGATGATGCCATTTTTATGGAAGAGAAATTCGCGGTAGATCCTGATGCTTTGGTGGTGGTGATGGTGGTGTGGCGTTGGAATGCGCCTGGTACACGGTGGAAATAAGCAGGAAACTGAAAATTACAAATGATACGGAAATAATGCGATATCATGAATCATTTTTACGAGAAACGAAATAAAAACGATAGTCCTGGTGATGATGATGATGATGATGATGATGATGATGATGATGATGATGATGATGATGATGATGATGATGATGACGATGACGATGATAGTGGTGGTGGCGGTGGGTGATATTGGTAATGTACCATTTGAAACCTACTACTATTCATTATCGTTTCGATTCAACACGAAATACACCAGAACCTATCTTTCTATCCATTCATCCATTCTTTCCTTCACATCCTCTCATCCACCCAACCTCCCTTCCTCTATTCCATCCAATTGACTTGCTTTCAATCGTTTGTTTGCTCATAGTCTGGTTCTTTGTTTTGTCTTTCATAAAATCGTCATTTTTCCTAAAATGTCAAAATGGATTTCAACCTTAGAAAATTTCATCATTTATTGTAGTTGTAGTACCAACAAATGACTTTGCTAAGCGCTTCTGTCCATCTCGTGTTTATCCTCGTACTCGTCTTTGCCCTCATCCTACTCCTTATCCCCGTGCTTCTTTGCTCGCTTCATAAAGCAACAAATGATTTTTGTGATTAAGCACAAGCAGCGAAAGTTGGAAGTTAGAAGATAGAAGGCTACAAACATAGTGGATATAATGATAAAACCAGGACTGACTAATGCATTCCATGTACCATATTCTTTGCATTCTCTTAACTAGATTCGAATTAGTCTTAAGTTGAACTGCTTAGTTCTTAGTTTCTCGAGTAAGAAGAAGCGATCATTTCTATGGTGACATAGTCATTATCATTACTATCTTCATCATCATCGTTATCAACAGCAACAGAATCGAGCAAACGTGAAAAGTATTTAAAAGTGATGCCATAATGTTATTTATTAATATCCTTATTCTACTTTTTACACTTCGTCCCATTTTCTACTACCAACACTTAAAGCGATTTAGAAAGTACAATATCAATAAAGCAAACTTTGAAATGTCATTGTTGCCTTCCTAGGTCTGTTGTCTGTCAATCGGTCGGTCGGTCGATTAGTCGTTTGGTCAATTTATCCGACTACTATTGCCATTGTCCTTCGAATTCAATATTGGCGCATTGGTGCACAAGGACAATAGCAACAGTAACAACACCAGCAGCAGCAATTGTTGGCAACACACGCAAAGTCCTTACGATGATGATGATGATGATGATAACGATGATTGTTGGTAAAAGAATGGCAGTGGTGGTGGTGGTGTTGGTTAGTATCAGGATTGAAGATTCCAGTTCCAACGATTGGTAATGGCTTAAAGTGCTTTTTCGAGGTCAATGAACAGCAACAGAACAGAAAATGATGGTGGCAGCAACACACAAAAAGGACCAAAGAAAAGAGGACGCCACACAATTTAAGGAGAACAACACAGTAACAACATTAACAGAAAGCACAACAAAACAAAAATTCACATAAAAGAGAGAAAGAAAATGGAAGAAAAAAGGGGAACTTGATGCTTTTTTTTGGCAATACAAAAGTGCGAAAAGCTTATTATAAATCGAGTTATGTTAATGTCTTTCGATATGATAAGAAGAATATCTCGCATTGTTGTATTTATTCAAAATGAACACCATTTTCATTTTCATTTTCATTTCCATTTCCATTTTCATTTGAGTTCGAGAATCGTGAATCGTGTGCACGCATTTAGGCAAGTTTTCTTTAATGAATTATTAACCTAGAGATTTCTTATCACTAAATGAGAGTCCTTATTTATTTGTTTCCCTTCTCTGTCTCTTTATTTTATAATACTATACAGATAGTAGGAGTGAATCTTTGAGTATTTTGTACAATAATTTGCATTCGTAGGAAAATTTCATTATTTGAATTTCAATTTATAATTGAACAAGGTTTTCTTTATTTTAAATTTATATAAAATATCTTTTAAAATCAAACTATTGCTCAATAATTCAGTTATAAAATTATTTAAAATATTTAAGGAAAATAATTAGTAGTAGTAGTAAAAAGTCTAAGTCTTCGCTCTTTGAAGAGCACAAAATGAACTTAAATTAAATGTCATGAACCGAAATGGAAATAAATGTAAAAATGAATAAATACTTTTACAAGAATACAATTCGAATTAGAACGGTAATGGTTCTTAATGTTTCAGTGTTCGATTAATTGATTAATACTGTGTGAGATGATTGAGAATTTAAAGCTACCTCAGTAGTGAATCCAGTCAGAAACTTAATATTTTTTTTTCAACATTTTCAATTGATGTTACATCATATGTCTATCGATTGTTTATATTTCTGATTCCAGCTAATACAACATAAGAATAAGCTTAGAACCAGAGATATTTGCTTTCTACTATTGATCTTGTTATTAGAAATCACTGGAGCACTAAAAGCGAGACAGAGCTCAGAGTGATTCGAATTTCTGGTATTGAAGAGGATCTCTTAGTATTGAACCTATCCAAAAGAAGTCACAAGTAATGATAAAACCATTAAAAAGAAGATTAACTTTCGCTATGCTGAAGTTGTAATACTCTTCACGCCCCTCCTTGTGGTCCGAGGGTTTTGAATTTTATATAGTCGGTAGATATGGGGCAGATACTTATAGTGTCCAATAAACAAAAAGGTTTTACTAATAAGAACATGATTTTGGATCCAGGTTTGTATAGGAGGTACCCCTCCAGGTGGTCCGAGGGTCTTAAAATTTACATGTTTGGTGGATATAAGTCAGATACCTACAGTATTCAAATTTCATTTCCACAGTAGAAGAACCAAAAATGTTTTTCTATCAAGAAGATGAATTTGGATCTGGGTTTGTTTGGGAGGTACCCCCTAGAGGTCTGATTCCGCTGTTTCGACAAATTTACTGCGTATGGTAAAAAGAAAGCTCCGTACAAAATGTATCAAGAATATATATACTTTTTGGGGTCTCCAATGTCTCCTTCCGTATGTTACAAGCTTCATGACAAACATATAATACTATTCACTGCGTAAAAGGTTTAATAAATAAATAAATGGTATACATTAAATCATGTAACACAGATTTCAGCGGAAACATACCTCAAATGACTCTGGCGAATCCTTTAAACGCTCCTTCACCATATTCATCAATCGGATCGTCGGGTTGACACGCCTATGTTTAACAATTTAACATACGAAATTGACTCGACACGTATGTTAATTTTTTTTTGTATGCACTTAGTTTAACACTTGGAACATATAACATAGATACAACGTGAACATATAACATAGATACAACGTTCAACACTTTGACAAAAGGAAGAAACATGTTGACAAATCGTTTCTAAATTCAAAAGTATGTAGCCTAGCAATTAGCTCTACCCAAGATTTTGTAATCTTTTTAAAGATTCTCCCTATTTTTGAATATTTACATATTCTTTATGTTATGCATTTCTAATAAATTCTGTTTTCGTTTTTGTATTTTAATTTTAATTTTTTATTATTTTTTGTATGCTTCTACAAATATAAATAGAAATGAAAATACATAATAAAAAACAAATTTATCTAAATTCTTATTAACTAATTTACAATTTAATTGTAAACAGATATGAAAATCAATCATACACATGGCGACAATTCAATTTCTGTTCCGCGGTCAATTGTTATTCTGATTTCCTTAACAAATTACACTTGGTACATTACCATGACTTCATCATCATCATCGTCATAGAATATTTACCAGAGATTAATTTCCGGATGAAGTGAAGTGAAATGTTTTCATTATTATCAGTGTGTGTATGTCGGTCGGTATGTCTGCATATTTTGTTCTACAATTTTGTCTGGTTTCGTTTTTGTTTAGGCACCAAAAGTAAAAATAAACAAACAAAAACAAAAATTTGTATCTAAAACTGTGTTACTTTTATGTTGAATGTGCGAAATTCCCATGGGAGCATTTAAAGTGTTCATCATTTATTTATGTTGTGTGCTGTGTGTTATGTCCCCAATGGTTTTTGGTTTCATATCACGAACAACCAATGGCCAACAACAAATAACAAATCAAATCTCAACTCAAAGATAACTATAAGGTAAAAGATAATGATGATGATGATAATGATTCCTTTACTAATTACAATACTTCCAAAAGGAATTCTAGTCCAGCCCAGTCCAGTGCAGTCAAGTCTGAGCAATGATAATTTTTAAAGTTTTCAATTTAAATGTTCACCTGATTGCTACTTCTCAATTCTCCATATAATCAATGTTCAAAGGTCTTTTTTTGTTTTGCAATGCCATAGCGGTTCTTAAACTATAGTCTACGAACTCCTGGGGCCTTAACAAATCATTGTTGATAAGTTCGCCTTTATGCTTATTGAGCCAGAAAAAAAATTCAAAACAACCTAAAGTGATTAAGGATAAAATGGAGATAACCGAAAATGATGAGACTGCGGGCTGCATAAGCTTAAGAATCACTGGTTTAATTTATTCTTTTCTAACTGTACCGATCTCTGGTTAATGGATGATATTCTAGTTGTTTGAATGGCGACTTCGTGATTGCCTGTCACTGCTTGGTACATTCAAGTGAGAATTCAATGATGATGATCATAATGATGATAGTCACGACCACGTCACAGCGATCACAAATGATGTCGTCGTTGTCGTTTTCGCCGTCTGTGGTCCGGTCCATCCATGTCCATGGTACAGAACTCTTCAATTTGTTGTTGTTGATGTTGCCGGGGCCATCTGGTTTTCTCTATTGATCTTCTGTGAATCTGCCTGTCGATCATCGGTTATTCTTTTTATCTGCAATTGCTCTTCAGTGTTAATGACGCGTGCTATGAAAACCAAATGAAAAAAAAAAATAAAAATTTAAATTTAAAATTTATTATCATTCCACGAATGCTAAGCATTGAATAAATGAATTTATTGAAATTAACAAAACAAAAAATATAAACTCATTATTAAAATTGTCGTACGTCAGGAAGGTTCATCAACAACAAATGAAAGTCTCAACAAGTCTTACACTTAAAACATAAAATGAAATTGTGATAAAGTGAACTAAAGAAAAAACAAATAAAAAATAAAAAAAAAAACAATATTTAGACAAAACAGTTCAATTGATCTGATATAGAATACAAGGATTCTTCAAACAAAACAAAGATATAGTGATCAAATGGAGTTTTTTTCCACTGGAGGTTTTCAGCAATTGCTTAGCGATTTACAGCAACCATTGATGGCTCCAGATGAATTGGATTTGACTTATAGTGTATATAATAGTAATCAAAATCAGAATCAAGAGCCACAACAAGAGCAAGAACCTGATTTCCTTAACAACTACGGAGAGCCTGTGGTGGTTCCAATTGTACCCTACGGTAGCTCAGAGTCTAATCAAAATTATATGACTCCGGAGCCAACACAATCGGATTATTGTTATGAAGATGTAAGTTTTTGTAATGTAACAACGACATCATTAACATCAACATCAATGGGAAGCATAACATTATCAACTCAGGCGCAGGCACAAGCACAGTCACAAGAGTCATCATGTGGTTATTATGGCATCATAACATTTGATCAATTACCTCAAGCACCAACACCTACAACATCTAGTACAATTGATTCAGATTTGGACAATAATGACAACAATAGAACATATCAATATATGTCACCTTTGGTCCTTGATCCAGATACTGATACAGATAGTTATAGCTCCAGTTATGGCGGCGTCTTCAGTACAACCGATCAGGATCAGTTTACCGATTGGGAGAATCGTTTTCTTGATAATTTCATTGAAATACCAGAACTAGTAGAATTGCTGCCTGAAAAGACACCACTTTGTACAGATATGTGTGATTACTTTTTGCAAGAAAGCAGCAACAATTTAAAATTACCAGAGACTCCGACAGATGAGGCTACGTCTCCAATATCACCAGTATCACCAGAATCAACCGGATCACCAGGATCAGTATTTTCTATATCAACTCAATCATCAATAACAATAACATTGCCAGAATCACCAGGAGCAACAATAACAACAACACTTACGGATAAAGGTTATCCATGCACCTATGGAAATTGTCAGAAAATTTATGCAAAACCAGCACATCTAAAGGCTCATCTTCGTCGACATCTTGGTGAGAAGCCTTATATTTGTAAATGGCCCGGTTGCAGTTGGAAGTTCTCGCGATCTGATGAATTAGCCCGACACGGTCGTTCCCATTCCGGAGTCAAGCCCTATAAATGTGATTATTGTGGTAAATGCTTTGCAAGATCTGATCATTTGACGAAACATCGCAAGGTTCATGAACGTCGTTTGTTGGCCGCCAGTCGTTCCGGGAAACTTATGGATAATGTAATGACGCAAAGTATTTATACAGTGCGGCCAGGACGTAAACGTAAAAATCAAATATGTTAATCAATGGATATATATATATATATATGTATGTATGTGTGTGTGTGTGTGTGTGCTTGTGAAAAAAAATGTTAATGCATTTTAGTGACTTATGAGATTTAATTTTTTTTTTTTTGTTTTTTATAATAAATAAATGGTTGTATAAAATTTAATTTTTTTATTTTTATATTCACCTAAAATCAGGTTCATACTTGGTTAGAGTGGGACTCCCAACTAGTGTCACCGAATTGAACAACATAATGCAGACTTTTGATAGAGTCTTTCATATAAATGCTCGTGTATTCCGAGTTGGCCGTGGCTCATCATTATTCCGGGCATTGACATAACGTTGTGAGAATGCAGCACTTTGCCATTGACATCTGTAAAAGAAAAATATAATAAATGTCATATTCATATGAAGAAGGACAAAAGAATTATCAATTTAACTTGTTTTTCATTAGCTAGAACTCTTTATAAATAAATTCAAAATTCTACTCCTAGCGCCTTGTTATTTTATGAATACAATCCCAAGTTTGTGACACTAAATTTTAACAAAACCTCAAAGACGAGTTAAGTGCATTTGAGATGGAATTCTTTATTGCAAATACACAGCCGATTTTTTAGTTATATTATAAAAGTTGATTCGAATTGGTAGTTAAGACCTTAGACAAAATGTGATTAATAAAGAAAGATGTGGTGATTGTCCATTAATTTTTTTTCTTTCAAAAAGTTTTCCTACACCATAAAAGATTCACTTGAAATGGTTAATCAAATCGAAATGCCAAAAAATTAGTTCACAGTACTTTGCACAAAACTGGCTACTGGGTTTTGCATGCAATGGGTTGAATGCAATATAGTGCAATATAAGGCAATCCAATGCAAATAATTCAATCCATGAAATTATCTACAGACAGAGTTTGAAACTGATTTGTTCGCATATCAATTCTAAAAGAAGAAATCACCAAGTTTTAGTGGAAATTAGTACATTAAACAATTGGTTAGACATAACAACAATATAAATATGATTTATCAATCTTTTAGAACAGCGAACTGAACTTGAACTAAACATGTATTTCGCGAATCCTCTCGTAAACAAAATTTTTCCACATAAATTTGGTCCCAACCCTTCACAATCCGCGAAGTAAGTTTGTTGTTCAACTTAATATAAGGTGACAATATTTTATTGATAAAAACCGCATTTCAAGAAAAATATTGTATCAACAACTAAATTTACATTTCATTTCAGAGTATAATAATTATTTTCAGACTGTTTAATTAGACCCATAAATATTTCTGCATTAATTGAATTACCTTACGAATAGTTAATTAGGGTTAGGACTAACTTAATTAACTGAATTTTACTATAATCAATTCCTTTATTCATTCATTTATGTTTATGTTTTCATTCAATGCAATTCAATTCAATTAAATTCATTTTAGAATTTTATTCCAATGGCCAACAACAATGAACAAATTGAAGTGAACTTGATTCTAATTTACGTTGTTCATCCCCCAGAGTTTGGTTGACCATCACCTCATAAATTACATTATAATTCTGGAACACTTTTGCTACTTGGCATTTGACTCGTTTGCTAACCGCAAGTGTCAGTGTATGACCACCAGGAACAAACCAAGAACATCAACTTCTTCTCCTTCTCCTTCTCCTTAACCTTCTCCATCTCCATCTCCTCATCATCATTATGCACCTTAAAAGCAAAACGAAAACAACAATGGTCCCCCCCATTCAGTATATCCTATTGCCATTGAAGGACATGAATATTCATTTATTATTATGGCATGGAAATATTTTACGTAGTACAAGTAACAAAAGTCTTCATTCTTGTAGTCTTTGTCTTTGTCATTGTCTTCATTTTCATCTTTGTGCTTGGTTCTTGTTGTTCGTTGCTCATTGCTCATTGCTCGTCCTTGTGTCTTAATTATGCCATAAATACTTTAGTTTAAACTATGCCAATTATTTATCTTTAACTAAATATTTATGTATTCAACATTATTTTATGCACAGATATACAGATACAAATATTCTCCATAAGATTCAGGCCACATTCACTAAGGCCACCACATTCACTCATTCTCACACATTCAAGTTATGGTAGTTTTGTTTGTTAACTGTTTTCATTTTAACCGCAACCATTTTGAATTGTATTAAATTGCTTAAATCAAAGTTTCATATTCAAGAAATTTGTTGTATATTGTATGTACGAGTATTTTCTGCTTTAGTACAATACAATGATTGAAGACGTTTCAGTAATTTGATAATATACCTATGTATAATATACGTGTAATTTGTATTTTGCTAACCAATATTAAGTGTTTCGCATTCTTGTATAACACAATGATTCAATCAAATGAGAATCCATGAATAGTTAGAATAAAGAAGACCTGCGCTTAAATTATTGAAAATAAAACTCTACCTCCCTTTCTCTCAAATAATTTCATACTCGTATTAGATAAACTAAATTAAAATAAATTAGTACACAACTAATTTGTTTTGTTGTTTGCTTAATTGACATATCCAGAGACAATAAATAAATTCATCAAACTTATCATAAATCTATTGTGTATCAATTAATAAACAATAATCGGATTATGGTCAATGCAATATTGAAATTCACTGTTCGTAGATCATTTCTAGTTTTGTATGATATAAATGCATTCATATTGATCCTCTTAAGCCATCTAACCCAAATTTGGGAAGAATCCTGGATCACTGCTGTCAACCGGATTGAGGGAGGCAATTAATACTACATCACCGATTTCATTGGAGTGGATAGAAAATGCCTTCATAGTAAATGAAATTTAAAAAGAATGTAAATATAGTACTAATTCATATATCAGAAAACAACGACAATTTTAAGCGACTTCTTCATTTTTTTTTTTTATTATTATAAATTATTATAAATTAAAAACCACATTCGATTCTCAAAAAAAAAAAAAAAACTAATAATTTAAACGAAGAGCAATTAAAAGAGTACTTCATAACAAATGGCGAACTAAAACGTATATGTTACTGGCAAAACTTAAAAATAAATTGTCATCGGGTCTAGATGAAATTCCAAACATTGGGCTCAAAAACATCACTGACCTCTTATTTCAAGAGTTCTGTACATTTTTTAACAACATGTTGAACAATACTTATTTTCCTCTAAAATGGAAAATTGCAAAAATGGTTTTATTACTGAAAAAAAAAAAACAAAGATTCGAATCTCATAAGTAATATTCGTCCAATCAGCTTACTTCCAAATATTAGCAAGGTATTCAAGATATGTGTCAACATAAACATCTCTAAACACTGCAAAAAAGCAGACTTTAAATATGTAAACAATTTGGATTCAAATACAGATACACAATTAACTGTCTGATGTGAGAAATCAATTGGAATTGGAACGAAAAATATTGCTTTGGAGCATGCCTTATTAAACAATTTTTTAATTAATCAAATATAAATATCCTATCTACATAATCCTCATATACAAGTTATAATGCAGAGCACATGACATGACATTAACGGACTCCAACAGGGTACAGTTAACTCACCAGTACTGTTCAATATTTATCTACTCGATCTTCTACTAAAAAACATCTTTTCTTTATCTTTCTTTATTATCGAATTCTTTATTTTCGAATCAGTACTGAGCCCTATTTATGACGAGTGTCATTTTTTTCAGTTGCAACTGATGAAACTCTTGTCCTTTTAAATGCACATTTGAGGTACATAATGCTAGAAACATTTTGACATACAGTGAAATGTGAGGTTGTGCCATAAAGTAACAATATTGATGACAGTTGCAATAAATCAGCGGTGCCACCGAATCAGCCGACGGTTGTGTTCTAAATCGACCAAAAAAGCGTCGGTGCCAAAGAACAACAGGAAATTTCATTTTTCGTTCATTGATGTTCGAATGAACATCTGATTGAATACTGTTTATTTTAGGGCCGTCTTACACGTATCGAATTTGTGGCGACATTATCGTTGATTTTTCTTTGGAGCCTCTTGCTAATATTTATATTCAGCACAGATACCAAGCAAATATTTTGACTTTGTTCACTACCTTTCACATCTCTCACTCTACAAAAACCAAATGAAAAGAAAAAGCTTCCTTTCTCAATAAACATAAATCGTGTAAAATATCCCCCTCTAATACAATGCAGACATGCAAACTTAAAATTAAGGCATCACAGATCCATTAATTGAATTAAAGACAAATTTGAATCCTCGAAAATGTGAACATTTATATGCAAGCAAGTTGGCGTATTCAGCAGGAAAAGAGATTTGGGTAAAATTTTATACTTAATGAATTCTTTAAATGCAGATTAGCGAGGAAAACAATAAGCTACAGTTCTTGGTACTGTTTTTTTCTTTAATAACTTTAGATAAGGAAGAAGTTAACCAAATCGCCTCTAAAAAAACGGGAGAATTCAAATCGCTTAAAAGCGAAATCTGTGGCACGGTGAATTATAAATGGATTGAGGGAAAATCTTGCAATCTATTGTAAATTAGGACTGCATCTTAACATCTGATTGAGCTGAAATTTTTGATACATCTTTAATTCTGATGACAATACAAATCCACCGGAAAAGTCGGAATTGATGGATCAAATTTTGTCTATAACAACAACTGGGACATAATCAGTCGTGGAGCGAGTCGAATTTCTATTAGCTATAGTCAGACACTCATATCATTATGAATGCATCTTATCAACAGAAAACTAATGCAAACACATATTGGGCATAATGATATGAGCCCCTCGATTTTATTTTAGTCTGATCAATGCTCTAGATTTATGTGAAGAGTTGTGTGATGATTAATATCTGGTACCTACTTACCTTATTATATTTTAGTATATTATCTGCATTTTTACTTATTTTTTTTTAGATAATAATTTTATTTTGGTGTAACAACTAAAGGCAAGAACTCGTTGATTGGTTTCAATCGACGTAATGATTATAGATGACATTCGCCCAAAGATTGTGATCAAATAAACTAACGAATTGGTTAATCAAGAACCATTGATATGAGTCACCGTGCATATAGAACAAACGAAAAGATTGGATGATTCTGATGCAGTAATTATCCGCAGAGTTTCCCATTTTGACAGATATAAAAAAACCAGTAAAAAAAGCAAGTAAAGAAAAAATATTGTACATAATCTTAGATTTGAGAAAATATTTATAACTTCAAAAGATTTGCGTTGTTTAAATGTAATTAATTTTATGTAAATAATTAAAAAAGTATAATTCTTACAATAGCTTACTATAGGAACCAAAAAGAAAGTGTAATCAGCAGTGAGTGCATTCCCAATGCTATTAAATGTGTTGATTTGAAAAAAAAAAAAAAAAAAAATTGGTTGGTCACAAGAAATTAGTTACTGTCGTTAAGGTTTCTTATTTCTCCCAAACCTACAGTATTTATTCCCATTGCTAAAGAAAGGCAAATACTTCCCACTTTCTCATTCTCATTCTGATTCTTCTATTTCTCTTTCTTATCATCACATTGACTGTTTAAAAAGTGGTTATTCAAAAGTAATTAGCATAAAATAAATATACTCATTAAGTCAAGTTTTTATCTTTTGTTTATGTATATGTGAATGCATAGATGTTGAGATGTATATAGATGCACTAAATGGGGCTAGATGGGGTTTAGTTTGGTTTAGTTCTGTTGGTTGGGTCGCGTCATCATCATCTTACGGCTTTTCTTTGCTTTTCTTCATTTGTAAAGCATTTCTTTAGTTCATTGTATCTACTACGAGGTGTGTTCAAATATATAAAACAATATAAATCGATGTTATCCGCTCCAAAAATTATAATAATTGAGTTAGCCATCCTATGGTAGTATACCATATCATACTTGCCGCGCGGTTCCTTAGCATAACTGGTTTAACGAACTGGACCGTTGTTATTGATGGTCGCGGCTAACTGCTCCTCCATTTGGGCTCCGTTGTTGCCAAGTATTTGCAAAGTTGCAGTTATACGCTGCGAGGAGTTGAATCTTTTTGGTCACTTCTACAGATATAAGATTAAATACTTATCCGATTTGCGCAAACGTTACAATGTTAACCCAGTGCGTGGCCTATTCTACTTCCGTGCTCCATCAGGGATTTTCTACAAGGCTGTTCGAGGCATCCCACACAAAACAAAGCGTGGCCAAGCTGCTCTATCACGTCTGCATGTCTTCGATGGTATCCCACCAGCTTACGACATAAGTCGTCGTGTTGTTGTGCCAATTGTGCTTAGCGATTGGCTGGCACTACCAGGATGTTTGTCAAGAGTCTGGAATGCAAGCGTAAGGCCAAACAACAGACAAATGAAGAACATAAGAACATCGCCAATCTTGCTGAGCCATTCAACAAGATCATCAAGTCTTACGGCTATGAAGCTTAAGATGTTATTTATAACATCTGTGGCAATAAGTCATAGTAGCTTATGTCGAAAATTGAGTGAATTGAGTTAGAATGCTATTACCATTAACCGCTTCAATACACATATTTTGGCTACACATTTTTCTAACAATATGGCATAGAATCATAGTTATTATATATAGTTTACCCTGAGCACTATAAATTCGTACACCTATGATTTTCTCACAAATCCAATTTTCAAACTCTTTTAAACAAATATTAAAATAAATAAAATCTATACTTGTTATAAAAATATTTTACAAAATTTATTTAGCATGTATTTTATTTGTTATAATTTTTTTTGTGTAGCAACTTATAAATATGAAATGAAACCAAACAGAAATTACTTTACACAATAAGTGCAATATCTCAAAACATAGATTTTCGACATAAGCTACTATGACTTATTGACACAGATATATAACAATAAAGGAAAATAAGTTTTTTTTTTTTAATTAAAATGAGTAAGTTTAATATCATATCATATCAAGTATGAATTCTATGTGTCCGATATGTCTAAATATGTGGGATGCCAAACTCAAATGGAAACAGTAGAAAATAAAACCTTAAAGCCTCACAAAACTTGCAAAGAAAGCTCTAGAGATACCGAGGATAACTGACTTGGATGTCCAAGTCATATTGGACAATATGGATTAGATTTTGACAATAAAACCAATAGAAATTTCAAACTTCAGTCTTGGAATTCTTTATTAATACCTATGGACTATAGAAGTATATGCAACTATGAGGCACTTTAGAATATTGTTTAATTGAGGCCGCAGAGACAAAAACAGGATCCGATCTAATCTAATAACTTGCAGATACTTAGTTGTAAGAAGCCATCAGATGCTAACTAAATTAATATTATACAACCAATGTAAATCTAAAAACTTTATTTCTTCTTAAACACACCACGTTTACGATTATTATTATTTTTTTAAATAAAATGGAAAATGGGCTTTGAGTAGACTTTGAGATCTGAAGCCAATTTAGTGTTTATTTGCATAATTTGTTGAATGCATTCTGAATGCATAAATAGTCTTCTATCGTATACAATGATGACTACTGTATGAAGGGTAACATCGGTGGAGATTTGTTGAAGAAGATAGAGTGAGGAAGAGAGGTAGGTCGGTCGGTCTCTATAATTGCATAACTAGCTGCTGTCATTAATGGCTTTAACTAAAGAAAGCAGCAAATGAGTGAATGAATAAAGTCAATGATGAGACTTAAGTATGGCAAATGAATTCATAGAAAAGATAAAAGATTTAAGACCAAACAACGTATTTAACTAAAACATCTGACTTCGCTTCACAAAACTTAACTTAACTTAACTTCACTTCACTTCAGTTTATTTAACTTGTCTTGAATTATCTTATCTTATGGAAAGAATAATGCAGGGAACTCTTAAATAAAGTACTAAGTATTCTCCCTGAAGTTTACTTACTTTACTTTATTGAATGAATAAAGAAAATCTTACTATATTCAGATTATGAAATACATAGTATATAATTGAAAAAAAATTATTAAAATATTATCTATTTAAGCCATTTTGTTTTGTTTTATATAAATTCATATATCCAAGAAGTATCGTATACGTATATGTAAATATGTAAATATTACCTTTCTACAACAGTATTTCTGTTTTTGTTTATGATTTAATCAACATGAAGATTTCTGCATCTCACAAATTTACAGACTAACATCAGTCACTCACTCACTCTTTTAGTCAGTCAGTCAGTCAATCAGTCACTGAGTGAATGGTGAGTGTATCAGGCAGCTATTTGGTTATATGCCACAAACAAATGTTTTAAGCCTTTCCAATACTAAATTTGAAACTTGCCATAACTACGTACATAACTGCCACTGCCATGAGTTGAGTTGAATTATAATAAAGCAGAGCAAGAAATACCGGAAATAGCTAAGCATACTATAAAATATCATGCCACACGTAGTATATTAGACTCAAAGCTGCTGCTGCCAAGTACCGATTACAACAACTACGGATATGGATGCGGCTACGGTTATACTGAGTCAGAGGCAGAGTCAGTAGCAGAAAAGCAGGAATAGAAACGAAGATAATGATGTTGATAATGATGATGTCGACAACAGCGACTATAGTTTTGGTTTTTACTTTTATATTACGAGTACTAATACATTCTTTCAGTGAGCCATGAGCATACTGGGCACAAAGTTAGTAAGGCGGAATCGTGTACTAGTACCATGACCATTCAACTCCAGGCACTCACTCACTTTAAAATGGACCTTTAGGTGTGCTTTGCTTATATGCTCATATCCCTGTGCATTATCATCATCATCGTCATCTGAATATGTGTGTATTTAGATTAGAGAGCCTCGAAGGCTATTTGTGGTATTGTCGAGGCAGCTTTAAGTTGAATTAATATCCATTAGATTTATGTTGCCACAGAAATTACACTTTAAACTCTTGAATTTGAATTGGTGTTTGCCATGCCAATGACTATAGATACTAGAACCTACCGACAATAATACCGAAGTCGAACACAAACTCAAACTCGAACTTGAATCAGAATCTGAAAGCCGAATTCAAATGAGAAATGTGAATAAACCTTTTTTTCATTTCGAATTCAAAGCGTGTTTTTCATGTCTAACCTTTGACCTCAGATTTGCCCCTTTACCACATAGCCCCAACCCCAATCGCAACCCCGGTTCTAGTCTCAATCTAACCTAAAATAATCGCTATCGTGTCCGATTTTATATTATTCTTATTCTCCCTCACCTGCACCTCATCTTTCCTGTCTCAACATGTTTTCATTTTCATTTCATATCCTTTTTGATTTTTTTTTTATAGTATATTTTATTCAGTTCATTCAATTTAGTTTTGCTTTCGGTTTCATTTATTTAACTTTGCAATAATTCGAGGAGATCTATAATTCGGTTTTTTGTGAACATCTTGTTTCTTATGTTTCAAATGACAATTAATGTTTAGATAAATTTTATACAATTAACCGTTCTTGAGATAGAAAGCCAAGAGTGGGAACCAAAATGAGTAAATGGACGTTACTTTTATACATTTTGGTATGTAGGATGCAAATGGCTTAATAGAAATATTTTCTTTTTTCTATATTTAATTTAAAAAGCGCCAAACAGTGCTCACTATACGAATGTGATTGTTATAGCCTGGAGAGGCCGGGTAGCCACCTGGTGCGCTTATGGCATTGTCTGCTCCATTGCAGCAAGGAATCAAATGAAGCCTTTGGATTGGGGTAGCATTGGTCAGAGGTTTGACCAAACGGTTGTTATGAGTCTGCAGACGGTCATTATATTGGCTTATGTGAAAGGCGATCTGGTCCTCAATTACCGCCAAGTTCATGTCTCTATGCAAGGTTGAGTTCCTCATGTACAATGGGCATCCTGTCATTAAGCGCAATGTCTTATTCTGCAAGACTTGACCTTTCTTCCGTTGGGATTTAGCAGCAGTACACCAAATCTGGATGCCGTATCTCCAAACAGAGACAATGATTTGGGCATAAACTGTGCGTTTATTCCGGAAGAGAGTGAGCTTCTCCCGCTCAGCAAGCAGTGCATCTTTTTTATTTTGTTTCGACAACTAAGTAACACCGACGCAATATATTGACTAAAAGTAAGCCTTTGTCTAGGATGAGACCAAGGTATTTCACCTCATTTGATTGTACGATGGTGTTCCCGCAGAGTAAAGCTCACGTTGGAGTATTTGTTGCTATTTATTCTCAGGTTCCACCGGTTCACCCATGTCTCTAACAGTTGGAGGTATTCTTCGTATTCGCAATGAGAGCTTTAAAAGATGCCAAGATCATCAGCGTAAGTAGCCAACATCATTTTGCTTGGGTCGATCTCATTAAATAGAAAATGTATGGTTCCCTGTATAAAACTTGGTCATGTCTTCCAGTTGGTGCTCATATTGTAATTGTGATGAGCTACCGTGGACAACATTGACGGTGAAAAGTACGACGACATCCGGGCCACATGTGATTGAGGTCACGCTCCGGTACAAGCGGTGGATGTTGCTGAAGGTGCAGGCATCGACATTGGCTGATTACGGCCGTATGCGCCCTCTGACGAATTTCCGCTCAATAGGTTCTTGTTGGTTTTTGTGCTGTACGGTATGGAAACGCTCCTTACTGATGCCCGTTAATATTTAATTCCCACACCTGACACCAAAACAATGCAATCTGGGTTATACATTCTTTTCTACATATAATTAATATGAAACTTACGACCACTGTTCGGATACTAATGGGTCAATATCTGATTCGATTGACAATATTGCGATTCTTCGACATTATTCGAGGCGTTCACATGCTTGTTCAAATCTTCGTTTTGGTGTATTTCAATCTTGAAAAAAATGTTCGCATAAGTATGAGCTCCTGAAAAAAATGATGCCATGAATAGTACATGACTGTGCAATGTGGTATATTTCTCTCTTGATAGGTGTGTGTAGTTTATAAAACTTCAACAAAGATGCATGATAAAATTTCTCCTTATATTCCATTTTATTTGGAACTTTATGCATTCCATTTGGAAAACTTCTGCCAGTGTAAACGAAGTCGTAAAAATATTGAAATTTTGATCGTTTCTCCGAAAATCCAGAAATCTCTTTTCAAATTACTCTATTGAATTGGAAAGTATGTATGTAATATTTTCGTTTGTTTTTCGTAATACGAGTATATTAAAATGGAAAAAGTTGTTTTCATTGTGCTGATCAAAAAAAGAAAAAAATTGGCGAGATAATAAAAAAAATAAAAACTAGGGCTAACTGCATTACTCAATTAAGCACGTTGGTAAAAAAAAGTCACAGAGGTGTCGTGGGACACCCGGGGGGAACGAAGATCCTTTTCTCTGTAATATTTGTTTCCTTATTTTCTGTCTCTCATGATATTCTTTATATCTGTGTGCATTGGTTTTTGGTTTTTTAAAAGCTTTTATTTAACTTAACATTTTTTTATCTTTTTTTATTTTATCACCATATTGTCACGTGACGTCGTCGTACGTCTTTTCGTTGGTTATGCTTTGCTTCTTCTTGCATTTGTGTTTTTGTTATTGTTGTACTTATCATCTCATTTATTGATAACTGTATACGAAGAAAAGTATTGCGCTCTTCTTTTTGTATATGATATTAACTGAGAACTGAACAAGATTGAAAAAGGGTGTTGTTGTTTATTTATTTATTTATCATAATTAAATCTAATATATTATACTAAACTTAATACAAATTTTAACGAGTGACTAGCTGCTCGCGATTTAATGATAATTTATTAAATATTTAATGTTCAGTAATTAATTTATAAGGTTGGATTTTTTGCAGAAATTATATATGTTGGAAATATTTAATGGTGACGGTGTATTTGAAAGATGGGATGGGGCTAGGGAACCAAAAAGGGAGACCCTTAAGCTCTCCAAATGTTGGCAAGAGTCCAGTAGATGATTTGCGGTGAGATCGCAAACAGGGCATGGTGGACGAACTGAAGCATGGAGGAGATGTTGGTGTGTGATTTGGGTGTGTCCGATACGCAGACGAATGAAAACTGCGCATGCCCGTCTGGATGAGTTGGTAGGAAGACCGATTTTATCGTAAGTTGGGTTGATGGAAGAGTACCGGTGGAGGAACTGTCCTCATCCCGTCAACTTCTTCGTATGCAGATGACGCGTAAACAGGTTTTTTAAATCTTTGGCGCTGGTTGGAGTGAAGAAGTATGACGGGGCAGAGCTGACTTGCCGGGCTGCTGCATCGGCGCATTCATTTTCGATAATATCTTGTTTTCTGGGAACCCAAAGAATGGTGAATTTGTTGTATTTCGTGCATAATTTCTGGATTTCTCGAATTATATGATCGTTATGCTCTCGATTTTGTATAGCTAATATAGAGGATAGGCTGTCAGAATATATAGCAAATTTCCAGTTTTTTTTTTGATATTTTTTTTTATAATAAAAATTCAAAAAAGTATTGCCAAAGACTACAATAACTACAAAAATTACAATATAAGGACTGACCAGTTCGCTCTCAAATTGTTGTTGATGTTGTTGTTTTGCAGTAGGATTAGGTAAAGTGATCGAAAACAACTACGATTTTATCTAATGCTCGTTAGTATAATGCGCAAACACACACACACATCCGTATATAATAAGCATAACGCTTTTTCGTTATGTGACGATTTCTAAAATTTTACTCCTACCGCAAGCCGCGTAAAAGAACTTAGTTCCAAAAACAATGTAGGGCAAAGACAAAAAAGAGTAATGAGTTCTATTTACGATATGAATGGGAATCTTATAAAAATCAACCAACTCCAACAAATACTAAGAACAATCTGAATTTTAAACCCAGTTGACGACGAAAATGACATTTATACTGTTTATAGTACCATATCGATTGAAGTCAAAATCAGAGATGTTTCTCTGTGGTCGCATAAGAGTTTTGTTTTTGATGGCAGTTTCAGTAGTCAGTGACTTTTTGTATTTCCCCGATAAGAAAAGAATTGGTCTTCAAAATTCCGTTGTGGTGGTTTAAAGACAAACGGAAATCTAATGAAATTATTCAGAATTTATATTTTTTTAAATAAACTGAAAAGAAATTTAATTGAAAATATACATAATATTTTCTGTAATATGTACAATAAACCTAAACCACTATTTAAAATAATAAAAAAAAAAATTTATGTAAAATAAAAGAATCTGATAAACATAGGAAAAATTCAATATATAGCATAGAAAGACAATGGGACTATATTTACAACGAAAATTTTAAGTTGCAGTTTTATTTGCAAGTAGAAGAAATTAAAAAAAAATTAAACAAACATATGAAAAGAATACAGTTTCCTATTTTAATTAGAAATGAAAATAATTGAAGAAAACATTAAACGCAAAAAAAAAGTTATAATAATAAGTAAAATAATTATTCCGTTATTTAATAAATCCATATCTCTTTTTAAACTTTCTAATAAAAAAGTGCATGAGCCTGACCGATCGAATCATCAATCGATCGAATGACTAAGTATGGAAGATGACGACGATCTAATCACTCTCAGAATGATGAATACGAAGAAAAGAGTATGGATGGGGTGCCGAAAAAAGTATTTCAATTGGTCTAAAGATAATTAAAAAAAAAAAAAAACAATTTTTTTCAAAAAATTAAACGCAAAAAAAAAATTATAATAATAAGTCTGTTATTTAATAAATACCTCTATTTAAATTTTCTAATATAATAGCGCACAAGCCTGATAGATCGAATCACCAATCGATCGATCACAAAGTATGGGTGCAGAGGACTATGAAATTACTCTGAGAATAATAAATACGAGAATCTGGATTCAAATTAAAAATAATGACGAAATAATTCAAACGATAATAATAACATACCGATTAATGATTTTGAAGGCAAAAATCAATAAAAAAATCAATGAATTATAAATTACAATTGGAAGAGAAAAAATATAAGTTTTATTTCAAAAATAATATTTTTGGTATAAACAAATATACAATTTTATTTGAACCGAGTCAAAAGACGACAATGATGATGATTAAACCCAACTGATGGAAATAAGATTCATTACAGTAAAATTACAAATGCGATTTTAAAAAAAAGGTTAAAGTGAACATTCAAGTTAAATATTAAAAATAATTAAAAGAAAATTTGAGAAAAAAGAAGTTTTTGCTGCAATAGATGGACGCAATTAAAACGATTCTTTATTTTAAACAAACAAATAAATGAAATCAAATAAATACATAAAACTTCAGATTGTAAAATTTAAAATAAGAAAAAAGAGTCGAAAATTATTTAACCAATTTCATTTAAAGCAAAATGATTGAAGACAAGAGGCACCAGTTGGCTTTTGGGGGAATTGTCAACTCGATTCGTCTTTTGTTAAATTAAAAACCAAAAACAAAAAGTGAATATATTACAAAACTTTAAACTATAAATAAAAAATAAATTGTTAAAATGATAAATTCAAACTCCAGAAGGAAACATTTATTACTTTAAAATCAATAATAGTAAATTGATGCTTCCCAACAATAAAATGGCTCCAGAAGGAAAGAAATTATATTTTTTATATAACAGTAATATACACTTCAAGCTACTGACTATTTCTCTAAATATATTCGTTGACGTCTTTGGTAATTTTATAACTTAATTCTCAAAAATTAATATGCTGCATTATTATCCTTACACACTATAAAACAAAGTCCCCCACCGCGTCTGTCTGTATGTCTTTACGCGATTATCTCAAAATAGATGAATAGATTTTCATACCTTTTTCACTAATGGACCATATGATTTAAGAGGAAGGTGTAAATGATATTTCACAAAGGTTTTGCTGAAATATCGTTCCTTACATACAAAGTCTCCCAATCGCGCCTGTCTATCTGTCTACCTGTTTGAACGCGATTATCTCAAAAACTACTGAACAGATTTTCATACGGTTTTCACCAATGGACGGAGTGATTCAAGAGAAAGGTTTGGATGTGTATTTTATAAAAGATTTTTCTGAAAAAATATACTGATCCAGTTTTAATAATTTTTTTTAAAACCACAAATGCTACTGAAAGGAGTTGCATACTTATTTTTTTTTAATTTGTTAAAGGTAAATATACTTTTTTGAAGTGAAAACTTCTTTAGGAGCGTTGAGCGATATTTGGTAGAGGATAAAACTATGAATTCGCGTTACCGACATGCTATCCCGTTATTCCGTTTTGTACTCATTCGTTGTGTATTTGCTTGTTTGGAAATAGTTCAGACATAGACAACAACAACATAAGAACGGACTGGTCAAACAAGTGAGAACAACAACGTTATGCATGAGAGTGATAGAGACAACAAACATCTTTGTGAGAGATAGTGAATTTTCGTTGCCCATATCTGCTATGAATATTGTATAGACGAAATTTTGCCTCTCTGTTTGTTACATCATATCATCTACGCTTATGCTACGTTCACAATAGTAAATATTTGCTCACTTTACATTAATGTCATTACATTAGTGTGACAACTCTTGCATATTAGTGTAGCATAGAATGGAGACGTTTGTTGGAGACCTACTAATTTATATAACCATATAGTAGTATATAGTGTGAAATCTCTTACACACTAGTGTGCAATCTCATATACACTTTGACCATAATTGTTCTCTCTTTGACCATGCTGTCTCATTTGCGCCTTGACAAAGTAAGTACGTATGAAAGAGACAAATATAGGTAAGTGGTCATGTATTTGAAATTTTTTAAGTGAGCGGACGTGTGCGCTAGTCTGAAAAATTTTGTGAAGTGCCGACGGCTTTTAAATTTTTATGTTTGTGTAATGCATTGAGTCATCGACATTTTCGTCTACTCACCTTCAATCACTTCAATCCACACATACACAAATGCAGGATCATGCGAAGCAGGACCGCGTCTAGCGCGCTTAAATGATTTGGATATTTCATCATGCATGTTATTCTCTCAGTTCTCTCTTTGACTATGCTGTCTCATTTACTCCTTCACAAGGTAAGTATGTACGAAAGTAACACATATAGACAAGTGCTCACTTTTATTGAATGTTTGAAGTTAGCACACGTGTGCGCTAGTGTGAAAAATTTGTGAAGTGCCAATGGCTTTTCAACTTTTTGTGTTTGTGAAGTGCATTGAGTCATCGACATTTTCGTCTGCTCACTTCAGAAGATAACAAAAAGTGAACAAACAATACTCACCTTCAATCACTTCAATCCAAACGTACACAAATGCATGATCATGCAAGGATTACCGTGTATGGCGCGCATTAAAGATTGATATAAAACTCAAATTGTTCTATGTTTTATATATTTTGAATTTTATACCAAAGTTTCCTCAGACTGCAGCGAACTCAACAAATATAATACAAATACCCCAAATTCGCAAGCCTGGCTATTTCCACGGTATTCACATATGCCCTGGCTCCCGAATAAAGTTGGAAGTTTTTTGCTAATCTTTTTAGTGGTAATAAGCAGTCCACGCAATTAGCCAATTTTCGACGGTAACAACAAACAGCAAGAAAATAGTGTTAATCTTTTGTTTATTAAACATCAAAGTAAGAAATTTATTTGTTTTTCATTTTTGTGTGTAAAAGAATTAAAATTTTTTGCAAATCATCACCACACCTTCACCCTAGAATCACACCAGTGTCATCCTAATGATACTCAATTTTTAAGCGGAATCTTCTTCCATAAAATCCTCTGGTTGATCAGCATCATCTTCGGCATCTTCTTGGACAGTTTGGTTCAACGGAGCAACATCAAAAGTGTTCACTTGTGGTCCATTTAAGTAATCTGGATCTTGAAGAGCGCGACCAATATCAATGATAGGAACAAGGAGTTGTATGTTCTGCTGACGTGCGTGTTCCACAGACATAGCTCTTGCAAGATTTGCTTCCTCAAGCATATCGATTGTCGCTAAAAGATCATGTCGTCTTTGGTCATCTTCCGGAAGAAAAATGACCAATGGTCGATTAGAGCCGAATCTTGGCCAATACATCATTATAACTTGATTTTCTGCGTTATCACTTTCCATTTTTGCAATTATTTGTTTGGTACTAACAAAGAAAAACAAAAAAAAAAAATATCACAATATGTTATTTTCACTGTGTTTCAGTATTATTGAATAAATACACTGTTTAAATTAATATCATACTCAAATTCTTCGATCTTTTTAATATTTTCAATTTGATAATAAAGTTTTTCACTTACTTTTTCTTTTCTGTGATAACAAAAAATGAACTTGTAGCTAAAGTGGCATACGAGAAAAAGAAATGAAGCTTAGTTGTATATCTATGTGTGTGTGTGTGTGTTTCGAGTAGAGTTGCTTTTATTCTGAATATGATATCGATATATCAGCAGTCCGATTATTTGTTTACCAATATTAAACCGATGTTGAAACTAATTGTGTCGAAATTGACTTGTTTCGAAGAGGAAGAAAACTGCAGTGAGTCAAGAACAGACAGAAAACTGCCTATGTCATATGTTAGTACTCACAACAAATGAGGATGAAGCGAGTAGGAATGATGAGTGAGTGAGTAGGAACGTTCATCACAAGAAGCCAATACGACAAGTGATTTTCCTCCAAAATATTTTCGGTTGTAAGTCGCTTGCGAATGGAATGAAACATTGCTTATTGGCAGTCACAAGATGTGCGGGGAAGAGTAGCATGCCAGTATTTGCAAACATATTCCGGAAAGCATAGTCTGGTGAGACTGCTATTAGTTATATGGGATTTGTTTGTGTTTTGAGAGAGGATGCTTTGGTTCTGATTTTGACCACCGATATATTGAAAAAATCTATCGTGCACGGCTACTCGATCTTCCGTTATATCTTTGTCGGCAACCCAATGTGTCATTGATTGTGGCATATCATTGCACATCTTTTCAAATATTTTAAGAATATTAGGATAAATACGAATTATTGAAGAATACTAAGGGTCCTCACGATAACGCACAAACCTTACAAGCTCATAAACTTAACAAATTATGTGGTCGCTATCGTGAACGACCCGAATTTGGTTTGCACCTGATAAAACACACAAATCAGTGAATGCTGCCAAAACTCTGTATTTATTGTGATTGCCAACTTTTTCCCAAAAGTGAAATGATTTACCAATTTAATTCAAATGACAATTGATTGGTCGAATAATAATTTATTTATTGCAATTTTTGTATTTATTTCAATAAATTAACTTTTTTCACAATTGTTTGTTTAAAAAAGCGGAGTTGCCCATTACAAATAAATGCATAGTGTTGCCAATGCTAACTTGTATGGGGCTTGTGCGTATCAAAAGGCTCAACAATTTAAAAGAACGGACAAATTTGTTTCTCATAGACTTCTCACACGCAGCCTGTCGCTCAGCAGCTCGTGTCGTTGATTCTTCTTTGGCAACGACATTCGTTGGTCGCACACAGCATTAGTACGCTTGCAACTATTTTCTCATTTCTCTTTCCCGCACGCTCCGCAAGCCTACCAAAATAAACAAACACTCTATTTCAGTTTTGTCGACTACATTACTGGATTTTACAGTTACGCGAGCCCTACACGATCATGCATGCATGATGTACATTATCATAGTTTTAGTAAGATGTATTTGTGTGCCTCTCACATACGATGCATGATGAAGTGTAAAGCGACCAAGACACGGTACATCCACATGATCCTGCATTATCATAGTGCTTGTTAAATATGTATGTATGCGTGTCATGTACGAAATATCTAATCGATTTTGATATTTCGTCATGCGAGTTATTCTTTCAATTCTCTCCTTGACCATGCTGTCTCATTTACGCCTTCACAAAGTAAGCACGTATGAAAAGACGAATATTGGTAAGTGGTCATTGATATGAAATTTTTTAAGTGAGCGGACGTGTTTGATAGTCTGAAAAATTTGTGAAGTGCCGGCGGCTTTTAAATTTTTATGTTTGTGAAATGCATTGAGCCATCGACATTTTCGTCCAGTGTTTAAAAAACTGCAATAAGTTTCGTTTCTTCTGATTTAAAAATTTAAAATCGTCAGTGACGACTTCAAAAATAAGTCAATCTCAAATAGTAACGCGAAAAAATAGCGCATTCAAGTTGATCCTCCACAAACAGATTGCATAAGTGAATGCAACTCCCTACAGAATGAATTAAGTGTTTTGCCAATAGAGTACCCAGAACCGAATGAATGTAACAATTTAAAAATAGGGAAAGGTAATAGTCACGAACTCATTCAAAAACTAACAGTCATATTTAACAAATTTTATAGTACTGCTGAACGGCCAAAAGTTCCCATGACAAAGTGTGAAATGAAACTGAATCTTGATAGTTCCACTGCCCCCCTAGACGTTTGTCTTATGTTGAAAAGTTTCAAGTACAAAAAATGTTAGATGAATACATACAAAAAGGTTTTATTAGAGAAAGTTAGTCAGAATATGCGTCACCCATCGTGCTAGTCAAAAAGAAAACTGGGGAGATGAGAATGTGTGTAGATTACCGGCCGCTAAACAAAAGGACACTGAAAGACAATTACCCTACGCCTCTAATCGACGACCTAATAGACAAATTATCAGAAAAAAAGGTTTTTACAAAGCTAGATCTAAAGAACGGGTTCTTTCACGAGTTTATGCACGCAGACTCTGTCAAGTATACAGCGTTTACAACACCAATGGGGCAATACGAATGGTTAAGAATGCCGTTTGGTCTCCGCAACGCTCCGTCTGTGTTACAAAGATTTATAAACAAGATTTTTTCGGACATGATAAAAGAAGACAAAGTTATGGTTATATGGATGACATTATGGTTGCGACGAAAAGTTATGATTGTCATTTAGAAATATTGGAAGAGGTATTTAAGCGATTAGTAGCAAACAAGTTAGAGTTAAGGTTAGACAAGTGTGAATTCCTACAGTCAGAGGTAAGGTATTTAGGATACCGAATATCAGGCGATGGAATTAAACCAGATTTGAGAGGTCTACGGGCAATAGAAGATTACCCAATTCCAACTAAAGCGCACGAAGTCCAAAGCTTCCTAGGACTATGTTCATACTTCAGACGGTTCGTAAAAGACTTTTCAACGAAGGCAAAGCCCTTGTACGACTTGATAAAAAAAGACAAAATCTTCAACTTCGGATCAGACGAATTAAAATGTTTTGAAATGCTTAGAAATAATTTACTAGAATCACCAGTTCTAGCACTTTACAACCCTAATGACCCAACGGGTTTACACTGTGACGCAAGTGCGTTAGGGTTTGGTTCAATTCTTATGCAAAAAAAAGGTGACGGAAAACTACACCCAGTATTCTACTTTTCAAAACGGACTACAACAACTGAGTTAGAGACTTTAAGATATACTTACAAGGATTGAGCTTCAAGATAGTTACAGACTGTAGTGCCCTAACAATGAGCCTTAATAAAAAAGAATTGAACCCGAGGATAGCCCGTTGGGCATTAGAACTACAAAATTATGACTTCACTGTAGAGCATCGTGCTGGGAAACGAATGCAACACGTCGATACACTAAGTAGGAATACACACATATTAACAATTGACACAAACACGTTTGAAGAAAATTTAATAATTTGTCAAGGTAGGGACACGAAGTTGAAGAAGTTGCGAGAACTGTTAGAAAAGTCGTAACACAAATGATACGAAATGCGAAACTGTGTAATATATAGAAAAAAAGATAATGGAACCCTCTTGTTCCATGTACCAGAAGAAATGGAGGATCATGTACTTTTCAAATACCATAATGAGCTACTTAGGACACATAGGGATAGACAAAATGGCGGACGTTATATCCAAAAGTTACTGGCTTCCTAACGGAAAAGCGAAAGCAAAGCAACATATCGACAACTGCCTTAAATGTATTGCTTATTCAGCAAAACATGGTAAAGAAGAAGGATACACAGCATACCCAAGGAATCAGTACCGTTTCAAGTCTTGCATATAGACCATTATGGTCCTGTTGATAAAAACAGAGCAAATAAACATATACTCGTTGTAATTGATGCGTTTACAAAGTTCGTACGACTCTATATGTACAACGAAAACCACGAAAACTAAAGAGGCTGTAATAGCTTTAAAGGACTATTTCCGAGCTTATAGTAGGCCTAAGTATATTATTTCTGATAGGGGAAGCTGTTTTACCTCGAAAGAATTCGAAGACTTCTTAGAACTTAACAACGTCAAGCATGTTAAAATAACAACAGGATCACCTCAAGCCAACGGACAAGTAGAGAGAGTGAACAGAAGCTTGGGACCCATGATCGCCAAACTGGTAGAACCTGATTGAGGATTACACTGGGATGCAGTAGTAGAAACGGTTGAGTATGCTTTGAACAACACTGTGCAAAGGACGATAAATCAACACCCCAGTAAAGTGTTGTTCTGCATTTCTCAAAATGGAAAGGTAATAGACGCGTTAAAAGAAAACTTGGACGAAATAAATGACGAACAAAGGACAAGAGATTTAGGAAGAGTAAGAGAAGATGCAGATAGTAACCAAAAAAAGTACAGGCGTATAATAAACAATTCACAGATTCAAAACGTCAAAAACCAGATAAATATAAAGAAGAGGACTTCGTAATGGTGAAAAACTTTGATTCACACGTAGGCATTTCAAAAAAGCTTATACCAAAGTTCAAAGGACCTTATAAAGTAATAAGAGTTTTGCGAAATGACAGATATGTCTTAGGGGATGTCGAGGGGTCTCAACACTCAAGAATACCTTACAAAGGAGTATGGGCTGTCGCAAATATGAGACCGTGGCTTGGAAAAAAGAGAATAAAATAAAAAATATTAAAAAAAAAAAAAAAAAAAACACATTTATTACTTTAAGCTTAACTGTAAGTAGTAATTAGAAATTAGCAATTAATTTTAATACTAACTAAGGAGATCAGGAGCTCTCCTGTCAGGATGGCCGAATTGTAGCAGTTTTATATAAATGTATGTACTAATATTATTGTAACGATGCCATGTGAGAGAGCGTAAGAGCATGCAAGTACATGCAAACAACCGTTACTCTCTCGCTCTCTCGTCTGGTCGATCGAGAACGAAGCGCATGTATATACATTGTACAATAGGTTAAGCAAACAAGAAAGGATTAAATAAAGAGTAGCAGGCGTTTAACTGTTGCAAGTCGACATCAGTTGCAGTCGCGGCATTGGTCATAGCCGACTGTTGTCTGATTTTGATTTTTGCAATCTAATACAGTTTCAATTCTTACTTTTTTGTTTAGATGGTTTGGTAGCGTACATGCTACGTTTTGTTGTGTCTGTGTGTATGCAATGCATATACACATTGCACACGTAAATGTTGAGCGAGAGATGGAGGGGGTGCTACTTCGACTGAAGTAATTTAAACACTGTTTTCGTCTACTTACTGCAGAAGAGAACAAATAGTGAACTTTCAGTGCTCACCTTCAATCACTTCAATCCACACATACACAAATGCAGGATCATGCGAAGCAGGACCTTGTCTAGCCCGCTTAAGTTATTACAATTTTTTCCAAAGCCATGCACAGAAACGTACATACGTTTTCATGCTGTTCTTCTTCTTGAATTTACTCTTACACCATGAGTATAGTATTGCGCTCTTTGTTCTCTTTTTTCTGTATACTCGTATGATAACTGATTATGATCACTGACGCAAATCGCAGCATCAGGGAAAAATGCTTTGCTACCCGTTCTAAGTCGAGCGGGTTGCTAGTATTAAATAATTTTTGGGAAATTTATTAAACATGATATTATCATAATAATATAATTTTTCACATTTAAGTTATAAAGCAAAGACGTCAATGAATAATTTTCTATTAAGTATATTACTGTTATATAAATTAAACGAATGAATTGATTATGTTTTAAAAAACATTATATTGTAGTCAGTCAATTGCTGACAGTGAAACACAAAAGAAGCATCCAGTCTATAATATACAATTTACCGATCTATTTTCAAGGCCATGACAAAGAAATTGTATGTCTGTTAACGCCTAACATACAATTAACTCGCTGTTAATTATTTATTGAGGTGTCAAGGAAAGGTCTTACGCAAACAATTTAACATCATTTGCTGAGGAGGTGTTAATTTGTTTGTGAGAAAAAATGTTAATTTGTGTGCACTGTTATCGCTCTGTAAAATGGGTAATCTTTCGATTTGTTGATTTCTCGCGAAAATTTTAGAATATAATGAAAACTGTGCAAAAAGGAAATGTGTTAAAATCATTGCGTGATCATAGTGAACCATTTTCAATGTCAGACAATAGTTTTGTAAAAAATTATCGATTTACAAAAATATTGTGCCATCAATTGCATACATTTGCAAACACATATGAGATAAAATCAGGCATGTCAACTTGGGGGAAAAAATCAAAATCAGGAATAAAATAAAAATAGTCAGAATTACTCGGAGAACCCCTACAAAACACGTGCTTTCATTTTTGTAGAAGATTTTTTTTATAAAATATTTAATATTTTCAACATATTTTCATTTTCTGCTAAAATGGCAGACGTGCATAAATTAAAGTTTACTAACTGTTAACATACACTTTACAGACTGGTGTTAAAAAAAGCTTTTTTTAACAGCGCAGCTTTCAACTTGTGCGAGAATCTTAAAAATGATAAAAGCTTACTTTATATGAGGTGTCAACGCAAACAACGAGAATAGGTCGAATTTTATTAAAATTTTATGTGTTTTTGAATTTAAAGTAATAAATGTTTCCTTCTGGCGTTTGAATTTATCCATTTAACACTATCATAATTTCCTTACTTTGAACTTTTTATGATTATTTTACTTATTATTATTTTTGTTTTTAAGTTTTGAAATGAATTTGTTTTGTTTTTTGTTATTAATTCATCTTAAGATCAATCGAGTTGACAATTCCCCCAAAAGCCAACTGGTGCCTCTTGTCTTCAATCATTTTGCTTTAAATGAAATTGGTTAAATAATTTTCGATTCTTTTTCTTATTTTAAATTTTACAATCTGAAGTTTTATGTATTTATTTGATTTCATTTATTTGTTTGTTTAAAATAAAGAATCGTTTTAATTGCGTCCATCTATTGCAGCAAAAACATCTTTTTTCTCAAATTTTCTTTTAATTATTTTTAATATTTAACTTGAATGCTTACTTTAACCTTTTTTTAAAATCACATTTTTAGTTTTACTGTAACAATGCTTATTGCCATCAGTTGGATATAATCATCATCATTGTCGTCTTTTGACTCTGTTCAAATAAAATTGTATTTTTGTATATACCAAAAATATTATTTTTAAAATTAAACTTATATTCTTCCTCTTCCAATTGTATTTTATAATTCATTGATTTTTTTTATTGATTTTTGCTTTCAAAATCATTATTCGGTATGTTATTATTATTGTTTGAGTAAGTTCGTAATTATCTTTAATTTTTTCATTTATTTTTTGGTGAAATTTTTTCTATTTTATTTAATAAATTGATTGATGATAAAACTTGACTGTTAAAAATTTCATTCCAATTTAATCAATAAGTTAAAATTCTACATAATTTCTTTTTAGTTTTGGATTTTGAAGATTCCATTGGATCCAAATTCTCGTGTACATCATTCTCAGAGTGATTACATCGTCCTCTCCATCCATACATCGTGATCGATCGCTTCGTGATATAATCATCATCATTGTCGTCTTTTGACTCTGTTCAAATAAAATTGTATTTTTGTATATACCAAAAATATTATTTTTAAAATTAAACTTATATTCTTCCTCTTCCAATTGTATTTTATAATTCATTGATTTTTTTTATTGATTTTTGCTTTCAAAATCATTATTCGGTATGTTATTATTATTGTTTGAGTAAGTTCGTAATTATCTTTAATTTTTTCATTTATTTTTTGGTGAAATTTTTTCTATTTTATTTAATAAATTGATTGATGATAAAACTTGACAGTTAAAAATTTCATTCCAATTTAATCAATAAGTTAAAATTCTACATAATTTCTTTTTAGTTTTGGATTTTGAAGATTCCATTGGATCCAATTTCTCGTGTACATCATTCTCAGAGTGATTACATCGTCCTCTCCATCCATACATCGTGATCGATCGCTTCGTGATCGATCGGTCAGTCTCGTGCACTATTATATTAGAAAGTTTAATTAGAGATATGGATTTATTAAGTAACAGAATAATAATTAAGATTGATTGAATTACATTGTATTTAAAATTTAAAAAAATATCTCAAATTTGAAAAGATACTCTTAATATAGTATAATACAATTAGCTGTGCCCAAGACTTCGTTTGCGTGGTATTCGAAATACAAATGTTTGCAATACTTAGTTGGTGCGGCATCGTTTGCGTGGCCTTCAGTTTTGGTAATGTTGACACAGTTAGGATGTTACAGTAATGCTTCTCTGTTTACTATATTACATGTAGAGCCAACAGGGATTAAAGCATACAGATTCCTTGCGTTCGGCAGAGCCATATAAAGCTGACCGTGCGAAAAACAGCTTTTAGTAAGATTTAAGCCCGCAGTTAGACGCGCTTCACGTTCATGAAGAACTCTCTCGAGATCGAGATAATCTTATCCTTGTAGCATTTCTGCTATATTAGGAAAGATTTGATCTTCTTCGAGGCATTTTATATATGAGCACTAACAAAGTTATTAAACTAATATGAAACAGCAAAGTAACTCGTAGAAATGAATTCTTAACAGAGCAGGAGGCAATATATGAACAAATATTTTTTTGCAAACACAAAATAAAACCAAAAACTTTAACCTAGTTGATCTTATTTATAGCTAGTAATAAATTGTAAATAATAGTTGGAAAAGCAAAAGATAATAAACTAAAACACTTAGGAATCAATGTATACACAGTATTATGATATATTTTTTTTTATTACATAATAGTTATTTACAAACTGCAGTTAACAAAAGTTTCAGCAAAATCAACCGAAAAGCATCATTTCAATTAACTTGAGTTTCTTGTTTGTGAACTAGAGGTCTGCATGAAGGCGAAAAAACGACGTTCAAAATGAATTGACTGAAATAGAATGCGACGCCGAATGAATTCGAGTGAATTTGTGCGTTCACGTCAGATTCAGTTGCACAACATTGAGTTCGAATGAGAGGCTGGTTTCGAATTAATTCGAATGGATTCACTTTTTTGAAAAAAATAAGGGTTGCTTTTGTTTTGCTGTGCGTAACAAAAAAGAAGAAAGAAAACAACAAAAAGCAATGGAAAATTTTTTTTAAAATACGCAACCACTTACATACTCGTCGGCGTCCTTTGCTGCGCTCATTATCTTGTACGACAAACGAAATGAATGAATGATTCGAATTAAATCGAATGTCTCGGCTGTGCCGATGTATTTATTTCGTTTTGCACGCTATTTCATTCTAACTTATTACACAGAATGCAGACGGCTTTCGAACTCAAAACACAGTCGCATTCATCTTCATTCATTTCGTGTTTCGCTCTCATTCAATTCAATTTAATTCGAGTTCATTCTATTGGACTTCAGTTGTGACTGAAGCCACGCAGCTGTCTATAGTGAACGAAACAAAAAATGCAATAAGAACAACACACTCTCTTGATATTATTCCGTTATCATATGAACATCATATACAGAAAGAAAAGAATGAAGAGAGCAATACTCTTGTGTTTACACAGTTATCTATAAATGAGAGGAATAAATACAACAATAACTCAAAGCATGAACAACGAAACACACTGTCTCTCTCTTGCAACAATCACTTTGCTCATCGTACACAAAAAGAAGACAACGAAAAGCGCAATATTCTTGTGCGTACTCAGTTATCAATAAATGATTAAGCCATATATTTATAAAATCGTAAGCCTCTTTCTGTCACTATACGAAAATAGTAATTTCATAGAGGCCCTGCAACTAATGTTAGTGTGTAATTTAATTTTACAATACTTATATCATATATTTCCTTTTTAATAGCCAATATAGACAGTGCTGCATGTACCTCAGATGCTGGATGGATTCTCATCAAATTCAACAAAACCAACAGTGACAATGACGAAATGTATGGTTGCTTGTATAAACATGGATGCTGTCATCTGCCTCGGATGCATCATCCAGGGCAATGTTAGAATGGTCACTCTGTAGCAGTTTTGTGAAATTGTTGCAATTGTTGCTCACATTTTGGCCTTGTTGCCAACTTTTTAGGGGAGTTTCGTTGCGCGCCAACATTGAAGAACTGATCATTGCACAAAACAATTTTAAGTAAATTCAAAATTGTAAAATTTTTGTTAAAATTGTTATAAAATGCATTGTAATTCATATTATCAATGAAAATATCTCTCTGTAAGAATTCAATTCCAATTAATGATTCAGTTATGTTCGCTCTAAATATAAATTCTCACATGTGGTTGTTTTATAGCGTGGTTACACTGCTTCAAATTAGGTGTTTAAAAACTAGGTGTTTACACTGTTTTTTCAGGTCTTTTACAATTTATAATTAAATTAAAATTCGGAATATCAATTGGTTCTTTGTTTGAACAAAATTTACAAAACGAAGAAATCCAAAGTGTAGAATGAAGAAAATTAAACTGAAGCATCACTTTGTTCACTTTCATTATTCATTTTTTTGTATGAGTCTGAGTTAGCTCGTTTTTACTCTGCATAAATACGAGACTTCTTCTGGCACATTTATATACCAAGTGTTCATGACTCTGCTTTTTGTATTCATTGCACATCTCTGGTTTGTACTATTTCCAAACAAGCAAATACAAAACAAGAAGAAGATGTGGGAATGAGCACAAAACTGAATAACGGTGTACCATGTCGGTAATTCATAGTTTTACCCTCTACCAAATATCGCTCAACGCACCTAAAGAAGTTGTCACTTCAAAAAAAGAAACAAAAAATTGAAACAAAGATAAGAAATTCTTGTTAAGAATGTATGCTTGTCGATAAGGGAAACGAGGCACTGTGTGGAATCTGTGCGTAGTTGTTTTATTTCGTTTAGCGTTTGTGGAGTGAGGGAGAGCGACGTGAGCGACATGATGCAATGAAGACAGAGGTATGCTGAAATGAATGAAATGAAATGCTATATTCATAATTCAGCCGTACCAACATTCACTTTCATTCACATTTTTTATTATGTATAAACATGTGGATGTATACAACATACACATTATAAAAACGAAATACAACATGCATTCACATTTACTACAAATAGATATAGCAAAACATGGATGCGTTTTAGAGTGAGTCATTCGAAAGCCAATTTGAATTCATCCACGCTCAATAATACGTACCTTCCTTGTGAGACGTAAATGAGATAGCTTGATATGACGCCAGCAGCGAACACGATCAAAGAGGAAGACAAAAATTCTCTTGTTGAATGAAAAATAAAAATGATTATCAACTGTCCTATCAATGTGTTGCTGTTACTATCAATTGTCTTGTGCTCGCTTTGTTCTTGTAAGTTTTTTGTATGATTTTTACTTTATGGTTCAAAACATAGAATTGACTACGCTTGATTACAGCAGGATTGGTGAGGCCAGTGATTGAAAATGCTATGCTATTTCGTAGTTTCTCTGTTTTGCTCCTGCTGTTGCTCTCATCAAGTGCAGAGCACAAATTACGATGCTCGTGCTCTGCTACCTAATGTGTGCTCTTGTAGCACAAAACAAGAGCAAACGTACTCGTAACACTAGCAAACAAAATTGTAGCTACTGCTTTGCTCTCGTAGCGAGCCATGTTTACTCACAAAGATCAAATCAGGGTATGAATTGCTTTTTTAAAACACATTGTTATCTAGTTAGCAAATGCTTGCTTATAATATGGAGGTGAGAAAAACCCATTCGCGTAGGGCGATTGATTAACTAGACACCTTAGCACAGTTAAAGCAAAGACCGTTATATACAAAGGGTGTTGAATAACTCAAACGTTCCACGCTATTCCTTTTAGTTTTTCTCTTTCTCATTCTCTCTCTCTTTATCATCATACATGAGAGCAAGATACGCAAAACCAAATTTTAAGTGCACTCAACGATTTACTGCTACAAGCATAGAATTTGTTTTAAACGAATAAGAATGATTCATTGTGCTCCGTAGCATTGCTCCGTTGCTCTGTATACTCACTACGAGAGCAGAGTAGTAGCCACAATTTTGCTAGTGCTACGAGTACGTTCGCTCTTGCTTTGTGCTACAAGAGCACGAGCATCGTAATTTGTGTTTTGGGCTCTTACTTTTGTAATTGATCTGCACTTGATAAGAGCAGTAGCAGAATCATAGCACGTTTTTTGTTACTATTGCAGCTACGGATCAAGCAATTCGAACACTGGGTGAGGCTTCAGCGAGTTAAACTAATATAAATCTTGATAAAAGTATAATTTCAAGTTTAATTATCTTATGTTTTAGGAGACTCTTTATTCTATCTAGGAACAGACTTATCTTATTTAATTGATTAATTCATAGTAAAAGAGTATGTTCAGTAATGTTAAGTAATGCGATTCCCATCATTTGCGTTTCAATTCAGCTAGGATAGAGGAATGACAAATGTTCAGTTGACACTCAAATTGTATGCGAAGATAAAATGATATCCAACTACATATTTTGATTTGAAACTACCCGAGCACAGATGGCGCTTTACAATGAAATAAAAAAAAAAAATCAATGCAGATAACTTATTTATTAGAAAGAAGAAAATTAAAGTGCTGCCAACTTATTTATTAATAAGAAGGAAATTTTCAATGACAAATTCCCAGTAATTTTTAGAACAAATAAAAATTGACTCAGTGCATATAAATTTTTTTTCCTTTATTCATAGGGAAATTTTATGACAGTTTTAATATATCCTGTTTAACCTTTCGCTTCATCACTGACCTTACATGGAGAGATAAATGGAGTTTACATCAATCACTCAGCATTACGGTTACTCGAAGATCCGGGTAATCGAGGTTGAACTGTACATATTTTAGTTCTTGAGTTTTTATCCTCAAATACTATTCTACTACTATTACTACACTTAAATAGCGACAAATGTAGCACAGAAAATGAGAATTGTAAACACTTTACACGAGCATTTAAAGAGAAAACAAGTGCCTCATGCAGGCAGACAGACAGACAGACAGACAGAAAGAGAGACACCCACAACAAAATGAATGAAAAGATAAAAAAAATAGAAAAGTCAGCGAGCATAAGGCAAAAGTCAAAGAGTAATGGTGTGGTGTTGTGGATGAGATAGGGGACTAGAAGCAAATAACATAAAAATACATCATGGTTGGTGATGGTGGTGTGAAAGAATAAAAGAAATCAACAAAATAGTAAACATAATAATAGAAAAATGCGTTGGTTACATGATTTGGAGTAGAAGCTTGATTGAGGAAGTAGTATGCAGTTGCAGCTGCAATCAAAAGCAGTGGCTCTCAAACTGTGTGTGGATCATCATATTCAATATTGTTGAATATTTTTGCCATATATAATATCTTCGTGTAACGGAAACTAAAGGGAAATGGAAATAAATGTTAAAGCATAATTCTTGGCTTTTGATGTTTCCAAAACTAAGCACCTGTACACCCAGAATGTATTCAATACGACTTGACCATAGACGATGCAAATAACACTTTTTTTAAATTGCAGATGAAAAGAAGAAAGTAGTCTCCGATATTGTAGTCAAAAAGGTGAAAAAGATGCGAATAATAATTGAAAATATATTGCATATATGGAGCACTATAGTCTAGAATCTATAGATTAGGTCTCCACTCTAAAGGAATGCGGATTGGGATTTCCAAAAAAGATATTGATCATTAGGAGGAGAAGTCCCCAGCAAAAATGTTGTTCAAAATCGCTGGTATAAAGCGAAAGTAGTATTGCGAATGAAGAAAAAAAGAAGGTATATGGATGAATGCTGGAAATTGAAGAATCATCAACAGAAAAATAAAAAGAAATAAAAACAGAAAACCGGAAGCGGAAACTAAAAGCAGTTAGACATTTAAGCGCGTGCCATCGCTGCCATTTTCACATTTCCACCTCATCCATTCTTCATTCTCCAATCTCTATTTTCCATCTTTATTTTTTTCTTCTTTTGCTGTTGTTTTATGTTTTTTTTACAGTTTTTTTTGCCTTAGTTCGCTTGTTTTATGTCAGCAAACAACAGAAACGATGGCACACACCATATGCGTATGTGTTTGATTTCATGGTGTTGTTCGACATCCACATGTACGTGTGTACATTGTGTGTGTGCAATTGCATGGACAACTTACATATGTGTGCATCTCTGTGTGTGAGTGTGTGTGTGTGCACTAGAATGTGCGTGTGTATGTGCTTTTGATTTTGTTTGTTTGGCAATTTGTGTAACTAAAAAGCATTTCACTTTTGAACTTTATCAACTCCACACGACATACACAAGCACACAGATACGTTAAGCGATGTGCAATTGTATTTGTATCCAGCAACAAAAAGATACATAAAAACAACAACAACATCAGCAGCAACAACAACAACAACAACAATTGAAAGCAACTCAAATAACAAATGCAGAAGTTGAAAGCGGGTCAAGCGTACACCGATTTTGCGGTAGAAAATTGGATTTTTAAATGTTATCAAATTTGTTTGCTTTTGCATTTGTACAATAGTTTTCCCACCCACACACACACACACACACACACACACACACATACGCTATATAAAAACAGATAAAGATATCCTTTTTCTAATGTAAGCATTTTATCTGCAACACATCCATCATATCCAAACCAACCAACCAACATTTGTCAACATTTATTGCATTATATTATTTTATACATATCTTTTTATACTCTTCACGGGAGTGAAGAGTATTATAAGTTTGTCATGGAGTTTGTAACCCACAGAAAGAGACATCGCAGACCACATAAAGTATAAGCCGGGATCCAAATGAAAGTTCTTATTAGAAAAACTTTTTTGTTTTTTGTACTATCGACCCTCGGACGCCCACTAGCTGGGGCGTGAAGAGTATTACAACTTCGGCATAGCCAAAGTTAGTCTTTTTTATATATTTTTCTTATATCTTACAACTACATTTAACATTATTGTTATCTGATCGGGCAAATGTTCAAATATTTTTATTTTTAAAAACTTCTTGAAGAATTTATAAAGAAATAAATGAAATACCTAAAATAAATTAAGAATTGAAAATCAATTAGTTTTCTAATCTCTGCCAGTAATATGAAGACAGACTCCCTTATTTTAAATTTAATTTAATTTAGGATAAGAAATTTAATACCAAATTACATATACATAGTCGTAGTATTCTTTTTATTCATTTGTATACACGAATACAAATTAATTTATTATTTTTATTTAATTTATTATTAGTGATTATTTTGGTTTAGATCCTATAGCTTTATTTTTCTTTATTAATTTATTTATTGCAAATAGTTGCTTAGATTTTACAGACGTTTTAAATTTCTTTTGTGATCAATTAGCTTCAGAAGACTGAAACAGTTTAGATTCTTGACAAAGTTCTGTCTCTTATCGCATTAATTTATGTGATGCTTAAAACAAAAATAAAACATTAATTTAATATTTATTAAAATATGTAATTTATTAATACATTGAATATTTATAAAAGTACCATCGTACAAGATTTTTTGCTTAAAATATTAAATTATGTGCATATTTAATTGCCTAAAAGTATACTACAATTAACAGATTAAAAGTATACTACAAAAACAAAAAAATTGTTAAACAAACGGTTAAATTAAAGAACAATGCTTCTAAACATGTGTATTTTTAGTATTTGTTATTCTACACACAAGTGAATTACACACTCTGTGAAAATTTCAACTCTCTACCTATTATGGTTCATAAGATAGAGCAGGAGACGGACGGATGGATGGACGGACGGACGGACATCGTAAGCTTAGTAATAGGGTCCCGTTAGCTCCCTATGGGTACGGAACCCTAAAAATTAAATATATACTAATATATTATTTATTAAAATATAACACATTTATTTAAATAAAAAGAAAAGAAAAATTGACTGTCTTTACGAAATTTGTAAACGACGCGATCAGTGAAAATGCCCATACACCCACTCACACATACATCTAACTTATGTCTGCTTTGACTATTTTATTCTTCCTCTTCTTCCCCTTGCACACTTACATTTTATGACACTGTTCGTATTCAATTTTTAAATTTTGTCTAAATAATAATTATTCAAAATATCGAAATTTCCCACTTTCCCGATGGATTTTCCAATAATTTTCTTTCACAAAATCAACCAAATAGGGCAAACCAGATGGTTCACATATCTGGTTTGAAACGTTTTGCATTCGCTCTCCCGTTAATTTCTGTACTATTGTCTGTATGGAGTAGCGGTTGATCGAAGTTAATTTGATTTTAAATTCTTTCTGCGGCACCTGAGCTCACTTTCTTGAGTTCCAAATAAGAACTGACTCTACTCTACTCTTATCACTACTTAAATCTAATTATCGTCGCTTCTTTTCAGTTACCAGTGAAGCCGCTGCTGCTGCTAACTGTAGGCGTGTGAACGATCATGAGAACTTACATACATAGTTACAGATAAAATTAACTTATTTTAAGCTATTGCTCATGTTAATAACTAAATTATAATTTGCAATTATAATCTTAGTTCTATATAAATAAAAAATGAAATGACTTATTTTAAAAAAATTTTGAAAAAAAAGAAGAAAAAAAGAAAGAATGATGATTCCATTAGCCGTTAACTGAATTCTGATATTATAAATTTTCTGTAATTTAATATTGTGCCTATATACTCGTAGTTTGCTATGCTTTCCCAACTGATTTCGTGGCCACTGTTTAATATGTTTTACTGCTAATTTTGCTCAATTTTATTTTTCTTAAACTGTGACACCCTAAATTCATTTAACACAGGACATCTTGATATGAAGTGCGTCAGTGTTTCCTTCTCGTTCTTGATGCATAGCGTACAGATGGTTGACATATCTGGTGTGAAATGATTTGCATTCAGTGGTAATTTGTCGCAGCGTGCTTTTATTATCATCGTTATTTCACGTTAAGTTCAGTTAGTTTTAAAATATTTTTCTCCAGCTGATGGTAGTAGGTTTTTATAAAAGCGGTTTGAGCTGATTGCAGCGATTACACCAGTCCTCTTCTAACCCAGTATTCCATTGAAAACTTATATTGTATTCTGCTCCCAGTTGATACAGTTTATTTGCCCTCGCAACGTTTCCTCTTAGAATAGCTTTGGACAGCTTATGCGGCTATCTATCTGTGTTATATGTCAGTGAAGACTTTGTGGTGTATTTCATATGTGACTATCTTCTGCTCTTAATAGGAAAACTTGTCATTTTCGTTATTCGATCTTTTAAATTTGTGAAGAGCTTCAAAAGATTTTTTGCGCGCTTTATGACATTTAAAATTGTATCACTTCTCTTTAATTATTACTTTTGTGCCACTCTGTATCTCCACTGAATTCCTGATAACTTCAATCAGCTGAAGTAGGGTCGGCTTGTTATTTTCTTATTTATGATCTGTAGGTTCTCATTTAGTTTTTGTTGATAAGTGCTATGCATCGACTCCTTCCAGCGTAGTTTCGGTATAAAGCTCAGTTTGTTTGTTTGGCTATTAACATTTTCAAATTCCATAGTAAGCTTGATTGGCATATGATCTGATAATATTTGATGACCGACTTCCAAATTTATGACCATATAATACATATATATTAGGTAATTTTGTGAGATTTTTAATAAACTGATGGTATTTGCCTTGACTCTGCTGGATAATGACATTACTAAAGCGAATAAACATGAATTTGGTTATGTCTATGAAATGTCTTTGACAGAAAGAAGATTACATATTCACATACATATACTACTTACTTAAACAGTCATGAATGTAGTCAGCAAAGCCCTTGCCAATTCAACAAATTCCTTTTTCCTAATGATGCCCCTTCTCCAAGAATAAAGATTTTGCAACAATCCGAATGGATTCCAATGAATGAAAATGCCCTTCAATGGTCTACCTAAATGGTGGGAGGATATTAAATTCCCAAGGTACAGGAATAATTGCAAAAATCAGAAGTAAGTAACTTATTTTTCAGAAATCAAATAGTGTCAAATAGCAATCCACTTTGAGCCGATGTGCATCTCTTTGTTTGACATTTAGCCACCACTAACAACGTCCGCTGTAACATAACCACCATGGCATTTGCGCCCTACCTTGCCCTCAGCACTTTACGAGAATTTTCGAAAAATTAAACCAGTGGTGAAATCTTCCAGAAACTTTTTACCGAAGAAATAACCAGGTTAAAGTTTAACAATTGGAAATGGTTGTACATGGATGGGATACCAGATAATTCGTTTTAGTGAAGGTATGTATCATTTAAAATTCTCACGTTTGTGGAAAATCCTATCAGTTTACCTCCAGTTTACTATTTACAGCAGGATGGCTACCAGGATACTGTTCGGTATTTTCAGTCGAAGCAGTTGCCGTCCTAAATGTAGTAAAAATCGCGAAACAAACTAGAGGCAAATGTATTATTTGCACTGACAGCCTCTCTACAGTTGATGCATCAAGTCCCCATCCATCAAAATATTCTGGGTACCTATAGATTGTCGGAAATGAAATAGCTGATAGAGCAGCTAAGCTAGTATCGCAGTCATCGTCAGTAACCACAATTCCTTCCGTTGAGAAGGGCATTCACAGGTCAATCATTTATTCTGGCTATTCAACATAGGTATAAAGTTGTTAATCCACAACCTGGAGAAACCATACTACTCGGATAGTTGTTCCAGAAAAAATGTACCGTTTTCACTCGACTTCGAATTGGTCACAGTGCCATCACTCACACTTATTTACTCAATGATAGACGCCCATCTTGTCACCTATGCGGTCATGTGGATGTATCTATGATGCACCTTTCAGACCAATTCCCTCACCTTCAAAGTATCAGAATTCTCCTCTTTCCTTGATCCAATCCCTCTTCATCCCTTATTACAGTTTCTAAATCTTCTTCCTACAAAATTTAGATTTATATACGAGTAATATTTTATAATTTCTTTGAGTCGAAAGCCTAGTAGCTAGTGCTCTATTGCTAATTACACTGGCCTGCAAATTTTTGTTTTTTTTCCTCTTTGAATGTCATTATATAGAATCTATAGATAAGAACCTCCAGACTCCAAATTTGACCGTCGTTTTTTTCTGTATCACGTATTTATAATATTCATAGATAAAAAAATAAATCATTGCATTTACAGCAATATGTTCTACAACTGTGAAAATCGTGTCTCCCATAAAGGGGATGCTAAGATCTCGATGTAACGAGGAACTGGGGATATACCAACGTGGAGCCATTTTGCTTTTCATTATTTCACTTGGTTTGCTGACGCTGTACCCTATAGCTTGATACCATATGTATGCCCATGTAGGAGCAACCACTGATTTATACAGCAGTATTTTGTTCTCAAGCTTAGTTTGCTTTTAATTGTTCTTATTAACCAGATCAGTTTGTTTATTTTAACGACGGACCTTGTATGGGTTTTCTTGATGCGTTCTGTCCAAATCAGTTTCCTATCCAGCTGCATGTGTAAGTAATTGTGATATCTCTTTGGTAGAAATGGAACCACCATTGAAATATACGCTTGGACATGAATATCGCCTAATGGTGAACATCACATTAGCAGATTTCTGTTCGTTCACTGTAATGTTCCATCGTTTGATATTCCTGCAGATCAGCAGTGGCAATTGGAAGAGGCCATAACTTCTGTATTGTTTTGTTTGTAATGCAGTAGTTCTTAAAAGTTACATGGAATACTACATTACGCCTGGGGATTGGTACTTCATATCTTGACATGATGAGGTGGCTCTGTAGATATGGTGAAAGAGGAACTGATGCTGGCAGTAGTAGATCGATGATGAATATCAAAGTCATAACGTATTGGTGTTTGTTTTCTAAAGATATGCCTGAAAGCGGATGCTTGGTGTGTACTTGCTTTTATCTGTTTGCTATACAAATACTTATGTATTTAATAATAGAAAACATTAAACTCTTCAGAAGGTCACGAGGAGAAAGCACTAATGTTTATTGCCAGAATATCATATATCAATGACAGTATAACCACAACAATGGCTCTCAATCTCTAACAAATCTAAGGTGCTAAGCATCCTGAACGGTTTTTTATGACTTGACATATTGCTAACACAAATTTTTTTGCGTGAAAACGTTACTCGTGAACCATCTGGTGAACCTTAAAATGATTTTATATTTATATAGTGTAAATGAATATTTACTTAACTTCATTTTGTAAATTTCTTATCTAAATTTATTGCATGTAACACTGAGTAGTGATGTATGGTTTGCATGTCAAATGCACCTCACGCGCATAGGTTAGATCTAGTCAAGTTGCAGCCTGAATTGTTTAATCAAGTATTCAGTCATTTTGTGTCAATCAGGCACACTGCGATTAAAGTCACCAAGAAGCACCATTGGAGCTTTTGAGTCACCATTTGGGACCACGCACACAACTAACTCACTGTAGGGAAAGAAATAAGCGGTAAGGAAGAACGCTAGATCTTTGAAAGAGATGAAAATGAAGTAAAAATTATAATTTCATAGTTATGAAAATGCTGTTATCTTGAGAATGGCTTGACCGATTTGGCTAATGTTGGCTTACTACGACTGTACATGCTTTCGAAAACGAAAAGCTATTTACGCTTTTGTCTTATTTGCATTTATTTTAATTCGTTGTTTATATAAGCAGTAAATAAAAAATGTAAGTGAGTCATTTGAAATCATTGTAAGTGTTTGAGTAATATTAGTCCAATATCATACAATTTCTTAAGTTTCGAACATAAAATTGTGTGTGCTAAGAAAACTTGTATTCTTCAAACTGTTGTCATTTAATATATTTCTTTTTCGTGGCGCTGTTCGTTTTGCCGATAGTGGGACATCAAACATTATACATTGATTGCAGCAGTGAAACTATGTGCATGAATAAATTCATTTATCCGTTCTACGCGTCATGAATATATTCAAAACTGAATATGAATTCATTTATGCATATGTCTAGTATGAATGGAATACTACCTAAAAAAAATTATGAAAATGATTGGCATCACAAGGGGTATTCATCATTTGTCTATCTTTCTGATTGTTTCTGGATAGATTTAAAACGTTAAATTATTACTATTATTATTATTAAATCAGTTGAATTTTCCAGTTACAAACTTATATTTATTATTTAAAGACAATTTAAATAAGAAAAGAAAACATACTAAGACTACTATTAGAAAGTTCAATGCAGCAAAACTACATATGTATGTAGTACTATACTATATCTAAAATTTGAACAATGAGGTTTAATATGTACTTACTATACTTAGAAGATGTATTATTTGTTTTGTCTTAATAAATATATTTTTATCCAATCAACTTCAAAGTTCTATACTACAAAATATTGTATTAAAATATTTTTTCTATAAATAACTGATAATTCAAATAAATTACAAGAGTATTGTATGATTAGAAAAGGTATCTATCTAATCTTAGATTGGTTACTGATTGATTACAAAAGTTTTATTGGAAAAAGTATCTGATCTTGGATGTTACTGAATATTTTGGTTTGTATTTGTCTCTAGTTTTTCAGTTTGGTTCTTTTATTTTTTCTTTCTATTTTTTTTTTGGTTTAATTACATTTTAACAACTTTGTAAAAGCAACTTTTTAATTAAACATTGATTCTTTTTTGCTCTCCTCCTATTTTTTGTTTTCTTTATTCTTTTTCTTTTACATTTATTTTTTTCAATTTCTTTTTGGGCGTTTATTTATTTATTTATTTTTTTTTTTTTATTTTTAGTTTTATTTTATTTTATTTTTTTTTATTTTCTTTATGCTACTTTCCATACTATATTGAGAGAGTGTAGAGTGGAAACATATTGAAAGATTGAACTGAATTCTCGTGTCTCCCGTTTTTGAGTATTGACTAAGAGTATTACAGAGTAGGGAAAGAGTGTACTGAATTGGTCTCTCTCTGTTTTAGAAAGGATCATCGCCATTGCTAGTTTTTTTTTCTATTATGCTTAAATTCCTTGGAGTCTGTCTGTTATTGTTGTTGTTTTTACTCATCCCTGGCTAACTAGTATAGTGAACAGTTTGTGGTATTTGAAAATGCATTAAATTCTATGATGTTTGGATGGATGAGTGTTAATTTGTTGAGGTGGCCATTTGGCTGGAAGTTAGATAAAACGGAATGGAGTGGAATGGAATAGCATAAAAAAGAGTTACAAATTGTTTTTCCAAATGTACACGAACCAACCGAATGAAATAAAATTAAGTGCAATCCGGATTTTTGTTGGTAACCGGAAGTTGGTTCGCTGCATTTCAGTAGTCGCGGTTGGTTCATTTGTTGTGTTAGTTTGGCTTGGTTTCATTTTATTTTTAATTTTTATACTTACACTAAATTCCATGAACACAATATATATGTATATATATATACTTATCTGTATTTATCTGTGTGTTGTCGCTAATCTAAAATAGCAACACCAAAGCATTCATCCAAAAGCTGAAACTATAGCGTTTCCCTTGTGACCACAACGACGAAATGAAATTGCATTTCTTAATTTAGCAACTTTTTTGTTGGATTAATTTTATTATTTCCCAAAAAAAAAAAAAAAAAAATTGAACAAAAACAACCCTAAAACATAGAAAAAGTATTTGCAATAATGTGTTTACTTTATTTATAATGAGATTAACTAAATGTCACTTGTACTAAATCTAGTATAAATATCAATCCATTGAATTGTATGGAAGATAGAATGGGGAATGGTATGGGATTCATTTAAGCCTCAGAATTGTTAAACGCAATCAAAAAGTTTGTTCTGATTCGACAATACGTAGTATAAATGAATAGTTTTTATTTGAATTCTGTTTTTATGTGAATCATTCAGTTAGATTTCTTAAACTATTTACCAAACTTTATCATTGTTTTTTGTGTATTGTTAATCAACCTCAATTTTTACTATACCATGTTAGTACTTAGCATGCAACATTGTGGTAATTCATAAGTATGGTTTCAAATAATTTTTTGTAAACAGAAAGTAAAAACAAAATTTATTTGGCTCATATTTGTTGTCACCTGTGAGTTTAAAAAGTGCTAAACCCTGTGTGCCATATTTGAATATAGCTTGAAAAAGCGCGAGATTTCGCTAATGAATATTGACTACGTGACGAAACCGTAAGACCGCCTCCCCCACCCCCCTCACAGTGACCAACCGTAGAATTTTGAAGATTTTTGGGCAGCCTGGCAAATCTTTCATTGGATCAGATTCTTTGCTTGTTATTGATTCTACTAGATAATTTCAATATAACATCTGTGATATATCGGCCGATTACTAGGGAATTTTCAACATCATAATCATCAATGAATTGTACAATACTTTATATAAATTAATCATCATCAATGAGTCTGAAATTTAGGTAACAGATTTCTTCGATCCTAAGCTGGTTCTGTTTCAGAAACTAAAGAAACTTAGATAAGTGACTCATCAGAGGATTCTGGAGCATTTACTGGTTTCTTAAGAAATGTCATCATACTGGAACACATAACTTGGTTGAACAACCTTTCTTTTTCTTTTAGATGCACCGGATTCCCATTTTCTCCACTATATTTCTGTCTCTCCTGGGTCCACAAGACATGCTGACTTAATAACTACTTTTTCACTTACTTAGTAATAAAAACGGTGAGATAATTAATTATATTGTTCTCTGTTATAGAGTAGTAAAAGAGTATGAATTTTGTGAACGATGAATAAACAGAAAGAACTGGTGATTCCCCGAAACTCGCGAATTAATTAATTATTGTTAATAATAAATGGTTTATAAATAAATAAAATTTAATAATTTTCAGTATAATAGTATTATTAGTTTAAATATCAGGGACAATTACGTCTTGCTAAGGCAAGCTCTTTCTTCAGATTGACTTGCACATCTGCATGTTATTTATCATGTTCTTTTTAAGGTTTTTTTTTTAAACGGAACATGGATGAGAAATAACAGTTGATGAGTCACAGACTGACTTTATTTTATAAATGTTATTTTTACCTTTTGAATAACAGTAAACATTTACGGGTACGTAACTCGCGAGTTATCAACCACTCTCCTACTCTTTACGACGGCATAGCATCATGTTAATCATTATCACATCAGCTTAGTACTTTTTAAGTTCACGTTGTCCGGTGTTGTTGACCTCCTCAGCGAACTTTTTTTTAACTACATTTTTCCCCGTAAGCATTAATTTCTGGCTTAGTAATGGTAAACTCAGCTATTGATTTATAATTTTATGTTATTTATATTTTTTTTTTTGTTATTATTTCTTTTATGCAGTTAATTTTTAAGCTTCTTCAAATATTTCGTATTCTACACTCATTTCCTCATTCCCATTCCCTTTGTTATCATTATCAGAATGTCTTTATTGTCGTATTTTGTCAGTTGTCGCTAGTCAATTTAGACAAGAAATTTCATTCGTCTCCATTTCATTATACCACAAATTTTGAATGAAGTGAAGGGTGAGTGAGTGCCTCAAGTTGCGCACTAAAAACTTTTCCAATCAAGCAAGCAATCAATCCTTCATATAGCTTTATTCAATGCCTCCAGAGTTTTCTTTTCTTCCTTTTTCATTTCATTTCTTTATAATACATATTATTCTTTTTATTTTGTTCTGTTTTGTTTCTCTTTTTAATTTTGATTTTTGTGTTTTTTCCGATTCTTAGAATCTTTTTATTTAACACCACTTTACCACATTTTCTTCGTAACCAAAATCGAATGCCATATTTTTTGTATGATATTTTTGTATGTAACATCATCCGCCCATCACCACCATCACCATCATTGCTAGGACCAGGGCCAACTTCAGATTGTTGTGTATTGTGTCGTTGTCGTTTTCGGTGTCGCTAAAAAGCCAATTAAACGCGCCATTAAATTATTTCTCAATTTGCATATATTTTTCTTTGCTTTGTTTATTTTTTCTCTTTTTTCGTACATTTTAAGTCAATAAAATTTCACACCTGAATGCATACACGCAATGGCACCACATGCATGAAGCCCTAACTAACCCTGTTGCCAACAAATACAATTTTCTATATACAAATATTTGTATCTTGTATATATATATAGGTACATAAATAAGTAGTAGATACACCTGCGTCCTTAAAGTTCATTCAAGAACTTCGTACGAACTTGTTCTTTGAAATGTTCCCTGCGTGTCTTCCTTCACTTCACTTCTTCACTTCATCACTTCTTTTTTCCACACCCACAATGCACATATAGCATTTCTTTTTTTAATTTTTTATTTTATTTTTTAAATTTTCCTTAACATCATTTCTTTGTTCTGTTCTCTTGTGATTTTTGGGTTCAATTTCATGGTTTTCCTTGCTTTTTTGGTTATTATTTTTTGAAATTACCTAAAAATCATCAGGATGCGTGTCTTTTTCTGCACATTCATGTGTGTGTGTGTGTGTGTGTGTGTGTGCCATGATTTCCTTAGAAAAATCTTCTTTGGTTAGGATAATCAAGTATTTTCTGTTAACTTTTTGTTGTTATTATTATTATTATAGTTGTTGTTGTTCCTGTTCTTGTTTGATCGGTTCCCATGTCATAGAAATAAGTACATATATACATGCAGACATCCACAAAATTTAATTCATCCGATACTCACTCAACTCATTTCATTTTCTTGCTGTTCATCATCATCACCATCATTATTATCATCATCATCTTAAGTTACCTCAGAATCTTGTTTTCTTCTTCATTTTGTTTCATTTTTCTTAGAGAATATTTTGATTTTCTTGCTTCATTTTTATTTTTATGTTCAAACTTTTATAAAATTCTTTGGCAAACAAATTTGTTTGTCTTGCCTTGTCTTGTCTTGTCTTGTCTCTCACTTTGTGTTAACTTCCCTGTTTTTGTTCCTCTTTAGTCTCTCTGTCTCTATACTCCAATTTCATTCCCATTCCACATTTCCATTACTTTTGGTTTTCATGTTTAGATAAATTGTTGTTCTTAAACAACAAAACCAACTTTGAATGCTGTGAATTATTTTTCTTAATTTTGTTCTTACTTTTCTTGTTTTTTTGTTTTGTTTTTTTAGGTATATTTTTTGGTTATTGTCAGTACGTGCCACATATTGAAATCATCTCACAATTGATCCGAGAGGTAAGCAATATATATTGTAGTATCTTAAAGTGTGATTGTGTTTCATTCAAATTTGAAATTTACTAATTGAAGCAGACAACAAGACACATGATTTTTATTTTTTTTTAAATTCTTAAATTTTAAATCTCTTTTTTGAATTAAAGCAATTTTCTTATTCATTTTGAGTTGTATATCTTCCTACCGTCTAGTATATTCATAAAACTTCTTTGATACAATTCAATGTAATCTACATTCTTAGTGTTTATTTATTCTCCTTAAGGTATACAATATTTTCGCTTACCTAGTATTTAATGAATACTTTATCCAAAACTATTAGGAGAAATGTCACAATACACCATACTAATTCAAGTATAAATTTCAAATACTAGTGATATTGATGGAAATTGGTGGTAAGGTGTATAAACTTTTTGGATAATACACGACGTTATCCTTCAAATTAGATAAAGAAACATTGTCATGTCAAATGTCATTAGTAATCTGGATAGTATTTATTAGAGAGATAAAATGGAATGAAACTTGAGACACATTAATTCATATACAGATGATGTTGAACACGAAGAAGGACCTGAGAGTGAGTCCTATTCCGTTTACTATTGCAATCGCAATTAGCTAACTATATACCAATTATCTAATCTATCCTATTCCAAATTAACTCCTCTTCATTTTCTTTTCAATTAGGAACCAAAGCTATTTATATACATAGAGAAGCAGCGCAGATCTTTTTTATATTACAATATAACAGAAGAATTTAACATTGAACAAAATTAAAGATTAAAGGAATTAAAGAGCAAAAAATACAAGTCACACACCTAATGGACTGAGAACATGTAACACAAATGACGATCAACATTCTATTATATTGCAATATTACATAATACAACATTACAAGACATTAATTCATCAAGGTGAGGAATTAGAAGCCTTCATTCCTTTGATTTTTTTGTGTTTAAGCCTTAACACTCGATGTGTCCCTCCACATTCACCTTCTATTATTCATAGGGTTTGAAAAGTCTTGACTGTTTGAAAGTCCAGGGATACGAGACAGCCTACGATCAAAGTTCCAGGACATCCCGGGACTTCAAGACTTCTCAGAATAAAATTAGAATCGAGTTCATTTTTGGCGAGATGTATCAATAAGAAGAGAAATTTAAGAAAAAAATTAACATTTAACAGTAAAATCTTATAATTAAAAAACAAACTTCTTAATTATACTTAAACAATCATTAATACTCGACACCTAGTCTCTAATCATATTCTTATACATATATAAAAATTATTGTTTTAAATTGTTCGTATCATATGTTATAGGCTGCTATATCGTTCATCTGATTGCATTGAAATTTTGTAAATGTGTATGGTTGGTACCCGGCCCAAAATCTGAGATATTCAAATAACTCCAACTCTAAAAGTATACTTCAAGACCCGACACAAGTTTTCGGGTTCATTGTGTACTGTAGAATTACTGGTACTGAGTTTGGCGTCCCTTGTTTTCAGTTCTGACGTTTGGATATGAGGGATATTTTTTAAATGTCTGAAATACAGTTCTTCAGCAAAATCAACAAGTGCACTTTTACTTTAATTCAAAGTAAAAAAAAATGCGTCACTCGAATCAAGAAAAGCCTTAAAATATTTGCTTAACTGTGCAGCAACAGTTCTCCGCATTGAAAACTAAAATGTTGCTTCAACTGCTCCTTCAAAAAATTCAGCAGTCGCTGTCAATGAGAAGCAACAAAATCAAAACTAATTTGTTGCATCGATTACTGCTTCAAAAAAATATTCAGCAGTCGCACTCAAGCAGACAACAAAACAGATAAACAAAATAGAGCACCTGCGAAGCTCAGCGGCATTCGTTAGTTTCGGAAGTTTCTATTTTGCTGAAATTTGAAATTAACCAACAGTCGCAGTTGAAATCAGCCGAGTCCAAACAGTCGCCTGTTGAAAATCAGTCACAGTCGCCTGTCGAAAATCAGTCGCAGTCGTCTGTCGAAAACTGGTGGCTTGGTCTTCTTCTTTAGTTCTTCCTCTTAAGTTTATATTTGTGGGCTTTGCTGACAAAAATTGTATAAGAAAAAAAGGAGAAACTAAAGAAGAAGATGAAATAATTAATGATGAAATAGAAGCCAAATTGTAATCAGGATGAAGCTTCTCATTTTTTGAACATAAAATTATTACAATATAATTTGAACAAACGTGTCTCGAATCTCGACACGAAAGTCTCGGTACTCGAAACAACTATATTCATAAAAAGTTCCGGGACTTTGAGACACGAGATGTTCCAAGAATCAAACCCTAATTATTCATCACCGATCACCGTAGTTGTTTATCTTTTAGTTACTACTCATCTCATCTTAGTCATCACATCTAACTTAATTTCTCTTTCTCCTTTACTTCCTGTTTACCGATTTTATTATACAATATATTACAGTTTGAGAAGTATATTTAATATTATACTGATGATGCTGATAATATTATAGAAGAGGTCTTTCAATTTTGTACCTTATTAATGATAATCAAGACTTCTTACAAATTCTTTCAAATATTATTAAACATTATATAACTTACAAATCATAAAATCTCTTTGATCATAAAACAGTGAGTTGAAAGTGTAACAAGAGTGTTTTGTTTTTTCCTATTATAAAATCGAGTTCATACTGAAGCGTGATAGTCATAATAATGCCTAATGAATGGTAATGAAATATTCGTTACCAGTCACTATTATAAAACCATCATAACACATTCATGATTTGTCATAATCAATTATTACTGGACCCACATAGCCACCATTTGGGTGACAACCTCTTATACTTATTGCAAATTAAGTTTAATTTGAATCTATGATTCTTTCCAGAATAGTCTGATATGAATTCATTTTTATTATATAGACCAACATTATATTTTATATGGTAATTCTTAAGATTTTGGATAAATTGTAGTATATGACAATGACAAAAGTATATACATAAATATAAATACAATAAATATTCACATGATATTTTTAAAGAACTCCACCAAGTCCTTTTGTCCTTTTTGCAATTCAATGATTCCCTTATACCATCACCATCCATATTCATGAATATCAGAAACATAAGTTGAGGTGTTCACAGTTTGGTTTTCATGCGACATTTCACCTGGATTCCATCCGTAATATTTTGTTGTGCTATTTTTCGCACGAGTTTTTGTGGCAATTTTAGAAAAAAAAAAACAAAAAACAAAAGCAAAAGCAACCTTTAAGTCAATAGACACGGGCATTTATATTGTAGATACATACATACCATAGATAGATGGATGGTTGGGAAATTGTATTGTAGGGAAAAGACTCATGAATGATAGAGACTGAAGTGGAATATGGAGAGTCGATTGTGTCCCGAGTCACACGTCAGTGTTTCTTGGTGAAGCGTTAAAAACAAAAATCTATTATTTTCCCCAACTTCACTTGTTTATTGTGTGGTGCGAGAGTTTTATTTACGTTGCTCTTAAAAGGCTTTCGGGCCACAAAATTGTGGCCAGACAGACACACACACATATACACACACTTCTACACTTCCACATAAATACAAACACAAACACAGACAAACTCAGGCAACACACTTATTTGAATAGAGAAGAGTAGAGTAGAGAAGAGAAGTTTTGTAGTCTGAAATATAAGAAAGGTGAGCCTGCAGCTAAAAGTCTTACAAAATGAAGTAAAACGAACAAACGCGAATTGTTTGCACATTTTTCTAATAGCATAAAAAAAGGGCATAAAAGATTATTTTAAACAAAAACAAAATATAAGTAGTGATAAAGGGTAAAGACAGAATGAAATGGGAATGGAAAAATGAATAGAATTGTTTATTAAGAATATAAAAAACTTAGTTACTTTAACTAATTGACATGAATTTCATTCTGTTACCTTAAAATCAATTAACGGATAATAATTGCCTATCACCTCTGATAAAGTCTTAAGTCTGGAAATATTTTAAAGTATTAGTACATAGTACTATAATAAATTTGAAAGTTTATTTTTATCAGTCATTGGCTCCGAACGTGCTGCCAATCGTGCCTTTGTGGATCTCATTAACTTTTCATATATCACTGATAATAATATTTACTAAATGTGTAGGCAATGCGATAGTTTTGATGTCAGTGCCTGTTGCAAATCTTGTGAGTTGGAAATTTTATATTCATTGGATTTTTAATTACAATAAAATTTGAATACTTTGGTTGATAAACTGAACTTTGATTCAAGTTGGATATTCCAACAAGATAACGATTAAAACACAACACTTACAGTGTAAGCGACTGGCTGATAAACCATGCTCCACGACATACAGTGTTGGTATAACAATGGAATTTTGCAACAGTAATGCATATAACAACATTGTATTGGACAAATCCACTCAGTTTTTACCTGCTTTCCATATAACGTGTAATTACAGATTATCATAATTTCTAGTTTAACAGCATTTCACATTTAATGAGACACAAATTTTTTATTTTTTTTTGTGTGTGAGGTAGGGAGGAATCCCTCTGGACCTATAGTCACCGTCGTGACTACGTGTGTGGTGTTTCTACTAATCCTCCCTCCTTATCCTGAACATTATACCTACTCTGGAACTGTTTAATTTATTACTTCAGAGTAGGCGTCCAAGGTTTCCCTCTAAGATTCAGTGCGCTCTGCCGTTGCCCTTCGAGGTCAACTGTATTGTATTTACCTACGTCTAGGTTCCACACAGTACGCTGCGTACGAACGTTACAAATATCTCCAAGTTGGCATGCTTTTTTCCGACATCTTCAACAATTATTGTCAATATTTCAGCCAATTTCATCAAAACCTTTATGAAATATACACCTAAGCATTCGTCATGAATCACAGGGATAAGGATAAGGGTATTCAAAGTGTTAGATTGATATGTCCACTGGAAGTATTTTTGGCCATTGACTCCATACAAGTCCGACCACTGTGCAATGCGACCTTTGACAGTCAATGATCATTGCAACATGTGAGATTATGACAAATATGTTCTAGAAATGATGATATGTGAAACAACTTAGCCAACATTTTTGATGAATACGATATGATGAAAACAAATATGTTTAGCATATTTTTTGCTTCAAATGAAGAGATTTAGGGAATTAAAATATAGGATAACTGGGCTTCACACCTGATCAATTTTTATCTTTTGTCTCAGCTTATGTGTTAATTGTTAGTGTTATGCAGCGATACAAAAACTTTGAAGTCAGTTTATGATTTCGTTTTCGATCAGAACATCGAAGTGTTCTGATGCATGTACTTAATTGATCACTTTCTACTTGGAATACTAACAAAATCGTTTGCATGTCAACTTGACGATTTTATGCGAAGATGTACTTGACTTTATCCAGACTTACGAAATGAATACTTGAGATTTCACTTCTTACGATATTTTACCGATATCATAAACTTTGGCTTTAATAGATTACTTACTATCTGAAAGAAGTAAGTTATATTATAGGAAGTTACTCTCATACAACTAATGTATTGTTATGCGACTATAATGCTTACCAAATCCACAAATTAATTAGTTGTAGGACATTGCTTTCATTGTAAGTACTTATTTTCTCCCTCTAATCTTCTTAAATCGCCAATCTCTAGTTTTTAAAGAATTTTTCTTGGATTATCCCCTGCAAATCTTTAAAAAAACAAATTTTATATGAAGTTACTTGTGTTTTTAATTGTCTTTGATGATCTACTATATGAGTAAACTCGAAGTGACAAAGTGCTACACATTTTATTCAACATGTTATGGTTTCACAAGATGTCAACTAATTTTATGCAAAAGACAGTAAATGCAGAATTTGTGATCAAATAATTTCGATTAAATTAATCAAAATTATTGTGGTTACTTTTAACTATTCGAGAAAGACTTTTAACAATTTATTGTTATATTAAAAAGAAACTTTGGGAAATGATTTATAAGAATAATAAAAATGAAAAAAAAAAAAAAACATACATAGTGAATTTGAAAATACTTATCTTCTTTTTGTTTTGCTTATGGAAACCACAAAACCATAAAATCCAAATAGTGAAAAATATAAAGCACATAAAGAAAATCCACTAAAAATCTATGGTGATGGGAAACAAGAAACGAGGTGTGAACAAGAAAAGCCGCCGGAAATCAGACAGACAAATAGACAGACATACAGACAAATGGTAGTCCGAAACCGAGAAAAAAAAGTTTGTAGAGTTACAAAGGAACAAGAGGATGAGGAGGAAATACAAAATAAGAAATGTGCACAAATCTAATTTTCAGACAACACGCGCTCTTGGAAAATACACGGAAAACAACAACAACAACAATAACTATGAACAAAAAGAGGAAAAATCATCGATGAAAAAACCAAACAAAACCAAACAAAAGAGAAAAAAGAAAAGAAATAAAAAAAAAAAAAAAAAATAAAGGAAAAAGAATTGAAAAATTGAAAGCAGCCCCAGATAAACATGAGAAGCAGAAACAGCACCAACAACAACAGAAGTTGTAGAAGTACAATAGTAGTAGAAGTAGTAATATTAGTAGTAGAAGAAGGAGAAGGAAAAGAAGGAAGACCATAAGGAGGCAGGATAAAGGAATGAAAAAAAAAACGAAACACATTGAAGCGTGAAGATTTGAGGAGTGGAGAGAAGGAGATGGAGGAGGAGAAGTATTGAATGAAAAAAGTTTTCAATATCCGCATCCGCTCATGAATAATAATTTATAATGACGCTGCGTCATAAAAATGACTTCCCAAATCATCGGCACCATAGCACGGCACGGCACGGCACAGCACGGGAAAAGAATAATATTATAGAGCAACAGAGTCCCCAGTACCCTGCACCCAGTATCCAGTATCGATATTGATTTGCTACAAGGACGCATTGGAGGGCAAATGTACACATGAGTGCCTCTTGCTACATAGTAGTAGTACAACATATCAGACACCGTCACTCATTGTCACACCGTTGCACCGTCACTCTATTTGTCACGAGGACGACGACGATTCATGAGGCATTCCAGAATCAGTCAGTCGGCGTCGGTTGGTCTTATTAAAAAATCAAAAGGCGCGACGTGTCAAATGATAAACACGTTGCGATGCCATGCTTTACCATACGATGCGATGCGATGTTATGTGATGTGATGAGATGAGTTGTCAATGCCAAAAGATGTCAAAAGAGATACTACAGTATCCAACAATGGAGAGATGAAGGGATGGATCGAGGGATGGATGGATGGGGAGATGCAGGAGATTTGCCAAATATTATATAAAACAAAGTTACAATTCTTGTTGTTGGCTAAAAGTTGTTGATATTGTTATTCTTAATGGCAATTGTTGCTGTTTACAAAAGTCAATGGATGATGATGATGATGGTTGATGGTGATTGTGATTGTGATTGTGATTGTGTTGGTGGTGATGATGGTGGAGATATCAAAGTTGTTGTTCATTATTAGCTTTTGTCAGCTGCTGTCAATTGGAAAACATGAAAAAAACAACAACAAAAAAAAGTACTTTAACCTTAATTCAATGCAAAATCCTGGCAACAACTCATTAAGTTTACTTACAAAACAAACCATAGGCCCGCTACTAGCTGAGACATTATTGTTAAAGTCAAATATTGTACTACTACTTGTGATGATTGTGTGTACTATATTAATGCCATCTTCTTTATTAACCTATAATAATACTTACTAATATTCTCAAGTTTTCCATTAAAATAATCAACAAATCCACATATAAGAAACCACTGTTTTTTTGTTTGCTTATCAATACTTTTACTCTTCATAGAAATAAGTAAGAAAGAAATTTAAAAATAAAGCAGAGGAAATTGGGAATGTATCGATCAAAAGCTCATAGAAATTTATATTGAGATAAGCATTGGGATAGGTTCTCGATCCCAGGTATATATTAAAGAAAATGCTAGACAAGCAGATTCAATCTACTTCGGGAAAATTTTCCAGAAAATTCATGCAGAAAAATCATAGACTTCGCGAAGGATTCTAGCTGATAATCATATCCTACAAAGGACTGTAAAAGGGATGATAAAACGAAGAATAAACTGTAAAAGGGATGATAAAATGAAGGGCAACCAACCAGTTTTGTATATAAATATATATTAGAATTGTTGGCTGCATATATCACTCTGTCATCATCAATCAGTAAATATCAACATTTTGTTCAACGCCGCAATACTAAAAACATTTATTGAATTTATTGAGTGCTTTTTTGTCAACAAAACGCTATGCAATACTCCTCAAAAGTGTTGTAAAGTGCTCTAAAGTGCATGTGACAGCAATATAAAGTTTGCTAGACAAAAAGGCAAAATGTATAGGCAAAGTTCAATAAGTTAGAACACTCACTGTCTGTGTTGCTACCACCACCACAGTCTAACCAATAAAGCACCATCATCACCATCACCAACACCACCACCACCACTACCACCACTATCACTAACCATTAAAGTAAAGCCAATAAACACCTGTAGAAGCAGCTTTCTATCAAATCGTTTGGTTTATTTTATGACTGAACCAGGGAATCACCCACACAAAACCTCATCCTTAAACATTGCTTTTGTTGTTGTCTCAATCTCTTATTGAATCTCAATTTTGTTAGAGTTAGTCATCATCAACATCATCATCAACATCATCATCACCATTGACATCGTCAATCAATAACCTCCAATTCCTTTGACGAGCTAAAGTTGCAACATTCTTTCATTTCTATTCCTTTTCGTTCCTTTTCTTTCATAACGCCCTTGATGTTCTTCATGTTCAGATTGAGTAGTCACTTAGGTACTAAGAACAAAGAACACTTGAAAAGTTTTAAATCATTTCAACTCAAACTGAAATGCACTTGTCTTATTTCTTTCTCTTAGATAAGCTCAATGAACTATAGTAGTTTTGTTGAACTTGAAGTCCCTCAGATGTCCAAATCGATCCATTCAGAGTTTTATGCACGTCATATAATAAATTCTATCACGTTCTCTCACCCGAGATATCGCCATCATCGATTAATACGATCGTCATTCGCTGCCTACGGGACTCATGATCACACTGCAGACTAGATGAACTGGATGTCGCTGATTTGGGTCACCTTTAGCATCTACATTATTGTAGTTTATTAGTTTAAATGTCTCTGACCACATATGGCTGTGAGTAGAGGCATCGCTCGCTAGTATTTGCAAAATAAATTTCTCTTATCGGGTCAGAGGATGGTATTTCATATTATCCTTATTTATTTAATTTCATGTTTTTTTCCTATTATTGTTTGTTTCTCTTTTTTTTTGTAATTAATTAATTTTAGTTTAAGTTCACTTCAATTTATATTTTTGTCTTACTTTTAAGTGTTAATTGTTACATTTATTTTATTTTAAGCTGACAGTTTCTTCGTCAATGTCATTCAAATAAGTAAATAAATAATAAATTCATATTATCACAAATTCCTTCGTCTATTTATTTGTTCATGTTTTAGTTTTGATATAATTTTAGATCATTTAGATGAAGAGAAATTTCATTTCATCTTGAATCAATCCAATTTCATTGTATGCACAATATTGTAATGACTCAGTCTATTGAAATATAAGTATAATGCAAGTTGTAATCTTTAGATTCGTTTATATGCAAACGATTATTATGGTGGATTGGGCTATTGGTTTGTTCGGTCCAATTTACGATATAAGAATCTATATCTTTAGGATTGACACGATTACATGAGCCAGTCCCAAAAATAAAAAAGATCACTAACAAGAATCACATTTCCACTTCACGTACGTATTAACGCATGTACGTTTTTAGTCTTCTTTTAATTATTCCTTAAGTTTTTTTTAAGGTGTCAACAGAACTTTTTCTTTTTCTTTGGTTTCTCTCTTGCTATTCATATAAGATACATGGATACATATTGCTAATATGCAGCACTTGCCGATCGTTACGATTCGATTTGTCGTAACAATATGGAATAACAAAATTTACATATGCAAGACTCAAAGTGCATGCACATTTTCGGTTACTGGACTGGAAGACTGCTATTTTAAATGCCAAAAACCTGATAGACAAAATCTACATCCTCAGGAGACTTATTATCATTTCAACTTCATAAAATATCAAGCCATATTTCTACATTTTAACAAAATATTTCCAAATTTAAAAAAGTTACAAAAATAAAACCAAATGATTTGTAAATGAAAGTAATAATAAATATAGTATATAGAAATAGAAAAGAAAAATCAATAAAAAAATAGTTAAGTCTCACAGAAAACCAAGGATTAGAAAAACAAGATTTTAATGCATTTCTAAAAACAAGCACATTGGTGATATACATATTTCCAACTAATATAATAAAAATGTATACCCGAATTTTAATGGCAATTTTAACAAAATATGTTCAACTAGTTTGCCCGGCAAACTTCGTTTTGCATTCAAATAGCTTTTGTTGCATTTGTTAGTAACGTTGTCTCGTCCAAATGTAAAACAATATACATTGTGTCAAAAAAGTACCGGGAATTGTCGATTTAAATCTGGCGGGGTAATCTAGGCAGGTAAATTTTTTAATAGGTTGGTACAACTGTCCTTAATTACTATACCAAGTTTGAGCGGGATCTGTCAACCAGTTTGTTTACAGCAGCTGGTTAAGTAAGTCGATGTCAATAAAGTGTGCCGATTTTTTACTATGGGTGATTTCGTTGAACAAAGAATTTGTTTAAAGTTTTGTGTCGCGAATTAATTTTCGTGTGCCGATGCATTGAGAATGTTACAAAAGGCCTTTGGCAATAATGCTCTATCGAAAACTCGGTACAAAGCCTTCAAAGACGGTCGTGAAGTGGTCGAAGACTTGCCTCGTACCGGACGCCCATCGACGGCTTCTACCGACGATAACGTCGATAAAATTAAGGAAATGGTGCTTGAAAACCAAACCTTCATACCAGCTTGAGAGAGATAGCACATGAGCTCAACATATCCCACGAGTCAGCACGTACGATTTTGATTGATATTTTGGGCATGAGAAAGGTGGCCGCGCGACTGGTGCCAAAAGAGCTGAATTTTCTTCAAAAACGCTATCGCGAACAGGTCGCTTCGGACATGCCGGATCACTGTAATTCCTATCCCACATTCATGGAACGCATCATTACGGGTGACGAGACGTGGGTGTATGAATACGACATGCAAACAAGCCAGCAAGCATCGGAATGGTTGGGAAAAAATGAGCCGAAACCGAAAAAACCACGCCAAAGCCGCTCGAAAGTCAAGGTGATGCTAATTGTTTTCTTCGATATCCGTGGCGTAGTGCACTACGAATTCGTTCCAGAGGGTCAGACGGTAAACAAGGAGTATTACCTAGGCGTTATGAGACGTTTGCGTGAGCGTATCCGTAAGAAGCGGCCAGAACTGTGGGCGAACAACTCGTGGATTTTGCACGACGATAACGCGCCGTCTCACCGAGCTACGATTGTGAAGGATTTTCTCGCCAAAAACTCAACTAACATCATTGAACAACCATCGTATTCGTCTGATTTGGCCCCCTGTGACTTTTTCCTTTTACCAAATCTAAAATTGCCGCTTCTTGGCACCCGTTTTGAGTCCATTAAAGCCATAAAACAAAATTCGGCGCGTGAACTGAAGGCCATCCCGGAAAGCGCCTATAAAAAATGTTTCGATGATTGGAAATGCCGTTGGCATAGATGTACTGGAGCAAATGGTGCCTATTTTGAAGGCGACCCAATAAATTTGGATGATTAAAGGTAAAAATGTTGTTTTATTTATAAATTCCTGGTACTTTTTTGACAGAATGTAAGATTAAGAGAATAATAGAACATTATATGTGAAGTGGTTTTAGATGCGATAAAATGTAGTGAAGCAGCGCATGTAATTTTAGAATGGTTTATTAGCAAATTTGTTAGAAAAACCGCATTTTAAATGATATTAAAATAATATTTTGTTGGTCCATTTTGATGAAATAAAGCCTATGTTGTGCACCAAAGCTTCTTGTGTTTCAGTGATTTGATTTTGAATAGAATGAGTGGCTTTTAATAGATTTTTCCACAAACCAAAAACAAACACACAAAGTCTATGATTTTATTATATGTATAGATTTCTATTTCATATATCAATTTTAGAAAAAAAATAATAATAATAGCCAGAAATAAAAAAAAAGTGACTTGTAGAAAAAAACTGTGTATCGAGAACCTATGACGTGATCTCACGTACGAATTGTTGTGCATATACTGAACCGACGTCTTAGCACCCTCGGTCAACGACTACTATTGTCTGAATTGGTCTTAGAAGATGTTTTGAGTATACAGAAATATTACATTATTGTTTACTTATGATGCTACATCACTGTATTTTCTCTGTTACAGTTTGAGTATCAACAAAGAACACAGTTTATGTGGCAATTTATTGTACAATTACTCTTTATAAGTTTATCATTTAATATGTGTTTGTATGGGACGTACCCCTGCTGGTAACCCTAGGATCATGAAATATATGGTTGGTGGATATGGACCAGAAACTTATAGTGTCCAAATTTCAGTTCGATATGTCAAAAACCTTTTTCTAATAAGAACATTAATTTAAGAGGGGTTTCTATGAGAGGTACCCCCCACACCACAATTGATCCGATTCGGCTGATTCGCAAACGTGATCAGCGTTTGGTAAAAAGAAACCTACGTACAAAATTTCAGCTCTCTATCTCAAAAACTGAGGGACTTGTGTTGCGAACAGACGGACATGGCTAAATCAACTCGTCTCATCGAGCTGAATCACACATATATATACTTTATGTGGTCTGCGATGTCTCCTGTGTGTTACAAACTTCAAGACAAATTTATAATATTAATCACTCCAGTGAAGAATATAAAAATAGTTAAATGTCTCAAAGAAAACCAAGCACATGGGTAATATATTTCCAACTAATATAATGAAACATTTATATCCGAATTCTAATGGTAATTTTAACAAAAAATTTCAAATTCAAAAATGTATCCAGGATCAAATTCCAATGATTTTTAAATGAAAGTAGTAATAAATATAATATAATGGAAAAATCAATCAAAAAAATAGTTAAGGTTAAACAATGAGAAAACCAAGAAATTAATGCATTTTTAAAATCAAGCACATGGGTAATATATTTTCGGTTAAATTAATGAAATATTATTGTATTCCAACGGTTAATAATATTATGAAAAGAAAACAAAGAACTTGTAAATCAAATTGTCAAAATAAAACAAAACAAAGACAATCTTTATAAAATCGAGTGGTGTACTCTAATTGTCATTATTTGTATAGATTTAGAAAATATTTTGCGGATTCGGAAGATTGGAATAATTTCCAATGCAAAATATAATAATATAATATATTAAAAAAAAAAAAAAAACAATACTTTTACTTTAACGAAGAACAGATAAAAATCAATATAGAGAATTAATTTACTTTGCTAATCTAAAGAGTAGAGAAGAAAGATTTATTAAATCGTTAATTATATTAAAGTAAATTGATAAGCAAAAAAACACCATCGATATTAAGAGGTTTATGCAATCGACCAATTGGATGTACTTTTTCAGTTTTGCCGCGTCACCAACTCATGAATCATCGCGTTGAAGCTGAGAAAAAATGGATAAAATATATTCCATGGTTGGGACAGATAATCTCTAGAGGTTCACAAGATTGCAGGGTATAGTCGCAATACTTTGCAAAATTGTATCAACAATTTTTACTAAACATTTTTTATTTAAAAAAAAAAAAAAAATAAATTAAAAATACTCAACAAAGGATACAAAAAAAAAAAAAAATGTGTGACGTAATATGTTGCTTCCCCCAAACATCGAAAACACTCGTGGATAGTTATTTCACTTTACGACCTATAGATGAAATTCCAGACAATAATTTTTAAATGAAAGTAGTAATAAATATAATAGAATGGAAAAATCAATCAAAAAAATAGTTAAGGTTAAACAATGAGAAAACCAAGAAATTAATGCATTTTTAAAATCAAGCACATGGGTAATTTATTTTCGGTTAAATTAATGAAATATTATTGTATTCCAACGGTTAATAATATTTTGAAAAGAAAACAAAGAACTTGTAAATCAAATTGTCAAAATAAAACAAAACAAAAACAAAGACGATCTTTATAAAATCGAGTGGTGTACTCTAATTGTCATTATTTGTATAGATTTAGAAAATATTTTGCGGATTCGGAAGGTTGGAATAATTTCCAATGCAAAATATAATAATTAAAAAAAGTATATATACTTATATATTAAAAAAAAAAACAATACTTTTACTTTAACGAAGAACAGATAAAAATCAATATAGAGAATTAATTTACTTTGCTAATCTAAAGAGTAGAGAAGAAAGATTTATTAAATCGTTAATTATATTAAAGTAAATTTATAAGCAAAAAAAAGACCATCGATATTAAGAGATTTAATCGATTAATGGAAGCAATTCAACTGTAGAATCATCGTGTTGAAGCTAAAAAAAAGTGGCTTAAATATATTCCAATTCATAATACTTTTACACAGTTGTATCAAACAGTTGTACTAAACATTTTTATATTATATATATAAAAAAAAAAAATAAATAAAAAATACTCTTAACGAAAGATACAATAAAAAAAATGAAAATAAAACATGGAAAACAAAGATTTTTATAAATCATTTATTATATTAAATCAAATTTATAAACAAAAATAAATAAATAAATCTATAATCGTATAACCACAGATGAACTAAATTAATTTATAAAACATATTTTATAATTTTTTTTTTTACTATTACTTAATTCAATTCTTAAGAATTCAGACAACCAAAAGCAACAATATACGAGTAAGGATTCCAGAAGGAATCGATTTAATAATATATGATCTCTTTTCCAATTTGTGGGTAAATTCCAAATTAAGTGAAGAACAAACTTTTACAGAAGTGGAAAAAATAATAAATAAATAAATATAGATCAATGTGATTATTAATTGATGGAAAGTTTTTGTGCATCAATATATCGACCGCTTTTGCGCGAAATTATTGTATGTGTCATTATTCCGAAATTGAGTTTTTGATGAAAATTTGTTCCACACCCCACAACGCATCACCTGGTATAATATTGAAGCTAAAATCCCTATAGTTACGCTAAAAATTTACTATATATTTTATCGTATGTTACAATTACATGTTATTTTTGTGGCCGAAATTATCGTAAATGTCATACAAAAATATTTTTCACACAGTTGTTGTCTTTACTATTTCTATTTAAAATTAGAAGTAAAATGTGCACATTTATTTGCACAGCCCTTTATACATAAATATCTTATAATCATAGATCAAAGACGGACAGCTAATGACATAAGTCCATATTGTGACAGCTGCGCTAGTCAAAACCGCAACAAGGCCATATATCATTTGTAAAATAAAAATTACATATTTACTTCCCGGTCATACAAAGATGCCAGTTGATTCTGTGCATATCACAATTGAATCATTTGTACGAAATCGTACAATTTGGGCGCCTTGTGAATGGTCCATAATTATTCGCAATGCATGAACTAACCCATCGGTATACGAATGCATTGAAATAAGCTACTCTGATTTTAAAAACTGAAAGTCATTTGGAGATTTTTTATTACCAAACAAAATGAAACTAAATTTAAATAAACTTTGCGTAGCTTCATTCGAAAAAAAAAATCAAAATCAATTGAACTCATCTTTGGATATTCAGAAAATTTCACTAAAAAGACTATGAATAATTTTAATTTTACTTTTAAGCTAGAAATGTTTTACCATAAGCCTTTATGTTTCTCTTCTAAAAAATTTAATGATTTGCAAAATCTATGTTTAAACAACAGTATTCCATCTAAATATCACAATGAGTAATTTTTAAATTTTTTTTTTTTTGTGTATGAGGTAGGGACTACGTGTGTGGTGTTTCCACTAAACCTCCCTCCTCATCCTGGAACTGCTTTATGTATTACTTCGGAGTGGGCGTCCAAGGTTTCCCTCTAAGATTCAGAGCATACTTCCATTGCCCATCGAGGTCAGCTGTATTGTATTCACCTACGTCTAGGTCCCACACATTAGAATGTGGGCAGTATGCGCCGTGACTCATGGAAGGCCATACATAATTTTGTGTTTCAATTTATTTGCAATTTAAACTGTTTTTAATATTATCGTAAATGCAATTTTTACAAGCTCACTTTGAAACGTTGTGGGCAATATTATCGTACGAGTATGTGTCAAAAAATCAGTTTTTTTCGGAAAATAAAAACTAAAAAAAAAAAAGCTGTATTTAGTTATGTAACTTAATTATCTAAGCATATGTAAAATTTGTTTTTGATATTGCAAGCTAAACCAAAGAGAAGTAGAAAAAACGCAAAGGGGTCGATATTTTCAAATAAAATTTCGTAAAACGATCACAATCTTTTCCATTTTTTTTTGTAGTTGGTATTAATGTAACAGAAAAGAACTTAACGCTAATAAAAATAATAATAAAAAATTATATACAAAGAGCTTTTAGAAAATAAGTATAAGTGCAGAAATTGTATTCTAATATAAAACTTAATCAACGCTCGTTTTATTTTGTTTGTTAGTACTAATTAATAATTAATATGTTTTCCTTTTTTAATAAGACTTCATTTATTCTATTTGGCATAAAGTCTACCAACTTTTTTAGTGTTGAAGTATTTATTTGATCCCACTCTCTAAGCAAAGCCACTTTTGGTGCCTAAATAGTGTCAAAATGGGTATTTTTAAAAACTTTGTCCGAAAGAATGCCCCATAAGTCTTCAATGGGGTTTAAGTTCGGACTGATGGCTGGCCTGTCCAAAACAGGTATGTTCCTGGACGAAAAAAGTTTTTTTGTAGTGCATCGTCCTGCTGGAAGATCCAATTGTCTCCAGCAAACTCAATCAGCACATCATCTAGCAATTGTACAAAAATATCCGCATTTGTTTTTATTGGAATGAAGCAAAGCGGGGACTTGCCAACATATCCAAAAACTGCCCAAACCATCAGTGATCCGCCACCGTGATTTCGCTTATGACGGGTTTCGCAGGGTTGCCTCATCGTGCCAAAATTTATGATGCCATCTGGGTTATCGATATTGAAAATTTGTTCATTAGAAAAAATTACATTCTGGAACGCATCGGTCCAAAAAAGTAGCTTTTCAGCAAATGTCAAAGTAACCCTTAGGTGGCGTTTTAATAATTTAGGTACAGGCAATGGAGCCACATGCAATCCATTTATTTTCGACCAAGACCTGTTGAATTCTTCTTCTTGATACAGTAAGATTTAGATAGCCTTTGATTTCCATGCAAGACATTTTTTTCCGACAGCCAGATGGTAAATTTCCCTTTCGCAACGTTCATCCATACTACCTGGTCTGCCACAGCGCTTAATCTGGCCATAATTTTGGGGTTCTTTTTTTTTGAAGTTTGTGATCGTATTTCTATGCCGTTTGACTCTGGTAGCGATATCGGCAATTTTCGTACCCACTTCATGTAAGTTTTTTATCAATCGACGCTCCTCCTCCGACAAATTTACTGCACGTGGCAAATACCACATTTAGTGTAAATATTTCATTCCACAAATGTTCACAATATTTCTACTTACATGTTTCTTATTAAAAGCGATCACCACGTTACTCTACTTAACTTGCTCACAATCAAAAGCACACTAAACTCTGCTTGCACATATAATTATTTGCTAAAAAAACCACGACTCTCAATACAAATTGATAAGAACGGTATAACAAAATAAACTTGCATACTCGAAAAAATTCTAATGTAGCAAAATATAGCAAAAAATTCTATAAACAAAAATGCACATATACTTTTTTCTCTGAGGTACATCAAGTTAGTTCACACAAAGCACACAAAATATACTGGGTATTGTGTAAAAATGGCTTCGTCCACTTATTATCAGGTGTAATCACTAAATATTATACTCAAAGTTTCCCGCCGCGTCTGTCTGTTTGCCTGAACGAGATACACTCAAAAAATAACGAACGAATTTTCATACGGTTTTCACCAATGGACAGGATGATTCATGAGGATAGTTTCTAAAGGGTGAATTTTGGTTCCGATGTCCATCGTTGCTATTTTTTTTCAAAAACAAAGCAGTTTATTATCTTAACCATATGACCAAAGTCTCCATAATCTCGTAGACAGAAAAATGATGATGTGGTGAAGTCGTTCTAATATTGAAATGGTTTATAATGCTACAAAAGAAAATTCAATTTTAATCTTGCTGGCATACAATTATGACAGAAATAATAACTACAAAAATCAACCTTTAACATCATGTTGGAAGCATAGCAACGTGCGCCGGATATCGCTCGTACTAGTATGTTATTAAATAAAAAGAAAAATGTAATTTTACAATGTACTTAAAGTTATTTCAAGCTTAAAAGTTAGAACCTTTGGTATGTTGATAAATAATATTTATCGATTTGCATACAGTTTTAGAGTATTGATTAAAGAAAAGTAAATATTAAGTATTGTAACAATGACGGCAAATTATCTTCTTCCCGTTTATTTTTAGTTTTTTATTTTATTACAGTAATAGCCAATGGTCATGATGTATTCACTGATCAACATCCTTTGAATAGGACGTATGGAAGAGATAACAAAAAAAACGAATCAAATATTAGATTTCTTGGAAAATTTCCAACCATGTTACTCCCGGCGTGGCTGTTGCGTTTATCACTGCAACATGTTAAATGACGAGCAAATGAAGGAAGTTGATCTTGACATTTATGAAAAAATTGATAGCTATGCACTTAAATCCTGTCGGCAATTGACGGCAAACGAAGGTGTATCCGCCAGTCTTAGTCGCTTCCGCGAAAACATTTTGGCACTATGCTTATAAGTTTTTGCGTATGCGAGAGATTTTTTGAAAGTTCCGGCATCAACAGCACACTTGGAACTCCTTTTCTCCAACTGGTCATTTGTGCACAACGACATAAGGAATCGACTCTCCGAGGAAAGGTCACATGAATTTCATAATTTGTTACACCCCCCTTCCCCCTGTCACAGGTGGTCACATTTTTGAGATCCCCCACACACCTGGTGTGACGATACATATTTTCTCGATAATATTTCTCTTATCATTGAATGTTTGTTTCTCAGGGTTTCTATTAGGGATCTGATAGGTCTCAAGGCCTAAAGATGGAGTTGGTAATAAATGAATGCAGACAATGATAGCGGAAGCGACGAGGACAAAAAATAGAAAATTATCTAAAATTTGGCAATACAATAAAACATATGAAAAGTATTAAATTTTTTTTTATTATTACAATATTTATTTAAAAAAAAAAAATATCTTTATTTCAGGCTTTTTCCAAATTCATGTAAATTACATTACTACTGAATTTCTTACAGTAACAACCCAGGTTAATATATAAAGTGTAATAAAATGTATGAATGGAATTGATTATTTTTTATTTATTTATATAGAACTAAGATTATAATTGCAAATTATAATTTAGCTATCAACATGAGCAATAGTGACAAATATATGATTTATGCATAACAAATAAAGGTCAAATTCCTGAAATTTATATTCTCACAAAAAAACAAATAAACTTCAACCTTCAACATCAACTCAACTTAACTCATCTCAACTAAACTGAATTCAACTGAATTGAGTACCACCTAAAGTATAAAGTCCCAAATGAATTTAAGCACAGAATATTTATTATACACATACAACAAATTTAACTATTTATTTATATAGTTTTTGCTTTGTCTTTATTTGCTTTTTCTCCTACTAAAATTTGCAACCAAATTCATTGTCTTCAATATCATCACCATCATTGTTTTTCACTAGCATAACTAATAATGACAACAGTCAATGATACTTTTTCTTTAACTCAACTGACAGATGAACGAACTGACCAGCACACCAACACCAACACAAACTACATATACTATGGTTTAGTATATATACGAGTAGACATACTTCGTGAGTCCCTAACTTTCAAGGTACTATATTAACTTAGTTATTAGGTAGGCGTAGACAAACAATATGCATGGTGTCTTTTGCATTGTTCACTATCGCATTTGATCATCTGTGGTTTTGTTGTCTAACATTCTTCTAGGATTTTGCTCATTTCATTTTGAACCGTCGAACTGTAGTTAATTTAATGTTACAAACATATTAAGATATTTATAAAGTATCTTAAGCATGAGTCTGTCATGCATGTTGGCTCTCTATGCCTACCTAAAGGAACACGAACTTACTTATCCACATATGGCTATCTTTATATGTACATGTGCATACGTATGTATTGTACATATAGGATGAGACTATCCTACATATATTTTTAAAGTGTTTTAATCAGATTTACTCATTTCATCATCATCGTTGTTGGAAAGAAGGACAATTGGAAGGATACATGGGATTGGATTGGATGGGCAAACCACTATGTATGAATGCAAGTTTGTTAAAAATTAAATGACTCAAAAAATGGAATGAAATATTGTATGTTTATCATGGAACTTTCATAAAATGCAATATATGTATAAGTTAAAACTATGCATTTCTATGTCTCGTCGTACTCTCTCTGTCTCTCTCTCTCTCTCTGTCTCTTTTTTTTCCACTTTGTGCGCAAGTATATTTATATGTGTTTGTGTTACAAGTCCATTTACGCGTTTCCAAATAAATTTTGCCAAAATTAACCCAACATGAGTTATGACTTTATCTTGTGGCTCTCATGCTGAGCTAAGCTGAGCTGACATGACCTGACCTGTCCTGACTAGTCACCAAACAAAAACAGTACGACAACGAAAACCAAGGACCCAAGCCATTCTAAACTATGAAAAACTAAAATGAATTTGACTCGAACTCACACAATGACACGAACTCAGATTCAGTTTCAGACTTGTAAACTTGTCTCATTTCATTGGTTTTAGTTCAGTTTACTTTGGTTATGGTCCATTTTCAACGTCAACCACGTCAACTATCAACCATCGGTATTCTACTCGAATCGAAAATACTCAACTAGAGGCAACTAATGTCAAGTGTTTGTTAGCAGAGACACAACACTACATTACACTGCCTCTTTAATGTCTATCCCATGTTCTGTGTCCTGTCCTGTCGTGCGTGTCACCGCCAACGAGACTCCCACAAATAATGAGCCTCACAAATCAACACCTTTCGACGTCATTAGTGTTGCTGGACGAGGATGCAAAACAACATGAAACACGAGTAATGGCTCTATGTTGTAAGGAATTTGACCAAAGTCTGTTCTATTCTGTTCATTCAAAGCAAAAACGATCGACACCAACGTGTTAAAGTAAGTATTTATTTCATAGGTTGATATTCTACAAATATCTACTACGTACATAATATATATAAATGATGATTACAATGATTATAATGATGATGATGTTAACAAGAATAGATGAATGGTTGAATGAATATATGAATGTCTGAATGATAGTTTGCATCGCTTGCTGTCTAATATCTGCCTATTTATCTGTCTCTCTGAATACTCGCAAATGAAACTTTGAATATGCATACATACTAAACATAGATGAATAGGTGAATAGACTGGATGAAGGATAACTGACTGAATGAATGATGTTACTACGAATAAGCGACTAAATGATTGAGCGGAATAGATGGGTAGGACTCATTTACTTGCTTGTTCATTTCTTCTAATTAATAATATTTGGCATATATAATACGAGTATTTGACCTTCAATACAAGCCATTTGTTCTCATTTTGGCTATCCTTATTTCAGTTCATTGATTTTGCCAACATACTTACAATAGTTTTTCAGTTGTTCAGTTGTTTTACACACAGAGAAATGCTTTTTGAAAATCAACTAATCAATCAATCATTTTAAAAACCGAATTTTATATTAATGTTTTGTATGTAATACCATACAAACTACTAAAAATACGCTTATGAATGAAGGATTTTAAAACTTCAGAAAGAGAGAAATTAACCCCTTCTGCATACTTACATATCCTGCCATCCCTTACTATTTTTAATTATGCTCTGATTTCATAATTTGTTTTTATTTTTTTTTTATTCCCACATCACATTCTGGCAATGACTACTTCATGCTGTTTATTCTTTGACACAAAGTGTATTGCATGCACTTCGTGGTCAATCGATGAGCGCCATAAAGTATGCAACATTTTAATCGAAATGCAATTAATTGAAATGAAACGACTGCAATGAAGCCACACTACAATATTTAATGTTTTCATTTTATTTAATTAAAAAATAAAATAAAACAAAATGAAACGAAATGCAACGCAACGAAAAGTTCTTTAAAATTAAATTGAATTTTATTTACGAGAGTTATACAACAACTACATGGCTCCTTATTGTTGTACTTTCAAAATCATAAGATCATTGCTTAGGTCCTTAAAATAAAGTCCTTCTCCGATGGTGAATCCGTTCCAATGGTTTCTATTTTGGATATGAAAATAAAGAAATTGTTTACAAAAAAAAAAAAAAAAAAAAAAAAGATGTGATGGCTATCAGTGAACTAGGCTGCTTATATATCAATCAACCCTTTTAGTTGTTAGTCAATAGACTCTTACTTCATTATTATTGAATTGGCTGCATGGTGAAAATCAAAAAATCATCCAAATTGAGTATGTAAATATCATGCATTCAACACAAATGTAAAAAAACGCAAAATAAACCAAAAAAAAAAAAAAAATAATAAGAAAAATAAATAAATAAAAACATAAGAAATTAATTTTGAGTAACAAAGAAACCTTTTTTTATAAAAGCGTTTTTGAGTGATAAGTATAAAAATGGAAAAAACATGATAGGCCGGACACAAAGTGTGTTTAGAAGCGCGGACAAATGACTTCTTTTAAGAAAAGCTTCAAATTCACACGACTTAGTTACCAAGTTGAAGGAAAAACAGTGGTGTTAATGCAAGTCTAACCATTATTAGATATCTTATTATGAACGGTTAACATATTATATAAAGAGATTAAAAAAATACATACAAAAACATTCACTTCATACCAATTCCAAGTACATCCCCAAGTTTTTTCTTTTAATCATTTAATATGAACTACACTGATATCACAATATCTCCTCAGAGAGCCATGGGAAATGTTTACCATATGAATCTGGTAGATTCATCTTCCATTTCATCAAACTAAGTAGCCTGAACTGGAACTTTGTTTCAGTGAATTTTATTCAATTCCAAATATGATCTATGAAGCGTTGAAGGTAAAAAAGAGTTCAATACACTTAACAAATTATTGTGAAAACAATTATTAAAGCACAATTAAAGTTTTTTTTTTAAATTTCACAAGTACAAATTAACATAAAAGACTTGTTAACCCTTTTCACTTCTATTGGAATAAGAGGAAATTCTAAAATGTTTGAGATACTTTTGAAGTACTTAGTTCCTAACATTATCCTGGGACATATAATCCCAAAAAGGTTTTTCGGAGGGATAATGTCCCAATAAAGCTAGATACGAGTAAATACAAAAACTAAGCCTGCCAAGTGTGAGTCGGACTCGCACACAGAGGGTTTCGTACCATCTTTTTTGCCACTAAAATAAAATTTGAACATCATATACAGAAATAACATAAATAATAACAAATTGTTTAAAGTTACAAATCATTTATTTATTATTTTTTTTTTTTTTTGTATATTATTTATTAGGAACATTAAACCACTTAAAGCTATAAAATATTCTTGTAAGGTCTATAAAAAGTTACATATATTGATTTAAAATCAGTTTAGAAAAGGGTAAATTTTTTATTAATTGATATTTGGTAAGTAGTTTGGATGAAGTTTTTTTAGTCGCCTTTGAATCACCGTCCTGGTTAGTGACTATGTAAAAGGATTTGGGAGGGAGAGAAGTCTTTCATTGTATCGGCTGCTGTAGAAGTTAAGTTCCTGGAAAATTGCTAACTATGCCCTATATCGTCGTGTTCCTGACGAACCATGGGGCATTGGTGATTGTCCTGAGGGCTTTACATTGAAGGAACTGGATTTTCCACGATTTGAAGGGTGTAATGTACGCCATTGCTGGATACCATATTTCTATGAATAAGCAAGACTGCTGGAAATTAAAAGTTTATTTTCCAAGCTAGTCCTTCTTTACAGAGAAGCCAGTTCAGCATTTTCATTTTATGGAACAGGATCAAATAATGGTGGCAATACTATATTTCCATGCTAGGCGAAAACCCAAGTATTTCACAATTGCCAAGCCACCAATCGTAACAGGATGTATGTCACCTCTCCTAGGGTCAACGAACACAGTTGTGATTTACCTGAGTTCACCTTGATATTCTACCTTGTAAATAAGCTTCCAAGCGATTCATATATGACTGTAGATTTGAGGCATCTTGTGTTGGCGATTTGTCAGAACAGAGAACCGCAGTGTCATCCGAGTAAGTTAATAATTTAAAATAATAAATTTTAGCTATTATAATTGTAATTAGTCTTTTTGAGATATTCCGACTTTTCCGGTGGATTTTCCAGAAATTTATTTATTTGTCGTTATAGCGGCAATAGAAATACACACTATGGGAAAATGTTCATGAGATAGAGCTCTGTGACGGACGGACGGATGGACGGATGGACGGACGGACAGCGTAGGCTTAGTATTAGGGTCCCGTTGGCACCCTTTAGGTATGGAATTTTAAAAGCAATGTTTATACATTTAAATTTTTTTTAGAAATGAAAATAACAAAAGTAAAATAAGTATAAAAATTTTGACTACACATGACCATGAATCAATCTGATCAATCTTATAAACATCATCCATTTCATGGAGTAGATAAGTGGAGAAGTAAAAGAGAAGATCTAGAATAATTTTTAATAATTTGTTTTGAGCCCTTTGGAGTTTGGCACGATGACTAACTCCACAATCATTCAATATTACCAAGCCGTATAACATAATTGGAATGAAGTTGGACCTAAATATTATCACTTTATTTTTAACTTTAAGAATTAAGAATTTCTGTTTATTTATGGAGATAGTATTCTTATTGTTTTATTAATTTTATCTATTGTCCTGCTTATATTTAAATTGAAGATTAGTTTTTTTCTCCATGATTGGTATTTTACGCGGTGTTCCCAATGAATGGATTCAGAGTTAAGCTGCAAGATGAAGTTTGGCTTTCGCTTTCCAACTTAAATTGATTTTCCACTTGTGAAAGTACATATTAGAGTCTTGCACAAATGCATTTTCAAGCAAAATTTCCAAATACAATCGAAAATTCGTTTTCCGAAAAATAACCAAACAAATGAAATGAATCATATGTATTTGTAAGTGATGCGCACTTGGTTCAATTGAAAAAGAATGAATCAAGTGAGAAGAAAAACCAAATGAACTACATGAAATGCCTTGATTTATTTCCGAGTACTTCGAAGTAAATGAAATCATTTGTAAACATTTTGCTTCGCAACCAATTAGCTTCAGTGAAAGAGGAAAAAAAAGGCACACAAAGAAGTGATGCAAAAAAGACAGTTGACATCCTTATTTTTGTTACTTGTTATGACGCTATGACGCATAAAACTGAATGAATATTTTTTATGCGAAGCGAAACGGCTTACTTCGTGTATCTTCGTGAGCGAGCCGAAGATTCAACGATAAGCATTATCATCAGTTGAATAACAACTTTCCAAGTACTTAGAAGTTTTCCATTTGTTCATTTGTTTTGAAACTCAATCGATTTGCATTTGTTTTGCACATACATTTGAAACATTTGCTTCTCTGAGCACGAACTTGGTATTTTAAAATGTCCGCACGAAACTCTATTCATTCTATTTGGTTGACCAAGTACTTAAAACTTGCTTCACTCATAATGATTTGGTTGCCGTTTTAAATGCATTTGTGCAAAATTCAAGTACATACTGCGCGGCATTAGGTTAGCACACCCCTCATCAGTTTAAAACAATTGCTCGTGTTGTTGTTTTTGTTAACATACTTTTTAGGGTTCCGTACCCATAGGGAGCTAACGGGACCCTATTACTAAGCTTCCGATGTCCGTCCGTCCGTCCGTCCGTCTCCTGCTCTATCTCATGAACCATAATAGGTAGACAGTTGAAATTTTCACAGAGTGTGTAATTCACTTGTGTGTAGAAAGACAAATACTAAAAATATACATTTTTAAAAGCATTGTTCTTTAATTTAACCTTTTGTTTAACAATTTTTTGTTTTTTGTAGTATACTTTTAAGCTGTTAATTGTACTTTATACTTTTAGGCAGTTAAATATGCACATAATTTAATATTTTAAGCAAAAAATCTTATACGATGGTACGGAACCCTCCGTGTGCAAGTCCGACTCACACTTGGCTGATTTTTTTGTATTCTATTTTAATTATTTTCGTATGTGCTCTCATTGGTAAAGAGAGCATGCAGTGGAAAAATCCCGTTTTATAGTTTTTGCTATTCTCTTTTATTTTCGATGCAAAAAAGTGATTTGTTTTTGCGACATCAGGTTAGCACATGTAAATTCTATTTAGTTGACCTTCAGCATTTGGACACGTATGACAACCAAATTTTTATTTGCTGTAATCTATTACCTTTAATATGGGTAAATGGAAATCGCTATCTGTGGAAGAGAAATCTAAAATGTAAACCTATACACAGTCGGGGTTGTCAATAATTGAAATACCGAAACAAATTGGTTGGAGTCGTAAAGTTATATCCGTATTTCTGCGCAATAAGTCGGGATATGGTAAAAATTATAAAGGCGACATTAACAGGAAGATTTACATTACTGAAAAGAGAGCTATTTTGAGAGAAGCATCCAATTATCATGACATGGCTGCAAAAATCAAGGCAAATGTTGGCGCTAAAGTGACCGTACGTGCTATTCAAAGAGTGATAAGGAATGAATTTAAAAAATTAAAGAAAAAACCACCACTTAACTTGGTACGCTTAAATTTTCCACGAGCACACATGACGTGGAATTCTGAATGGCGTTATGTTGTCTTTTCGGACAAAAAAAAATTTAAATTTTAGAAGTTCCAGATGGATACAACTATTATTTCCATGACCTACGCAAGGAGGAACACCAGATGGATCGCCTTCACAGTCGGGAGAGGAGTGTGATGGTATGGGGAGCCATCTCCTATTATGGTATATGCCATGACATTTTCAGCACGACAATGCACCGATACACACAGCTCGGGTGGCTAAGTCATGGATTGAACGCTAAAATGTCACTTTAGTGCAGTGGCCGCCTTACTCATCCGACATGAATATAATAGAAAACATGTAGGGATGGCTGGTTCGTAAAGATTACGAGTCTGGAAAACAATAATCTAACAAAGCAGAACTAATTAAAGGTATCAAGCGTACCTGGTCATCCATTTCCCTGGATTATATTGGAAATTTGTACGAGTCACTTCCCAATCGAATCTACGAGGTTATTCTCAGCATGGAAGGATCGACACATTATTAAATTTATTGAGAAATGTTCCGAAAAAAAAAAATATCAAAAAAAAAACTAAAAAAAAAATGGAAAAGATGTAAGGGGTGTACTATCTTGATGTCGCATTTGCGATAGAATCATTTTCGTGATATTTTCTAAAAAAATGTATAACAAAATATTAAAAAAATAGAAAAACAATACTATTTGGTTTATTTGACTCCGAATTGAATCAACTATAAACGACAAAAAATTTTGAAAATTTAGCTATATTAGTTTGGCTAGAATTGAGCGGAAACGTCTAACGAGAGGGAGTGTGCTAGCCTAATGTCGCGCAGTTTATTGCGAAGATAAGTAATACTTTTTCTAGAATACGCTTAATTTCACTATATGTAGTTTTGACCTCAGCAATATAGAGCAATATCATCAGCAAATATTATGATACTGCACTGATCAGGCGTATGAATGTCATGAGTGTATATGTTATATAGCTTACGTCCTAATGCATCCCTGAGGAAATGCGGCTGTAATCAATTTTTTATTAGACTTAACTCTGTCCATCTCAATACAAAAGAATCTTTTCGTTAGAAAACTGTTGATAATTTGTATTATGTACAAAGAGGCAACGATGTTTTTTAGCTTGTGAATGATACCTTTGTGCCAGACAGTGTCACAGGCGGCTTGAACATCGAAGGTATTTTACCATTATTATTTACTTTCTTACTTTAAGTTTATTGTTATTTTATTTTTAAGTTGACAGCAACTTGTCATGTATAAAAAAAATATTGAAATGGTGGTATATGAGCATCTTGGGAAGAATTTTGGGTCCCCCTAACCATGAATGATTAAACCAAATACAACAATTTTGCACATTTAGGGTCTCCAATTTGGTTCTTATAAGACAGCAAATCAGAGCATATTATTTATTAATCTTAATTTATTTATTTTAAAATTTAGCTTTTTATTAAATTTTCGTCCCCTCTTGTTTGGTCGTAGGATATTTGCTCAAGTTGTCATAGGAAAAATCATCCAAAGTATCCATTAGCTAGATTAATAGAGTGCAAAATCAGAACCAATCGCTTTTACAATGTTCATTTTGACTGCCAAATTACAAATTCATTCACAATGTAGTGATGACGATGACTAAAAATCTATCGTAAAAATACTTTGATGACTTGAAGTCATCGGATTTCAATCAGCTATGTTTTGTTTGCAAACAATGAAATAAAAAGACTGTTGTTAAGAAGTACTTGTTATTAGTTGGTTGAAAAGTAGGTATAATGTTAATACTATGTAGATAATATGTATTTTAAAGATGCTTGGAATGGAGAATATAAATATTTTTTGAAGTGACACTGCAACTTTTAAGGCATAACAATATAAGAATAATATGAATTTATTGCAGAAATAATTTTCATTTTCACGTACGAGTATATAACCCTAGAAGGGTAATCTTCATTTTAATCCTAAAAGGGTAAACTTCGTCGTTTCGATGAAGTTCAACTGTTAGGCAATACAACTTTAATACTATACATATTTGGTTCATGAAAAAAAAGATATTTTAGTTTTTAAAGTGTAGTCTTATACTCGCATATTCACAGCTCTATTCTTCATGTATTTTATTTTTTTGCTGCTTTTTATACCAAAAGAACATTTATCAAAAATTTCATTTCATTTTAAACTTAGTGAAACATAATAAACTCAAAAATCGATTTCAAGATAATACTTTCTTACAATCTAATTTATTTCTTAAAATAATAAACAAAAAAAAAAAATAAAAAAATATTAAGGCTTCATTTTGGAAGCGACTTTGCACATTCTGTGGGATAGAACAATAACATTAGTAGGATCTAGTTGAAAGGTCGACAGGATGAGATCTTCTCAACCGACTCGCCACTCTGACTCCTCCCATTCCGCGTCGTTTTAAAAGACGCCTGGCTAGTCTGTTTGGGTGATTTTTTAATCGCTCCATATAATTTTTGGCCTGACGATTAATCACATCGCCAATTTTTGGGATTTTTAAATCGATCTCAAGGTCCGCTGTTCGCATGAACCACGGAGCTCCCGAAATCATACGCAATGTATTGGCCTACATTACTCTGAGTTTACTGAGCAGTCCGTCGTGCCACACTCGGTCAAAAGCCTGCTTAATGTCAAGATACGCTGCCACCACGTACTCCTTGGCTTAAAATCCTTCAAGGATGAAGTTGACCACTCTATTCAGCTGTTCTGGAGTTCCATGGGATTTACGGCACCCGAATTGAAAAGGGGGTACTACATCCTTTACCTTCTTTAAATCCAGAAAATTACACGAAAAATCTAAAAAGTCACAGAAAGGGTAAACTTTGTCGAATCGATGAAGTGAGTATTAGAAATTCTTACAAAAAACTAACATTCGTCTGCCCAATAACAAAATATGACTGTAAGATTACACTACCAATTAGAGCTGTAGAGCTATTCAGCTTGTTACGAATGAAGGTAAAAAAACGAAAAAAAAACAGTGTTCGTCATTTCGACGAATTATTACCTTTCTAGGATTAAAGAAAATATAAAAAAAAAAAAAAAAAAAAAAATTTAAAAAGAAATCTAATTGTTATATTTGTTCATTTTGCCTTTGCAAAGCTGTAATATAATTAATTATAATTTTGAAACAATTTATTGGATTCCTCTGTCAGCTATTTCTGTTCAACACTCCCAAGCCGAAATTGAAATTGCGTCAGACTTCTAAGCCGTACATTTAACAACGCCATAAATTTACAAGTAGTCATCACTGCGTTCAGAAAAGACAAATCGGTCATCACTTACCAAGTCATCGTATTCGTAATAGCGATTGGTTCTGTTGAACCCGACCATTGATTGTTAAACTTTGATGGAATCGACGTTTATGTATTCCTAACTAATTTTGTGAGATTGCATTCAAACCACCAAAACATATTGCATACCTTAAGGGGATTATAAGAGATAACAAAATTCAATATAAAAATATTTACAATAAAAAAAAAATTCTTTAAATTTTTATTTATTTTTTCTTGTTTGCTTTACAAAAAGATTTCAAATTAAGTCGAATTTAATTCATGTAAAAATTATTAAAAATAAAAAATGAAATAAATGTTGTATAAAACAATATTATACAAATTAATTTTGTTCAGTATCAAAATATATAAATCATAAAGTTTTTCAGAACTTTAAATTGTTGAAAAATTGCTGCATGATTTTTTTACCTCCTGACTCACAGATACACACACACACACACACACACAGATGCACAACATACATACATTTAGAAAAAGATACAAATACACAAAAAACAAAAGAACAAAAAAACCAAAACAAAACACATGAACTCCTTTTTTAGTTCATTTGAAATTTGAGTTCTGAGTTCGAATCCAAGTTCTGAGTTCGAGTTGAGTGTATGGAACTTCACTTGCAGTTCCAACGAGTTGACTCACTCATTGCTGTTGGCGTACTGTATCAATACTCAGGTTTTCCCCTATTTCTGTTCTCTGTCCTCACTTTCTTTATTGTTTTCTGTTGCTGTTGTTGTTGTTGTTTCTGTTTTATGGTGTTTGTTTTTTTGTTATTTGTGTACAAATTTATGACCACTGACCGACGACCAATTTAAATAGCCACGAGTTCTCGTGGACACACCTGTGCATAATGCGGTTTCATATATAAAATTTCATTCATGATAAATGCGAATGAAATTTAACAAAATGAAACCAGAAACAAAATAAAACCAAACGAAATACTGAAGGAGCCATTTCCATTCGCTCATAGTAAGAGAGTAGCAAAACAGGTAACAAGTTATATTTATTGTAGCGTACTTAAATATTTTTTGGCAGGAAATTTTAATTAAAAAACATATATAAACTCAATGGTGTAAAATGTAAGCATTTTTCAACTTGATTTAAGCAACAAGACAAATTATCAACACCAACATCAACAGCGATAGCAATAGCAACAGCAACATAGTAGTAGATACTTACGTATCTAACCAATTGGAATAACAACAATTATGTTAACAGAAATGAAAGCATAAACATTTTTGTTGAATTACAGATGTGTTGGACCTGGTTTTTTTGTATTCTGATCAAGTAGAATGATACAACAATAATATAATTATAATTATAAATAAGTAAAATTAATTGGGGGCGGTGTGCCAAGCTTGCGAGCATCGATCGAGCTAGAATAATTATAATATTATTAATAACAATATAGTCAGTATTGGATATTCGGTAAGTTCTGTAAAAAGAGATTTTAATTTGTTTAATCTTTTATAATGATCATGCCAGTTGTATATAGCATTCTCTACATCATTCCTGGAAATGTCTTGAATAAGTTTTTCCTACGAAGCATCATCATTAGTATCAACATTCCCATCTCTCTTGAATTTGATTTTGTTAGCTATAAGCGATAAATTTCAATCAATAATAATCAGTAATCAGTTTCCATCAAGTTTCAATTTTTATTAAGATATAAGTAAAGAAAATTGATTATTGACTCTTTCATGTAATTTTATTAAACGATTCTAAAATTTTCTTCATAAACAAAAACAAATACACATTCAATTTAATTTTAATTTATAATTTTGTTAAATTACCTTTCAGCGTCCAACCTCGGCAATGAGTTCAAATAAATTTGCCAAGTTTGCTATTATTCACACGAATTAATATTCTAGACACCTCAGGTCGACCAAATTTCATCGTCAATGTCGACATTATACGTGATACGCACGATGAGTGAAGAAAAAGATTCTTTACTACATTATGTGCGGAGCCATCAAGAGCATTTCGTAGTCGATATAAGATCTCAATGTCAGAGAATCCACACAACTCAGTCGATTGATCATACGTCGCTTTAAATAGGGGCCACTCTTTCGGTTTGGCAGAAAACTAAGCAATCTCTCTACTCAGCCCTTTGCGAGATACTACATGAGCATTGATCAGTGGCTGAGTTGAATTAAGTGGTGCAGGTGCACCAAGCAGAATGTTGGCTTGAATCCACGAAGAGTTGGTAACACCTGGTTGCTTCTCAGGTTTCGCATTTCTCAACTTCCAGCTGAGCTAACAGTTCTGGTCCTTCCGCTAGTATTCGCAATGTGTGGTTGCGCAGCTGTGGTACAATTAACGAGGCAGGGCGTATTCTCCGAATATACTGTCTAGGTCCATTTGTCCATCTTTTTCTTTGAACTTTTCATGTGTTTCCAAAAACTTTTCCAACTATTTATAATATTAATTTAAAAATTACCAAAACATAAAGAAATTATCAGTAAAAATCAGTTATCAGTTAGAACCACATGGGACTTTTCCTAAATTCCTGCAATATTTCCTTGGTTCAATTATCCATACTATTATTACTATTGCAATCAATAAAGCGATTTCCCAGCCAATCGAAATCAATTGTGATTTCAAGTCAGCAATAAAACGACGCCGTATATTAGCATTAATTTCTTCAGAATTCCTATTTCTCTTATCTAAAACAAACAAAGGAATGATTTAAATTGTGATTTTTGAAAATACATAAGATTATTTATTTACATACCTCGCCGCTCCTTTTTCTTAAACCGCTTTAGCTTTGCTAAGCCTGGAGTAACCACGCGTTAGATTCTTGGGAATTGCATTTAGGAAATTTAATTTTTTCCTATTGTGTGTATGTGTGTGTAGTTGTTTAATGAATTATCTAAGTTGAAATTTGAAGGATTAGCAAGCAAAGTCTATTTTTGTAAATTTTCAAAAAAAAAAAAAAAAATAAATATTCTCGCCTACTGATGTTTATGATATTTTCAACATTTTGGGTTCTCATAAAATAATTAATAATTTAATATGTTATAATATAAAGCTAAAGAATTTAAACTGCTTATCTAAGCTAATGATAATTCAAATATTTAATTCTATAATTTTAAATTTTATTGAAAAATATTTAATATAGAAACTTAACAAATCTCTCAATAATATCATTATATCATCCTAAACATTCACATAATATTTATCTTTACTAAATTACTATTTAGTACATATATTATTGGAAGCGGATTTCGTACTAATTTTCTACAAATTTAACAAAATGTATTTTTGCTGTCTCAGCTAAAAGATGAAATTATTATTATTTTAGTTTATGTTATTTTTATTGTTGTTGTTGCTCTTGTTGTTGGTAACGCAAAAGCCACAAATAAAACAATTTTAAGCCAATACATTTATTTTAATTAATTAATTAAAATACCAACTAACCAACCTTACATATTTCTTCTGTCTTCTGTCGTTTTCTTTTTTCGCATGTTTCTATTATATTTTATTTAATTTATTTTTCCTATTTTTTTCTCTCTCTTTTTTGGCTAATTTGCATAAAAAATAACGAAAATGGCGAATATGTTTAACGAAATTAAATGGTTTCATTAATATTAAAAAAATATTTATATAAATATATCTACATCCGCAAACACGCACACACACATTTATACCGAACAAGTTTTACAGATACTACTGTTGTTAGATACATTTGTTTATGGCAACCCACATAGACATCTGCATGAATATATAAAAAAATTATAAAATTTATCTCCAATTAACCAACTTTGCAGACACCTTACACCACCTTCATCTAAACTGTGGAAATGAGAAATTCAACTATATAGAAATTATCAACTCCACTATTAATAGTAGACTGACTATATACTAAGTATATATGTATGTAGCTTTTATATATGTATGATCACAAATGAATCTGTTATAATAATCATTTCAAATTGTTTTATACATTTGGTTTGTATTTTATTTGTATAAAAAAAAAATAAATAAATTATATTTTCCTTGCAGGAACCTTCCCTTTCGTAAACTTCTATTGGAATATATGTATATAACATACGATACATACATACGTATAGTATATATGTTAAACTGATCGCATGTGTATAGAAAAGTTTGCATAGTTTTTATAATTTATCTTTGAAAAGAAGCATTTGTCGAGTTTGTTTCGATTGTATGGGAAATACTTAATCCAGTAATCTGGAAACAAAGACTGTGTATTTAAAAACTGATAGATTCGCTTGCATGAAAACTAACTGATTCTTTTTATAATACTTATAACTACAAAGTCTCAAAGTTCTTCTAGTTGCTTTTTTTTTCTAGTAATATAGAAATATTTTATCCATTTAAAAACTAAAACTGGAAGACTTGTTGCTTGGAATCTAATCGATTCTGTTCATAATGCCTATCAATTCCTATCACAATGCAGTATGTAAGTATTATACTATTTGAAATTTCTGATGGTGTGCGTCGTAATAAATAGAAAATACCATATTCACACTAAAACATAAAAGGTATAAATGAAATAAAAAAAAAAAACAATTTATTTTATTATAACGGAAACTGTTGTTATTATATTTTTCAAATATCATTCTATTTTTGTTGTAGTTGTTGATGTCGTTGCGGTTAGAAAAATCTACACAATTACATAAAATATTGGGTAAACCCAATTGTAACCATTTAGCGCACCTATTAAAAATTACCACAATTCCGCAATTGGAACCTTCAAAAAAAAAAAAAAATATATATATATATATAAAAAAAAAAAATAGAAGGAATATATTCAATGCAACTACACTAATGCCATAACATGCATTGTTGTTGCTGTAGCTGTATTTAAACAAAATGGTGAAATAAATTACTATATATGCTGAGCAATAGAAAAAAAAAGAAGAAAAATAAAATAGAATAGAATAATAAATAAAAAATCGCAACTGATTGAGAAGATTTTGAACTATTTACATTTTTTGTTTTTATATCTTTTACACTTGAGTGAAAGTGTTTAGATTTTAAAAAAGCAAAGCGGAATTTTAAAACTTTATAAGTAAATAATTTAAATCAGTATCAAACGGACAAAAGGAGAACATATTTAAAGGAACTAAAATGTAGAAAAATTTAATGTCTAAAATCATAATGTCCAACCAAAAGTGAGACATCTGACATATCCAAAGAATCCATTAGACCATCGATTCGTGAATTCCCTTTAGACATTGAGTTCATACATGTCTCTATGACGCTAATGGAATTATGAAATTTTCAGGGAAATTCTAGCATAGTCTGGGGACTGTTGGAGTAAAGTTTGATGCGGATCGGACCACCGGAAAAGGGAGGAATTAAGGGATCAAATTTTGCCTATAAACCTCAGAGATATGTTTTCAAATTAATCAATTTGTCTTTGTCAATGATTTCAAATTAAAATTAATATAATTCTTTCTATCATTACCGTGCAAACTCTGGCTGGGTGCGTTATACACGTGTGATGTAGTTCAATGGGTTAAAGTTTGGAATTTTTTTCTTATTTATCATTAGAAATAATTTTCTAAATTTTTTATAGATTGTGATGTTTAGATTATGTGTAGTGGTGTATCTTATACATAGTAATGAGGAACTTTGATTGGATAGATTATATGTCCATTGCAATGAAAACTGTCTGTGCTAAATTTCAGTACGATGGCTTCATAACTAAAAAATCAGATTATCATCAAATGGACGAACTAAGCTGAATTCTTTTCTCTTGATTCATGAATTGAATCGCAAGATACATAAGTGACATCATTTTTAACAATAATACTAGTTAAGTAGGAATTTCTCTGCAGATTAACAAATTTTAAAGTTCCCCAAAGAAAGGGAAATCTCAAAGAAAAATAAATATGATATGATGAAGCCAGATTAACATGATTTTTTTTTTTTTTATATTCAAATGCCTTAACGTCTGAAAAACATTTGAATTTCTAGAGAAGATACGCAACCCACATGTATGTATTATATTATAGATACTCTACTCCTTTACAACTGATATATAGTGTATATAGTATAGACAGTTCATATTGTAGTGAATAGAATCAGAACAGAAAACCAGTTGTGATTTGATTAATAAACTACTAAATATATAATATAATTAAAAACATCTTGAACTATTGTAACCTCAAAGGTAATTTTGGTAAACATATCCAATATAAAATGAATATGGTTATATAAAAGTCAAATACCAGAATTGATTATTTATGAAATTGTGCGTGAAAGAGATTTAAGCATTATTGAATAAAAAAAGGAATAGAATAAAAGAATAACTGCATTAAAAGTAAGTTGAAAACATAAATAAAAATGTTGTATATTACATACTTTGTAGCCTCGAGGAACATTATTTCATTCTAAATGAATGAATTCGTTCGAGTTTGAATATTTAATTTATATTTTGTTAGTCATATAAATTTATTAGTATTCCTACATTCCTTTTCTTTTCTTTCTTTTCAATTCGTTTCCAAAAAGATATTTTTTTATATCAAATGATGTTGTCATTTAAAATGGAACATATTTGCCAGACAACCTGACAATTTTCAATCTCAATTTCTTGGTATAACGACATCAATGGCTTCACCCATTTTATTCAATTACCCGTAATTATCGCAACTAAACACAACTGAACTAAATACTTGTTTATTTGAATTGGCAGAGGCTATCTGTTTTCCAAATTTTTACAACAATTGCTCGAATAAATTTTTTAACATATGCAAATTCTACACAAATGACAAATTTCAATCAAAATTTTACAATTTCATTGGCATACAAGTACTGCAAACGTCACATAAAAATCATTTAACAATGCAATATGAAAAATGTTTCGTTTTTGAGTAAAAACTCAATAAAGTAAAACAAGGAAAATTTACAGAATTTGAACAATTAATGACCAACGATGACGACCCACTCACAAAAAACAAAAGAAAAAAATAAACAAAAAAAATATATATAAATATATTTGACGTGTATTTACTTTTCAAACTGATTGTCGATCGATTGTGAATGGCACATGGACAATGATGGGTATGATTGTGATGATGGGTTTGGGCGTGAATTTTGTTGGACTTTAAGCGCTACGGGCACGCCTTTCATTAGTACATTGATAAATCGAAATAGTGAATATTCATTAAATAATTGCGAATTTAATTTTTTTTTTTGGTTATACAAAAAATAATTAAAATATAACATGAAGAAAAAAAAAAAAAAAATACAGCTTCATTTCTCAAACAAGACCACATATGAGATTCAAAGTAATATATGTAGTTCAATTTTTATTACAATAAAATTCTATAATTTTAATTTTCTATAACTCTATCAACTAAATAAAGTTGCAGTAGCATCTGAAACGATAATTCTGTAAATTATTATTATTAATTTTATTTATTTAATCCCTGTAACATTACAAATTGGTTTTAGATACTGTACAGAGTTTAGATGTTTATTTAGCTTTCAGCTGTAATTTTACATAAGTTTATAGATAAAAATATTAATGAGAAAAATTTAATTATTAAAGAAAAATATGGGAGCTAGAAAAATCTTAAATTATACACACAAATATTTTTTTACGCTGTGGATACTTAGAAAATCGTGCAAACAAAATGGTGTAAAAAATACATGCGACATATAGTAAATTTGGGGATATGTTTCACAATTTTAAAAAAATGGTGTAAAACTGATATTCAATATATATTTTCCCAAAAAACGTGCATAAAAAGTAAAAATTACGTCCATGTTATTTATAAAACAAAAAATAATTCTTTTTTATTGAAAAAAAAAAAAAAAAAAAAAAAATAAAAAACAAATTACTATGCAATGAAAATAGGTGCTTCTTGATTCATATATTTCTGAACTTCAAGAACAAAACAGTTCTTTTATTCGCCATCAAATGAACTAGAAATTGTTTAATGTTCTTACCTCTTAAAGCTCGTGACATAAGGAACTAGTTAATTAACAGAGTCTTTTAAATTTCATCACTAGACGCGTTACTGCCAAACAAGAACGTCACCAGATCTTTGACTACTTTTTCAGATTTTGCTATATAAGTTATTGTACGCATTTCATTCCAGAATAATGTCATTTCGTAGGCATTAAATATTTCATCTGGATTATAACCGCCCTGATAAATTATTTTTGCTATTCGGCTACTTCTCCTTCTATTTTTACCCGATGAACTTCGTACTGCCTCAGAATTTAGAAATCTTGTTTCAACTTATTAGCTGAATTAAATTCAATTTTAATACTCTTCATTTTATTAAGATATTGCTTGGGTTGCAATAGGGTCTATTCCCTTCTTTGAAGCACCTTGTTATTAATGACATTTTTTGACCGTCAATCTTTGTATTATTTTTATATTACTTGTGTATTTCTTCACTTGTCTTTGTCTTCTTTAAGATTGGATCACTGTTCTAAAGGATGTTTTTTTTTTTAGAGTTACACAGCTTCAAATTAAAATAAAACAAAGAAAAATATTTTTAATATCAATTAAACTGGCTTTATTAGATAGATACTTTTATAACATTAATGTTTAAATATGGCGCGTACAAGGCGCAATCTGAAAGTTCAATTTAAACACACTTTTCGCAGTATTTGGGTCCATATTACGCCAATAACTCTTCGAATGATGATTTCCAGGTGTTTATCGGCGTAGGCAAGTGACTTTCCATAACCCCAAAGAAAATAATCCAGTTGGTGGCCAATTATTAAACCAATTGTAGCATGCGCTGCGAGACAAGAGGCTCCGTCCTGTTGGAAACACATGCTAGCAAGATTAATTCCAGCTCATTGATGTACAAAAGAACTTCTAATCATGTCTCTGTATTGTTCACCCTTGACAGCCCATTATCGTTTTTGAAGACATATGGACCAATGAATATTTAATAATAAAATGGGTGTGATTCGACCAGTTTTCAACCACCCCACACCACTCACTTTCAACACGATTGAAAAACAAATTTTAACTCAATATTTTATTAAAATTCACGTAAATTTATTTATTTATTTATATTAAAGGTATTATTTCTTTCAATCCAACAAATCAAGAACGGATTTAAATAAGTGCGACTTTTCTTTACATGATAATTTTCGCTGTCCTGTTATGAAAGGGTCAGAACGGTCAACGAGACCGCTTTAGTCTGTGGGTGATAAAATAATGTCTGGCAGTTTCTGGCAGCTGAAGTTAACAGTTTCATTACGGGGTCTTTAAAGCGACATAATTGAAACCTTAGCTGAAATTAAATTATATGAACTAATGAATACTGACAAAGGGACTGTTAAAACATTAATTTATAAAAATCAGCCAAGTGTGAGTCGGACTCGCACACGGAGGGTTGCGTACCATAGTATAAGATTTTTTGCTTAAAATTTTTTGCTCTACACACAAGTGAATTACACACTCTGTGAAAATTTCAACTCTCTACCTATTACGGTTCATGAGATAGAGCAGGAGATGGACGGACGGACGGACATAGTAAGCTTAAGTAATAGGGTCCCGTTAGTTCCCTATGGGTACGGAACCCTAAAAACATACACAACAACTGAAGAACATTTAAATTATTTATAAATAAAGCTAATAACTTTCTTTTCAATATTCATTTTAAATAATTGCAATTCATAAAGTTTTTATATTTTTTAAAAGTTGCACTTCACTTTTAAGCTGTTCGCACTGCAACTTATAATATTCTCTCTCTTTTAAATCAATTTTTAAAGAGTACGGTAAAAATAAAACAAAAAGAAATTTACTTTTGAAAAGTTTAGTCTTTTGCGAAATAGAAGTACCCTATTTGGTACCAAAATTTTGACTTTGATTTTTTTATTTTTGGTATATGGCAGCGACCACTGTGCCATTATCAAGGAAATATAAGGATTTAATAACGGGTGTCAAAATTAGATTTTATGATTATAATTTTTTCTTTTATAGTTTTTGCATCGACTAAATCGTGCAAACAAGTTGTTCAATAGTGGAATGGTAGATTCAAGATCATTTTGACTATTTTGTTTAAATGGCTGAAAGCATAATTGGCCCAGACTTCATCAGCATACAATATGAAAGGGATAAAAATAGATAATTTAATTATGAGTAGATAATTGCGATTTGCGTTTTATGAAGGGGTGGATCATACAACTAGTTTTGTTTATCATATCAACTGTTTTTGATGTATTGTATTTAAACTGAAATCTATTTTTGGATCTAAGTGTAGGCCACGGTATTTGACGTGTCTCTCCCATGGAATGATATCATTGTGTACCAAGAGGTTTGAGTTTGGTAAAAAGAGGCCTAACGCTTTCGAGAGAAGTACATTGCCTTTGTTTTACTTACATTTCATTGGATTTTTCATTTAGAAAAGTACACTGCTAATTCATTTAACGCAAATTAAAGTTTATTTTTGATATCGTTAAATTGATTTGAATTTTGGTGTCACACAGTGGTCAGAGACTATGAATAGAGGGTGGAGGCATGGACGAAACACTGGGGGAGCCCACCACAGATTGGAAGTTTACTCAATATGGACCCATTCAAAATCCTATTTCTGTAGAACATTTTTTATAATAACGCATGTGATATAGGCTTAATACGAGGGGGGACCCAAAACAAAATGGGAATTTCGTCATAACTTCTATATTTCTTAATATTTTAACACCAAATTTTGATCACCTTCAAAGTATTCGCAAATGACCACAGCGCACTTCCCCAAACGATTCTTCCATTGTTCAAAACAGTATTTAAATTCACTCATCGGGATGTCCTTTAAGCCTTCCAGCGAATTTTGTTTCACCTCCTCCACAGTGGCAAAACGCTTTCCTTTCATATTCCTTTTGAGTCTGGGGAACAAAAAGAAGTCACAGAGGGCTAGATCCGGTGAGTATGGGGGGTGGACAATTGGTGTCATGGCGTTTTTGGTCAAAAATTGCTTCACGGAAAGGGCGGTGTGGGCCGGCGCGTTGTCATGTTGGAAGAACCAGTCGCTGCAACCCTTTATCTTCGGATGAAATTCTCTGAATTGAACTCCATGACATTTCTGACATCTCACAGAGTTGATCGACGGTCTTCACGAACGAGGGCATAGATTTTGTCGACGTTTTCATCAGTTCTTGACGTTGAGGGGCGACCGGAACGAAGTTGGTCTTCAATAGACATTTCTCCATTTTTAAAACGTGAAAACCAATCGTAAACTCTGGTTTTACTTAGGGCAGCATCCCCATAAGCAGTCTTAAGCATTACAATAGTTTCTGCGGCCATTTCCCCAACAGGAAACACAGCCGCGCGTTGTTCTCGACAATCTGCCATTACGTTTTCGCCGAAATGTAAAAAGTTGTTTTACTAAAAAAAATCTCACAGGCGAACCGATGACTCACAGCGACACAACTTTGCACACTGACGCAGATGGCGTGACACTAACGGACATGTGGTCAAACAATAAGTTCCCCCACTCTCCCTCCCCATCACAGCGTAATTCCCGTTTTTTTTTGGGTCCCCCCTCGTATATCGTTTTGATGTGTTTAACATTCTACAAGGGACAGTAAAGATGATATAATAACAGTGTTCAGAGATTTCTTAAGTTTCTAATCCTTCAAATTTCAACTTAGATAATTCATTAAACAACTACACACACATACACACAATAGGAAAAAATTAAATTTCCTAAATGGAATTCCCAAGACTCTAACGCGTGGTTACTCCAGGCTTAGCAAAGCTAAAGCGGTTTAAGAAAAAGGAGCGGCGAGGTATGTAAATAAATAATCTTATGTATTTTCAAAAATCACAATTTAAATAATTTCTTTGTTTGTTTTAGATAAGAGAAATAGGAATTCTGAAGAAATTAATGCTAATATACGGCGTCGTTTTATTGCTGACTTGAAATCACAATTGATTTCGATTGGCTGGGAAATCGCTTTATTGATTGCAGTAGTAATAATAGTATGGATAATTGAACCAAGGAAATATTGCAGGAATTTAGGAAAAGTCCCATGTGGTTCTAACTGATAACTGATTTTTACTGATAATTTCTTTATGTTTTGGTAATTTTTAAATTAATATTATAAATAGTTGGAAAAGTTTTTGGAAACACATGAAAAGTTCAAAGAAAAAGATGGACAAATGGACCTAGACAGTATATTCGGAGAATACGCCCTGCCTCGTTAATTGTACCACAGCTGCGCAACCACACATTGCGAATACTAGCGGAAGGACCAGAACTGTTAGCTCAGCTGCAAGTTGTGAAGCAACCAGGTGTTACCAACTCTTCGTGGATAATATGCGAAATATTATCTAACCCAAACGATGCTCTCAAGCCCGGCACACCGTCCCAATTCAAGCCAACATTCTGCTTGGTGCACCTGCACCACTTAATTCAACTCAGCCACTGATCAATGCTCATGTACTACAGCTCGCAAAGGGCTGAGTAGAGAGATTGCTTAGTTTTCTGCCAAACTAAAAGAGTGGCCCCTATTTAAAGCGACGTATGATCAATCGACTGAGTTGTGTGGATTCTCTGACATTGAGATCTTATATCAACTACGAAATGCTCTTGATGGCTCCGCACATAATGTAGTAAAGAATCTTTTTCTTCACTCATCGTGCGTATCACGTATAATGTCGACATTGACGATGAAATTTGGTCGACCTGAGGTGTCTAGAATATTAATTCGTGTGAATAATAGCAAACTTGGCAAATTTATTTGAACTCATTGCCGAGGTTGGACGCTGAAAGGTAATTTAACAAAATTATAAATTAAAATTAAATTGAATGTGTATTTGTTTTTGTTTATGAAGAAAATTTTAGAATCGTTTAATAAAATTACATGAAAGAGTCAATAATCAATTTTCTTTACTTATATCTTAATAAAAATTGAAACTTGATGGAAACTGATTACTGATTATTATTGATTGAAATTTATCGCTTATAGCTAACAAAATCAAATTCAAGAGAGATGGGAATGTTGATACTAATGATGATGCTTCGTAGGAAAAACTTATTCAAGACATTTCCAGGAATGATGTAGAGAATGCTATATACAACTAGCATGATCATTATAAAAGATTAAACAAATTAAAATCTCTTTTTACAGAACTTACTGAATATCCAATACTGACTATATTGTTATATGGTACAACTTAAATAGAAGATATCCGTGATATTCTTATCGAATGCAAACTTTTCGCGCATTAGATGTTTTATGAAGAATTTTGCTAACAAAAAGTTTTTTTTTTCAAAATTGCAATTGGTCCATAGAAACGAAAAAAAGAAAAGTAGTTGGCTTGAGAACTGTTTCATTCTAGTGAAGGAATTCCGAAACAAATGGAGACTAGACTAGACTTAGTTAGTAAATAGCTGGTGATGTCAGATTACTGGACCATAAACTGTATGGATTGTCGATGCATGCCTTACAAACATCTAACTAAAGAGCTAATATGTATATTTAATTTTTTTTTTTAAATTTTTGAAGTCCGCTGTCCAATTTTAAGCTTTAAGCTTTGAACTGACGATGCACGTACATGCAAGAACCGCTGCGATAAACCTAGACTATATTGTAAAGTGTATTAAAGAAAGTGTATGCAAGGCAAAAAAACAAAAAAAAAAAAAAAAAACAAAACAAAACTTGTGGGAGAGAAATTCAAATCTTATTGATGTGTTTGAAAATGGCATAAACTCGCCAATCTCGACAGGATCTGCATATCATCCTTACCTTGTTCTTGTTCCTGTTGTTATTTTTGGTTCTTGTCTATTTTGCATAATACACGCGCACATGCAAACTGACTGACTATTGTTTTATCCTTACACAATCGCCTTCCTTCCCTCCTACTTATCTTTAGTTCTTCATTCCTTTCTTTCTTCCTTTCATCTTTCCTTTATCGAGAACAACTAAGGAAATGTATTTGCTTAATATCTCTTTTAGTTCCTCCCTCTATGCTGAAATACAGCATAAATGTATCTAGATACATGCATCCATATGTATTTGAGTATCTGCATATTTGGTTTTTCGTTGTGGCTGCCTTTCATATGATGCCGCACATTCCAAACATTGAATCGATGCCGCTTATGATAACAAGTCTGACATGGCTCTGCTTGGCTTGACTTGGCTTGGCTTCCACTCCTCTATGTAATCTAAGTAAATGGTAAATATTTTTACAATTTTTTTGTTATGTTGCGAAAACTTACTTGAATTGTCTGTGTATTTGCGTATCTGTATTTATGTGGGTGTATGGTTGCATTATTTGCTCGTTATTAAATTAAAAAAACGAATGGAAACAAACAATGCAAAGTAAGTATAATAAACTCATGTGGTAAGCAAAGAATGCGAAAATATTATACTAAGTACTATAAAAAACAAGGATGACGATAATATTGAAAAAAATTTAAAATCAAAAATTAATCAGAATCAAAATAGTAAAAATGTTAATCTAAAAAAAATTGAACTTCTTTTTTCATTTAGTATCATTATTATTACTAAACGCCATTTATATGAAGAGTTAAATCAATTGAACGCAGAACGCATAAATACATTTCCACGATACCTACAGCGACATTATGGTCCTTTTCTAGTTGGATATTTAGTTCTACCTCTAGTTCAAAATTCAGTTCGATACGTACTTAGTTTGTTTCCTTGTTTGATACCATAGCTTTTAACTCGATGCTCAGTTCGATAGCTAGTCCCATCTCTAGTTTAATTACTAGGTGAATCTGTACCTCGATATCTAATATATAGAGATAGATCGATCTCTAAATCGATATATAATTCTATTTCTAGTTCGATATTTATATATTATCTAGGGCGATCTCTAGTTTGATATTATGGTTTAACTGTAGTTGGATATTTATTGTATTTCAATTTCTAGTTCGATATCTATTTCTAAGTCAATCCATCTCTAGTTTGATATTATGAATGGATGGATGGATTGGACGTATATCTAGTTCCATCTCTAGTTCGATACATAGTTCGATACCTATTTTGTTTCCTTTTTCGATACTTTAGCCCATTTCTAGCTCGGTTTCCAGTTCGATACCTAGTTTAATGTCTGGGACTGTCTCCACTTTGATTACTAGATCCATGCCTTTTTCCATATCTTTGTCCTTCTCTTAATAGATATCTATTTTCGTTTCTAAATCGATATCTATTTCTAGTTCTATATCTATATCTAGTTTAATATTATGGTTAATCTCCATTCTCCATTGGTTTCTCTCTTATTTGATAACAAATATTATGTTTATACGACAGCTTAATCGGGATTTGCTTAGTTCGGATTGACTCAAACCACATGTGTAAACGTTTTTCAATGCGTATTGAAAATACGAAATGAGTTTAGTAAGCTCGCATTGAAAACATAACGGTATTTTTGTAATGCGCACTAATATGTTGTGTAAACGCTTAGCTCAATATGTTGATTCGTGCAGAGTTGTCAATTGGTTTAATTACTTTGCTTTATCTCAATTTTCCTAATGATTTTGTGAATTATATACTAAAAAATAATTGTAAAACGTTATTAAAAATAAAGAATATGTTATTTTATGCAATGTGATTTTTAAAAATAACTTATTTTGATAGATAAGTCAGACTATGTATTATAAATAAACATAAATTCGGTCTCAATAAGCACGCAATAACTTTCCAAGTATAAACAGCTAAAAAAAACTTGTCTGAGTCAATCCGAACACAGTGAATTCCGATTTAGCTGTCGTATAAACTTAATATTTGTCCCTTGTTCAATTACTAGTTAAATCTCTAGATTCAACACATTAATTTAACACTGAACTGAAGCACAAGAACAACTCAGGTATCTGTCACCATGCTGGCGGGAGTTAATCAGTTGCTCATTTTACGAGGCTATGAAGACTATTAGGAAAAGTTAAAACTTTTATTTAAGTTACTCATTTTGTAATGCGATTTAATTTTGGTTTTGTTGTTGGATTTATAATTACAAAAAATGTTGCAACTGTCACGCTTAAAAGTGAAACAAAAATAAGGAAGCAGAAATAAATGAGTTTCCAAAGTCAAGAAAACTTTGCATAGAACAACAAGTCAGACCACTCTACAGTACTACTATGATTACTAAGTGTGTTGTTACCTCGGATGAAGGCATATTCTAACAACTGTGCTTGTAACATATTCACAGTTACAAAATATAAGTTCATTGGTAGCATAAACCAAAATAACCGAATCCCCAATAGTTCGCTCACGTAATCCGCTTCAGTGCAAAATATCATCATCAGCATCACCATCAGCATCATAGAGTAAGAGTTATGATTTGAAAGTGTAGTTGAAGTTGGACTTCAGCTTCGGCTTGGTTTAGGTTTTGGGTTCAGTACACCAATCGACCGACCCAGTTTGTGGCATCAATATTCGATACATTGTGACTAGGACAGGCGTTCATGCATTTGTGTGTTCGTTCGTTAGTAACACAAACAGTCAGACACATCGATAGAAAGATACACAGATGACTCTATGGTCTATGGTGTATGGTATATGGTCGTGCGTCGTCCTTCATAATACATTTGTACATTCTTTATGCTCTTGGATTTCGAAATTATCAAAAAGGGGAATCGTGTCAGGAAAGTTTTATGATGCAGAAATGTTGAAAAGTTTGTCATAAAGTAGCATATTGCAGGCGATACAAATTGTATGGATACAATATATTTTTACTATATTCTATCTTCCGCTTTCTCAATTTCTCACTCTCCCTCCTTTCTATATGCATACATATTTTCCTCTGATTTTGTCTGTAAGTAAGTATGTACATATGTTTGTCAATGGATATCGATAAGTTTTGAACACCGTTGCTTTGGTATGCTTAATACGTAAATCTAATAAGTAAAAGAGCAACAACAGAACGGAAGCGATGCCGACAACAACTTTTTACTTGAATCTGTGAAAATGTATTTAAGTATCTGTGCGAATGTATCTTTTGATAGAAGGGCATTGTACCTCAATGGTTCATTGTGCCACACACACAAAAAATGTTGTTGTTGTTGCTGTTGTTTGAAAATTTCGAAGGCAGACACACAACTATGGTAAACATGATGAGATGAGTAGACATATAGAAAATAGCTAAAACTGGCTAAAATTGCAAAAGAGCCATAAAAATGGCGTCAAGGACATGCATAGACCAAGTGCAAATGACGATTAAAGGAACGTGAGCAGGCAATCGAACGAATGAACGAAAGAACGAGGCAATGGATGCATGAATGAATGAATAACTGAATAAATGAAGGAAGAAGGCCTATGAATGTTTGCGTCTAGGCATGTAGTGCAATATATACAATAGTATGTACAATGAGTAGGTGCAAAGTGAGCCTACGTGCGTGAGTGTGATAAATTCACTTTTTCTGCTCGGTAGACAGACCAACATAACAAACAAAAAGGCAGACAAGCAAATGGATGAATGAATGAATGAACATTTGAAAGGAATGTAAAGCGAATGAAATACAGATTGATGAAATGACAGACAAGGCTGGCAAAGAGAGCCTCAATAAAATAGTGATGATGACGACTAGTATGAAGTGAAGACTGACAGTCAAATGAAAAGATGTGAATGATATGTAAGTAAGGATAAGGCAGGCATACATTTTAGCCCATATTTTCCAGATGCCAGATGCCAAATGCCAGATGGACAGGTCGCATTCAAATACTAAAATGCAAGTAGAACGACCTCAATAATCTTTAGACTAACGTGCCAACCAGTCAAACTGAACAGACTGAACAGGTAATGAAGACTTGTGTTAAAGGAATTCAGAAAAAATCAGATTACGTGAAGAGCTAAAGACAAAGGTCAAAAGCCGCAAAATTATAGAAAAAAAAAGAGAAACCACGATATATAAAAACAAATCTTAAAAGTTCATGCTAAGCAAGATACATCGGTATCGTTATTATCATCATGGATTTGCATGTATCTTTTAAATTCTTACGTGCCACATCTCATTTAGTTTAAATGCCAGCGATGCCCATGTAAATGTTTTGTCTTTAATATCGCCATCATTACCACCTTAAACGCCTCTTCAAACATCTTCGTTATTATCATCATCTTTGATGTGGTTTCATAGTATACATGTGGCATGTGGCGTGTGGTTGCCAGTCTGATTGACTGACTGACTAACTGACTGACTGCCGCACAAATCAAATCACACAAATGTCACGCATTTAAATTTCATGAGAAATCATAGATTGGCGATGCGAATAAATTCAAACAAAGAAATGAATACAAAAGATAATGAAATGAAATGGAATGTGAAAAAGAAATCAAAATATAAAATTATTGTAAGTTGAATTAACAAACGAAATTCTTTCATCTCACACTACTTAAACTCTTATAATGGTAAATTTTTGATTTGATTCAATGTTCATAAGCTGATTTTTTGTATTATTGTTAGCCAGAAAAAAAAAAATAAATGAAGGACGGTGAACTAAGAAAGACAATTTATAAGTGGACAAATTCTTCGGTAACAAATTTAATGCTGAGAAGTGACAGTTACAAGTCAGAAAGTGTCACGAGATGACAAATGGAGATTGAGCATTTCATGCTCTTCATCTCTCATACCCCTCCTATTCATGCTCAAAAGTCGAAAAGTGTAGAAAAACTTGGAATTTGTTATGTTTTTTTTTTTTGTATTATTTATTTTACTATGTTTCGACTAAAGATAAATGATGTAGATAAAAAAATCGATCTGAGTGAACATTTATGATTTAAAGCCAATAATTCAAATAAGGATACAGTGAAACTCATATAAGCACACATTAGGCTCATTGTAATGACACATAGACACACGCACTGAGCCTTACCTACATCACTGAATAGTTAAGTCAGCTTATAGTACAACATCCAACATCAACTATGTCTTTCAGGTTATCAACTTCATTATAACTTCAAAGATATGTGAGTTATGATGGTAGTAAGAAGCTTGGAGATATTTGCATATAAATATGATAAAGTTGGTTATCCTCCTCCATCTACTTCCGCCCAAAACTATCTGTAAAGTGGATACTAAAGTTTTGAATTTTGATTTCTGTGTTACACGGAATATGTGTATGTATACTAGCTGTATCGTAAGAATTTAGATATATGGCCTATGAATGATTTGCTTTGAACAGCATTGAATCGCATTAGCTGTCATATTTTTCTCTGGCTATGGCATCACTTTGTTATTTTCACTAGAATTTTTCGAATTATTTACCTATTAAAATGTCAATTTTTCCCAACAAGCAGCGTATCGATTTAAGAATAATATGTTGGATGATGATGATTCTAGTGTTAAGCTTTTTGAATCAGATCCCAAAGATCTATAATAGTTTAAATTTTGCAACTAAAAATTATATTTAATAAGAAATGGTAGACCAAACAAACGAACGAACGAAATAACGCTCATTAAGTTTATGATTTTAACCTTCTTAGGATGCTCAACGATATTGGATCATTGTCCTTGCTGCTATTTCTGTTTCTATTTGCCATGTTGTTGCTACTATTTAGTGAAAGATTTTATAGTAAGATAAGACAAAGAAACGCATGCATTGAATTCTTATCCTTAAATGAATTGAATTTAGTGAAGTTGGAAAGGACGTGTGAATGGGTGAATAGGGTGAGTCGGTTGTGGGTTTTTTTTTTTTTTTGTACAGAAATACTAAAGAGATAGCAAATGGTTGTGAATTAGTGGAGGAGTGGAGCATATCCACCCATCCTCCGTCTGTCTGATGATTCTGTTGGCATTGGAATGGAATATAGCAAATATGGCAGAAGGAAGGGAAGGAAGTAGAAAGGGAGAGAGATATGTGCACGTTTAAATATGCACAAAATTACATTTCGTACGTTAAGCGTTAACGCTACGTTACGTTACGCCATGTTACGTTTAACAGGTTTATGACATGATATTTTCTTATTCTTATTCTTATTCTTCTTTTCTTTCCATTTCACATTTAAGAAAAGCAAAAAGCAAAAGCAAAGCGAAGAGAATTTAATTTCTGCTTAATTTCAAAACGATTTTCTTTGCCTTTCTGCACAGGAAAAGCGTAAAATTTTCATTCATTCTTTCTTTCTTTTGCCTTTCATTTTTCTTTTATAATTTTCATTTTGTGTGTGTGTGTATTTGTTTTTTTCTTTCTTTATTTTTCATTTTCTCACTTTTACACCTTCATTTCAGCATTCACAATTCACATACTTACCCGCCATTTTCATTTCCATCCCCACATCGATCCCAGCACCTAACAACGAACCTCTGTCTATATCTTTCCATTTATTTTTTGCGTTTGGTTTTGGTCCTTGTCTAAGTTGGTTGCTTGATTTTCTGAGCGTGTGAAAATGCTAGCGTAGCAGGATGTGGCACAAAGCTGTTCACTTCTATATATGCGAGTATCTGAGTGCGTGTATCTGGGTTTGTGTGTGGGTGTAGTTAAGGTTTTTTGTTTAGCCTTCGATAGCAGCTGCAAATGATTAAAATTCGTATGCAAAACAGTTGCAGCAAAACTAGAAAGAGGAAAAATATATGATGATGTTGATTATGGTGAGAAGATGATGACGAAGATGCCAACCCAATACCCACTAAAACCCCTGAGCCCCTATCACCACTAACATATATGCCATCCCTACTTTATACCAAAACAAAATTCTACATTGAATTATAATTTTGTTTTTTACCTATGAAAGTATAGTATTTTTATTATTGTCTTTGAGAGTCTGAATTTTGAATGTAGACATTAGGAAACAAATGAAGAATGAACATTAACTTTAGTTCCAGAGAAACTTTAATGCTTTTCACCCATTTAAATCAACCCAATAGGGGTCAAGGGGATATATCCCGCTTCGCTTATAGATAATTTCTATAATTATTATTCTTCTTACGATAGAATAGATATGACTGCCATATTATCCATGGATCTAAGTAGTAATTTATCCAATTTTTTAATATATTGTGTCACATTAGTCCGTAGAATTAATTAATTTCTAATAGATTTAAAAGAAACAAAAGATAGAACCCAACTATTCTATATGGTTCTCGAATTCTCATGACTAATTTTTGAATAATGAATGCCTCAGTCACAACAATATTGTCCACGATTGTTATGTAATTAGTAAACGAATTTTCTAGTTATCATTTTAAATATCATTCATTGAACATACATTCATCGTTGAAATATTGATATATTTTTTTAAATTACGATTATATGGATTTACTAGAAGTGCCATCCATCTTCGTATCATGGATTTCACGTCAACACTTTTTGCTTTCATAGAATTATATGATAGTTACTTCTAATCTACCTATATATATTTATATTTATATCAATATCCACTATATATTGTATATTGGAACTATGACTGTGTTTCTGCTCCTAATGGATTCCGAAACCGCTCTACCGAATTAAAAGAAATTTTTTGGGAAAATATAGAATCATCTTGAGAGTGTGTGAGTAAGGTTACGTGTGGATCGGACCAATCATTTACAGATTTTTAAAAAATCAATGGCTATGACCAAATGTTAACCACATGACCACAGTTAACTAAATGATCAAAATTATGTATGTGAAAACGAGAGCGTAGCAACGCGTGCTGGGATAGCCAGTATACTATATATTGAGTCAACTCGCTCACTTTTCTCAGTTGTTCAATTGGTCACTTAGTCACGTAGTCACGTATGAATACTTCTTAGTTGCTTATGAACCACACAGCTGTTCACAAAAGTAACGTACAGCATAGCATGACAGTTATATTTTAATTTAAATAAGGTATGTATTTATATTTCAGCATAATTGATTATTAATTAATTCATTTTTAATATTACACAACAAAATGAAATATTAAATTATAAAATATGCAGATGTTTGAAAAACCGAAATGATCTTCACACGTTAATGAATGAAGCACAACTCAGATATTGAGTAAAAAGCCGGAAAATTGGAAATGAAAAAAATGCATATTCTCTTCTTTCTCTCTGTGCATATAACATGGGATGATGAAATTTTTACACAATATAAATCATCATATAACCAATATTTCTGCAGCATCAACTCAAAAATCGTGTTTTTATATCTTGGTTTTTTGGTATGCCAAGGTATGAAAGGACTTTGGATTGTCTTAATCATGGAAAAGATTACAAAGATTAACATCTTTGAGACGTAAAAATGTATCAAACTTCAGCAAACCTCTCATTGGAATTCGACATCACTCTGCTTTATCAGCCACACTGCTTTCTATTGTATGCGACGTTATGTGATTAATACAGTTCACTGCTTCGATTTTGGAAAGTGATGGAAATGATCGTCATATATCAGCCAATATCCACAAAACCTTAATAAATTATACACCTATAACCTTCCTAATGAGTCACTCTTTCCATTGGTGAAAACCTTATGAAAATCTGTTCGGTAGTTTTTGAGTTTATCGCGTTTAGAGAGACAGACACGGCAAAGGAACTTTGTTTTGAAATATGTATAGATAGATATACTATAAAAATACATACGCAATCAAATACTTTTCAGTTCAGATCAATTAAATTTAAGGATAGGTATCAGTTAAACTAGTAACTTCTTTTAAAGGATTAATGAGTAACAGACAGAATATAGTAACATTGAATAAGAAAAAAAAAAAAAAACAACCAACTTATCAAACTGACAACACTTTCTGGATATTGGATAAGACTCTTCTGGCACTTCCAGTAGTCAAGAAACGTTATGGGTCTGGGAATATGAAATATCTTTCTATATGTAAATATTTAGACATGCAACTGGACTGCCATGTTGATCATATAAAAAATAAGTTATATTTATAATAACAAAATTTCTATTTATAATAAAATAATACCAAATGTTTTCTAATATATTTAAATATCTCAGGAAAGCGTAAGAGTGTGTACTCGTATATAAATAAATGTTCTTTGTTGAATTCTTCTTCTAATGATGGCAGCAAGTATGAAGAACGAAGTATGTGGTAGAAATTGTGGGATAAACTTTAAATATTGCAATGTTTTCAGTTTCACCGAAAATTAAATTAATGACTTGACGCTTTCTGCCATTTCTAACCCACTTTCCCTTTAAATACGCAGACAGAAACACACAGACACACGCATATACATAATTGAACTTTGCATGTCAACTCTTCTATCTCTACTACTACTATTTTGGTGGCCTCCCATTGGAGTTCAACTGTAACCGAGTTTAAGCAAATGCATCTTTAACTTAAGGCAGTGGGATCAGATCGGATACTTGATGCCATTGTAGCTGTCGCTTGTCAATAATTAAAGTTGAACGCGAAGCTAACGAGTAAATGAACAAATGAATGAATAATTGAAAGAATGAACGAACGAATGAATGAATGAAAGGGTGAGGGAATGATGTAGGGGAGGAATAAATGAGTAGAGGAATGAATAAAAGCGGAATTGGCAACAACCCAAGACTTTGACAGTTGCAACTTTCATCTCTCGTTCCTTCCTTCTTTCCTTCCTTTTGCCATCTTTTTGCCATCTTCATTAATTCGCTTGCATCTTTTTTTTTCCAATCCTTTACTTTTGCTTAGAATTAACTTCCCCTTTGGTTTCTTCTATTATCTTCTATCTACTATCTTCTATCTGTCTATGTTGTCATGCCAGTTAATTGGCTTTTAATTGTTTTTGAAGTGAACTTGCCACAAACAGGATATAATTAAGACATTTGAGTTCATGGGAATTTTAAAATTCCACAAGCACAAAAGATACAGTTTTATTCAGTAACATTTACATTAGTCTTATTTCATTTAAAATATCTATAGCATTTTTCCAATATTTACTTTGATCTTACGATTTTTATTTATCAACACCAAATAACCATAACATAATAAAGTGTTAAAGATATAATTTAATTTTCCTTTTCTTTTTTCCTCACATACAATACTTCACTTAATCAAAAGATACATTATACTCATACGAGTATGTTTCTATCGAGGTATATTAATTAAAACAAAAACAAAAACAAAAAAAAAAAAACAAAAATTATCATAGAAAATACTATAAATAAAAGAAAAAGAAATATAATAATAATAATAATAAAGAAATTAAGTAACTTTTTCTTTCCACCCACCACTTTACATTATTGTATTTGTATATGCAGATACTTTTATCAAACTCAAGCGATATTTTCCTTAGATTTGAGGCCAATAAGAAATCAAACTTTCTTAATTAACTTTCTTTGCACAACGAAAAATAAAAATAAAATAATAAAAAATTATGAGAAACGAAGGAAAGAGACTGGGAAATTTGATGTAAACCAGACTATGCCTGCTTTCCTGCCTGCCTGCATGTATCCTTTAAATAAAAAAATATATAGCAAACTCTCAAGAAAAAGTCAAGAAAGCAAGCGACCTTTTTTCTACTTTGATATAAGTATTGTTTTTGTTTTATCTAATTTTATTTCTCTTTTTTGAAATGTCAACATCTTTACAACATAATGCTACCATCATCATTATTATCATCATCATTATCGATTAAAGGTTCAAAATGGTCATGTCCTTGTGCTCATGTTGTATGAATTTTTACAAAAAAAGCACAATTAAACTTTACCAAGAATATAAGAATATGCTTACGGAAATACAATTGAATTGAACTGAATTGAACTATGTGTAGAAGCTTAAAAACTTTTTAAGTGACCTTCAAAGTATTAGTGAAGGATTTTTGTTCTAATAAACTTTTATAAAAGATTCATTTGAAAACTTAAAAAAAAAAAAACCTTAAAAACTTGATCATGGATTCTTGTCCATTTTTCCCAATTGTCAGTTATCATATTTTAACTTGAAATACTACATTAACAACAACGGAGCAACAAATAATAATATGTGTTCAAAAATTGCTCATGTCTTAGTGTTTATCTGTAATTAAAATTCAATTGGATGTTAATACAAGTCAACAATTATTTTTTGTGTTTTGCGAATCTTTAAAATAATAGGAAAAAATACAAAAAATCATGCAGCGTAATAATGTAATATAGATAAAATTGACGTCAATAAAAAATCAACCAAAAACAATCAAAATGAAGAAGAAACGTTGGTCCAAAATTGGTGAAAATAAAATACAATATATGGTAACAAAAAAAAAAAAAAAAAATGAAATCAAAAATTTTTTTTATAAAAGTTTTATTGATTTTCAAGTTGAATGATAACTTCAGAGAAAAGTTTATAATATAAATAATAAATAGATAAACAAGAAAACAAAACAACCATGGATTTCACCAATGCATAAATACTCTACCTATATACATACTTTTATCGTTTACTACAATAGTCAGTATGACATAATCATTTGATTTCTCTTGCCATATCCATCAATGCAATATACATTCCTGAATATTCTAGAGAGCCACATTGAGATTTGGTTGAGCAAAAACTTACATACATTTTTTAATAAATAATACAAATATACAACTGTAGTTGCCATGTCTTCTAGTAATCGAATCATGAAAGCTGCAATGAATAAATTTCTGATAATAGAACAAGAAGAAAAAATAAGGAAGTAAGCACAGAAGGATAAATGAATGGAAAAATTGACAGATAAATGGATGAGTGAACAAATAAATGAAGTTGGTATAATGAATCTATGAATTAATGAATCGATGATCTGATGAATCAATTTCTCAAGTTGCAATATACTCTTTAGCGACTCTCTTCTTTAGGAGTCACAAACATCAGCATGATATTATATAGATTTGTTTTTATTGTGTATAGTGTATAAATATATATATTTTTATATTGATAAATTCATAATGTATGAGTGTAGATATGTCATAACTCTTCATTTACAATGGCAACAACCAAGTAACAAGTATCTGTTTGTGCTGTGCTGTGCTGTGCTCTGATGTGCCTTGCTATGTATGAGTACCTCGAGTATCGATGCTCGTGTATAAAATTGTTAAATTGCTTGTTATTGACAAAATAAAAAATAAAATAGAGATACATACTAGTATAATGGGGAGACCAACAGAGAAACATGTGAGTTTTGTAAAGAGACTACTGGATGCAGAGGAGTTTGTAGCAGGAATAGCAGCAGTCAAAGTTATCAATTCCAATTATGTAACCGAAAAATAATTTGAAAACTTTGCAGCACTTTAGTAAACATATACATCTAGATACATGAATTATCTGGATATATAGAAATATGTGTGTGTGTTTGTATTTGAGAATACTTTCAGCTTTACCTGCGACTTGTCAAGTATTTGACTTTATCTTTCTCTGCTGCATACTCAAAGTTCAATTCATTTTCAACTGAATAAGTTTGAGTTCAAAACTTCAGTTGTGGCTTCAGCTTTGCTTTTTGGTTTCACAATGTCAACTGTTCCTTTTTTTCCATCCATCCATCTATCCTTCTTTCTTCACTCACACTTTTTCAAAACTCTTCCATATCCTATAGATGCTAGATTCATCTACGTATGTACTCATCAAACATCTACATACTACTTTCATGCATTGCATGCCTCTTTGGTAAAGTTTGCATTTTAAGTAGAAAATTTCTTCCATTTTCCCATTTCCATTTCAATTTTCTCCCCCAATTCATTCGTGCCTTCATTCATTCGTACTTTCTTCATCTTTTATACAGATACAAAAAAAAAAAAAAATAACTCGTACATGTACACGAGTATCCTTCTGCGAATGCATTATATGTTTAGTTTTTCTTATAAAATTTATATTACTTCAAATACTATAAATAAAAAAATCAAAAAAGTCAGTTGACAACAAATATAATAATAAAAATAATAATAATAAGAACATTGACTACAATAGCAAAATACGAAAAAAAGAACTGTCACTACACAATTCCTTGGGATCCTTAGCATTCTTGTCATCAAAACTATAAACATTTACAACTATGCATTGAATGAGTCTATTATAAGTAAATACATAATTGATTGCTTATACGTATGTAAATAGCAAAAGAATTTCCTACTATTTACAATAGAAAATCTGGGTGGTGGATCAAATGATGACCTCTCTTGAGTAGTCAGGAGTGTGTGGTGGCTCGCATATGGCAAGATCATTATGGTGAGTCGCAAGTCGTTCATGTTCATATTTTCGTCTAAATCAGGGCTGTCCAACCTCTTTGGTTCCCTGGACCATATTGAAGGAATTCGCTGTGAGTTGGGCCGCATGTGGAAATGCTTTGTCGCCCCAAAAAACAAAAAAAGTTGCGCTGAGTGCCGAAGAAAGAAATTTCTGTTTCTTCTCTGTAGTCACTTCGAGCGCGTCTGGGCCGCATTGACGCTTCACTTGGGCCGCATGCGGCATGCGACTTCGGATTGTACAGCCCTGGTCTAATGTTTTGATCAAGTTTCAACATATCCACGTTAAGATTACAACTCCTAGAGTATCTAATTGAATGCCAATGCCTATATATTTAGAGAAATTTTTTCATTCTGTACAGAGGGTCACGACAAGAGTGAGACTAAAGACTATGTTTTCTAAGTTGAATAATGAAACAAATATTTGAAACTGATTTTGTATTATGCTATACAGTTTAACATTTATAATACTCATAACCGAAAATAACAGTGATTGAAGTTACATTAAATAAATAAATAAATGTATTCAAAACCTAACACAAATCAAGATTAGTCAAAACTTAGAAGAGGATTAGAATTAGAATTTTTAAATTACTCATCCACTCAGAAAGATAATGTTACTTATTTTTGATCACACTTTATGAAAATAATGATCACAATAATATGAACGGCAAAAATTTATTTCACATGTGTTGCATCCAACCGAATCTTTTTTGATGAATTTTGTAAAATTATTTGTTTTTGTAATATAATTTTAGAGGTTGTTTGAATATCCCGGATCTTGGGAATGGGGGCATATAGCGAGACTAAAACTATTATATATTTGAGCCAGGAACCAACCATACATATTATCAACATTTTATTATAGTCATATGAACAGTATGATAGCGCATAACATACAAACAAACAAACATTAATTTTTATACATTAGACTACCGAAACCAGTCTTCACGCTCCTGCATTTATTTATTTGGATATGTGAAATTGAAATGTTTTTTCTCAAATTAAGTAGATAGGTAGACATATAAGGAAGGTAGATATTTTAGGAATATAGATTTAATTTGTTTTTAAATTTGAGCTAAAATTAAAATTTCTAAACCGTTTCAATATTAGAATTGCTTCACAACATTACACTGCTTTATCAGCCACACTGCATTTTGTTGTCTACGTCATTATCGACACTTTGGTTATGTGGTTAGAACAGTTCACTGCTTTGAATTTGGTTGTCATATTTCAACCAAAATCCACAAAACCATAATAAATTATACACCTATAACCCGCCTGATGAATCAATCTGTCCATTGATAAAAAACGTATGAAAATCCATTCCATTTTTGAGTTTATCGTGTTCAGACTGACAGACAGACACACCAATGGGACTTTGTTTTATAATATGTATATTGGTAGATTGATTGTGCATACTGATACTGATTTACGGAACATTCCATTCTATTTTCTCATTTCTTTTCATAGAACAGATTTTCCTTGTTAAGTAAACATAGGCAAGAAGTGTGATAAAGATGTTTTCGATGGACTTCAAGTCATGGAGTTGAGAAGTCAAGTTAAGAATTTAAAGCCATTGACCGCTAGTTAGTTTTTAACTATCATAAGTAAGTTTTTGATCATCGGCCACGAATGGAATTATTGTGACATAATTCCATATTAAGTATTGGTAATTTTTTAAGTCCCATATGAAAATATTTGTAAAGAAAGTCGATATGATCTGCTCCTTATCATGTCAGCGTTGGGCTTCCAAGTGAAAACTTGAGATTACTTGCTTCTGATTTGATCAGTGTTTGTAATGTAACTGAACTAGTCTCTTAATGCTCATAAGATAGTCGAGATGATTTGCCACCGATCTTGTCGGCGTTCTTTTAGCAAGTGAAATTACAATGTTACTTAAAGCTTCTTATAAGCTAATTGGGCAACAGCAGCATAGCGCAGTAAAGTTATTATAAACACTAAGACAAGCAAACTTAACTCTTAATAATACGAGTATAAGCGCAATATGCAAAACAAAAGACATGTAACAGACAGTGACGTAACATGTAACATGTAAGAGACGACAACTGTAGTATACTTAAATTTATAATTAATATCAAAATCAACAATAGAAATACACCAAAAATTTAAGTTGCAAATTTATGATTTGATAGATCAACAGCATTTTCCATTTACCAGTTCCAAACTTAGTATTAACTGGACTTGTTTACAATCCCCTTTCCTACAGATTCTTTATTTGTACAATATATTTAAAGCGAACAATTCATATTAATGCTTTTTAAAACTGATTTTAGAAGTTACAAAACAGACAAGCGAAAACGAAATAAGCATAAAATCACTTGATTGAAAAGTTTTAGACTGACAACAAAATTGGTTGATAAGTGTTAGACGTATTTGATAAATTGAAAACTCATAAATTATTACCAAAAAAGTGCAAAATTTATTTATTTTAAAAACCAAAAGCCATGAAAGTCAGTACATCCTTTATCCTTAAATTAGTTAAGTTGGTTTATTTAAATTGATATAAATAAATTTTTATTTTTAATTTTTTTTAGAATTTATACAGGTGAAGTGAACATGATCTTTCAATAGTTTGGTTACTTATCGGTGTTTCCAGAATCCATAACCAATAAAGTAAATAAGATGAAGATATGTAGAGGAAAATGGAACCACTTTTTCTATTGAAGAAAGAACCCAAAAATATCGTAAGATAGCAGCAGCAGTCTGCATTGTTTAAATACACATATATTTGAAATGTAAATAGAGATTTAATGATCAAATATGCAACACAATTGGTCACTGATAAAAATGATATCAGAAAGTCAGTAATATCTGTTAATATATTTAGTATGTGAAATTGAAAAAAATTATTTCCATTTATAAAAATATCCGCTGTCAATATCTTCAGAACATTTTGACAATTACTGGGATAGATTTTATTTAAATCAAACAGTAAAATCATGAAATCTAAAAGTCTAAGAGATTAATTTACATAGAAACAATTCTCTTTTCGTATTGATCGTTTCATTTTCGGATAAGATTGGTGTGGTGGCATAATTTAAAAGCTGCTCAAATCCTTAACCCTTTTTTTATGGCTACATTTGCTGCTTTTCACGGTACTGTATGTTATTGTTTAGTTGCTCAAGTGGGCTTTTTTTTTAAAGATCTTCCATCGCAATGAAATCGTCAAATATCTCTAGGTATAAGTGTTAGTGAAGTGAGTCAACTCGCTCACTTTGCTCAGTTGCTCAGTTGTTCAATTGTTCACTTAGTCACGTAGTCACGTATGAATACTTTTTAGTAGCTTATGAACAACACAGCTGTTCACAAAAATAACGTACAACATTTTTAATATTAAACAACAAAATGAAATATTAAATTATAAAATATGCAGATGTTTGAAAAACCGAAATGATCTTCACACTTTAATGAATAAAAAAAATGAATAATAAAAGCCGGAAAATTGGAAATGAAAAAAATGCATATTCTCTTCTTACTCTCTGTGCATATAACATGGGATGATGAAATTTTTACACAATATAAATCATCATATAACCAATATTTCTGCATCATCAACTCAAAAATCGTGTTTTCATATCTTGGTTTTTTGGTATGCCAAGGTATAAAAGGACTTTGGATTGTCTTAATCATGGAAAAGATTACAAAGATTTACTTCTTTGAGACGTACAAAAGTATAAAACTTCAGCAAACCTCTCATTGGAATTCGACATCACTCTGCTTTATCAGCCACACTGCTGCTATTGTATGCGACGTTATGTGATTAATACAGTTCACTGCTTCGATTTTGGAAAGTGATGGAAATGATCGTCATATATCAGCCAATATCCACCTATAACCTTCCTAATGAGTCACTCTTTCCATTGGTGAAAACCTTATGAAAATCTGTTCGGTAGTTTTTGAGTTTATCGCGTTTAGAGAGATATCATGGCAAAGGAACTTTGTTTTGAAATATGTATAGATTTATTTTATCCCACAAATATTAGTATGCTTTGTTATTTCTAAAATATAAAAAAATCAGCCAAGTGTGAGTCGGACTCGCACACGGAGGGTTGCGTACCATCGCACAAGGTTTAACTCAAATGTATGCAAATTTGTACCTCTGTCTGAAGTTATGTAAAATTAATTTGCTTTTGTTTTTGTCGCAAAAGTGAAATATTCAACTGCCTAAAAGTATAAAAAAAAAAAAATAAATTACACAAAAGATTAAATTAAATAACAATGCTTCTAAATATGTGTATTTTTAGTATTTGTCGCTCTACACACAAGTGAATTACACACTCTGTGAAAATTTCAACTCTCTACCTATTACGGTTCATGAGATAGAGACGGAGTCGCACGGACGGATCGCGTAAGCTTAGTAATAGGGTCCCGTTAGCACCCTATGGGTACGGAACCCTAAAAAAGGCTAACTTTGGCTATGCTTAGGTTGTAAAGTCTTCACGCCCCAGCTAGTGGTCCGAGGGTCTGCGTGAAGAGTATAAAAATAAGAAAATACGAATTTTTTTTTTGTTACTAGTTGATTTTTCTTTGATTGTTTTTGGTGGCTCAGGTGGTGAGATCACAACATAGAATTGCTATATTTTAGCATAACATTTACCAGGCCAAATACGTTACAAGTTTTCCTCAGCTTTTTAAAATCATCTTCGATCATTCATTGACGGAAATGTAAAGCTAAATTCTCTTTGCTTTGTTCTTTCTCAATGAAAGTTAGTCTACCTCTTTGTCCGCAGGGATACGATGCACATCAATCAGCATCTGGCAGCACCTGACGGTCGTTTCGATGTGTCGTAACCATACTATATATAAAATATTTTTTTCTTTTAAGGTATGTGCCATTTAAATATTCAACCAATTTCTAGATTTTTTAAAAGTCAGAGATTGGCGATTTAAGAAGCGTCCAACTAAAAGTATTAAGGAGTCAAATTTTTATAATTACGTGTCCACAAGTCAGAGTAGCTTATATCGTAAATCTATGTTTTGATATATTGCCCATTTTGTGTAAAGTGATTTCTGTTTGGTTTCATTTCATATTTCTAAGTTGTTACACAAAAGAAATTATAAAAAATAAAATACACGTACATGATAAATAAATTTTGTAAAATATTTGTATAAAAGTAGATTCCACAACCTTATACAACAAGTATAAATTTTATTTAGTTTATTTATTCCAATAATTGTTAAAAAGAGTTTGAAAATTCGATTTGTAAAAAATCGTAGGTATACGAATTAATAGTGATCAGAGTAGTAATATATATAACTATGATTCTGTATCATATTTAAAGAAAATTTTTTAGTTGAAGTTCGTTGTTTGAAGTCGTAAATAATAATAAAGTTCTAACTCAATTTTCGACATAAGCTACTTTGACTTGTTGAGACATAAGGTGCTTACCAAAATTATAAGACACTGAGAAAAATTTACTGCCAAGTCTCACCAAATTTGTATTTTTTATATTTTGACAAAAATAAAAATCACGAGTGATTGCCCTAAGAATAAGGCAAAAAAAAAAAAAAAAACCGTACGATTTTTGTTTTTAGCATAGCATTGAAAAAGAACCGTTAGTTTTAGTTGAAATGCTTGAATTTTTAGCTAACAGCAAGCGTATCATACTTATTGTACACTTTTTCATTTTCAGTCTTGCAAAACAAAAACAAATAGGTTAAGTTAATTTTTTATTAAAACAACTAATATTAATAGCCAATTTAGCCACCTCGGCTTATTCCAACATCAAAAATTCGTTTTTTCATCGAATTTATAAGGTTAGGTAATAAGGCCGGCTCCAGCTTGCCCCATTCGGTTAAAATTGACTTTTTTAGTTTGAAAACATTGGGAGATCTTTTAATTTCTGCGCATATCCGCCGAACTAATATTCCCCAAATGTTTTCTATGGGGTTTAAGTCCGGCGACATTGTTTGACGACTTATGTGAATACGCGCATTGTCCTTCATAAACAGAAGTGATTCTTCTCTATTTTCCACCAGAAAAAGGAGCAGATGACTCTCCAGCATATTTATGTACGCTTCGCTGTTCATTCTTGAGCTCGTGAACTGTAATTCAAGCGTGCCAGATTTTTTAAATGCGCCCCACACAATTACCGACCCGCCATCAAAGTTTATATTATAGAAAGTATGAGGTTCCCTCTTCAGGTCGTGCCAATAATAGCGAAACCCATCTGGTCCATCAAGATTATTTTTTTTCTCTTCAGAAAAAATTACCTGTTTTAAGGAACTCACATTAAGATCATAAAATGGATTCCAACTAAAAATGTTTTACTGAAGCCCAGTTTTTTGTCAAGTTACTTTGATCAAAAAGGAGACGAGTTGCCTTATGGCGAGTTTTTGAGTGTCACTTATTACTATTGTACTTTGAGTGCCAGTTACTTTGAGTGCAGTCATGCATACCTCTATTATAAGCACAGGCGAACAAAAGTTAATGTTTGATCCAGTTTTCAATTAAATTTTATATTCAGTAAACGGGAATATTTTGAGATTTTTTTTTTTAAATATCAGAATATAGGCTTTGCTTGTCTAATCTGTCACATTTTTAAAACTTATTACACACAACACGAGACAACATTAAAAAAAATGGATTTTAATAAATTTTTCGGTCCGAAGCGTGTAAAATCAGGATTGGCTAAGCCAAAATGGTACAACAAAAGAGAGAAATGTATGTAAATAAATATTCTAATGTTTGTTCAAGGAATCATCTCTTAAATTTTTTTTTTTTGCAGTAAGGAAATTGAAGAATAGCATGATTGGCAGGACTGGCATGAATGCAAGAAACAAATGTATCTTAGTGATCGCCTGTGTGTTGGTCGCGTTTATAATATTCGCAGAATTTTTTTTGTTCGGAAATGAGCCAGAAAAACGATGTAGTCTGTTAGACTGTATAATTTATTATTACCGTGGAGTCTAAATTTTGTATTGTTTTAATTTTTGGAAGTTGTTATGTTAAAATTTTAAAGAAGTTGGAAGCGTTTTTAGAAAACAAGTTACAAGCGGAACATAAAAGAAAAAGATGGCCAGCATAGACTGTATGGGGCGGTTTTTTTAACATAATAGCACATACTTAACCAAGACTTACTTTGTAGCGTAACTTGGCCAAGGATTCGTGAATTTAACTACCCAATGCAATGTGCCATGAGCTTACTCTGCTTTACATCAACAGATTTCCCGAACCCAAAACGCAAGAATCGGAGCAATGATTTGGCAACAGTGCATTGTGTTAGGAGCTCGTGTTAGTTGAGCTGTTAACGTCGTTAACAGGTAATTGGTTAGACTTAGCTTTTGCCACTGCTTCATAAAGTGTCACTTGCTAAAACAACTTAAACAAAGCGTAACTACTTGATACTGCTGAGTTGCAGAGAAATGCAAGAAACCCGCCGCACCTTCCTTGATCATGCGCGTTGATTTGCAAAAATAGCATCCAATTTTTTAAGTTATATATTAATATGTGTGTTATATTGATAATTGATTGATGATGATATATTTTGTTGAAATAAATTATGAAAATTGTTTTGCCATGAAAAATTTTTAATTATTATTATTGACGAGCGATTCTTATGATATTCAAATAAAACTTTAGAAAATGCGTACGGGTATATTCAAGAATCGCTGGAATAACGTTTCGCCTAAACCTCCTTGGGCTCTATATTGCTCGTCATTGAACACATCTCTTGACCGCTACTCCAAATCATCTCATTCGAATTCATTTTTCTGGCAATTGCTGATAGAAGAATCATTTAGCATATGCCTAAACGACTGGAACTGGTTGTTTGCGGACAGCTCTAAATCTGATTTAAGCACTTCCTTCGCCGTGATGAATAAACGCAATTCCACTGACTTCCTCACTATTATTCCGTTTCCGTAGCTGAAACTGTTGCATTAGCAAAAGCTATCCCACTTTGCTCAAGAAAACAATGGGGAATAGGTTATCTGCACGGATAGTTTATCCACGATACTAGGAATCAAAAATTTATTTAATAATGAAAGTCTTCTTTGTGAACTCCGCCATCTCTGCTTCAAAAACCAAAATAAAATAAAACTCTTTTGGGTTCCCAGGCAGTGTAAGGAATCCGCAGACGCTGCAGCAACGGAAGCAGGATTCACTACTAGGCGTGGAGCGCGACATTAGCAATCATATTAAAAATATATTGCGCAGCATAGAACTAAACCAATGGCATGATTCTGTCCATTGGTACAAGACATTTAATCCTGTCAAAACTCTAATTGATTTTCCTGCTTCTTTGTCCGATTAAGAACTGGGCACAGCAAAGTAACACATACAACACCTGCCTGAAAGGAACTAACTTCCCACCCTGCCCATTATGCGGGATCAAACTCTAAATGAAACATCTGTTGGATGAATGCACAAAACTAAATAACATTAAATCCCAACTGTTTGAGCTTATTGTACCCTCCTCTTCTTCCTCAAAACTTCATCCCTAGGTAGCATTCACAACATATCTTCCTTCCTTAAAAAATTTAACCTATCCAATTTAATTTAAAATTTTCTTTAATAATAGACGAGTCGAAGGCCTGTACATTTTTTTTTTAGATTATATATTATAATTTTTATGTATATAGGGTGGGTCAACTATTGGTCCGATTTCAAACTCCCTGTTGTTAATAAGCTGTCAATTTGAGCGCCATAAATTGTTGAGAGTAGTTTAATTTGAACTTTTCGCTGAACGCAAAGGAACGCTTCTCCAAAGAGAACAGCGCTTTGAAATATTAACAACTTATTTTGAATGTAGATGGCCACAAAATATTGTAAAAATTGTGTACAAAATTTGGAAGAAATTAATTTTTAACAATGTCCATTGGCCTGCTCGCAGCTGCAATTTGTCGCCCATTGACTTTTTTCGGTGGGGCACATTGAAAGATAAAGGTTATGCCGACAATTCCCAAATCATTGATTGTTCACATGAAACAGAACATTCGGACTGAAATTGTCCAAATTGACCAAGAAACAGTGGGCAAAGTGCTTAAAAATTGGTGTTCCAGGATTGCCGAGTCAGCCGCGGCTAACATTTGAATAAAATCATTTTTCATACTTAATCGGAAGAATGAATCTATCTATCAAAAAAAGCGAAAGTTGTTGAAAAAAATTAACTTTTGTCCATTTAATGTCCAAACCAAAATCGGACCAATAGTTGGCCCAACGTTTATAGCATAAATTTGTAAATAAATAAAATAAAAAATACAACAAATATGTCTAGTTTATTTCTTCCAATAATTGTTTAAAAGAGTTTAAAATTTGATTTGTGAAAAAAAGCGAATTATTAGTCGTGAAAAAAGAAAATAGTTCCTATCATAATATCAACACCAATCCTATTCTTTTTTTATACTATTTCTTTATTTGCAACTATCGTTAGACGACAACCAGCGAATTTTATCGTTATTTTTCATTAAAAGTGTTAAAACTCATGTTTCTGTTTGTATACCTACTAAATAAACAAATACAATATGCATTTCATATGATATACTATGGTGGCAGACAGACAATAGATTAAAGAAAAGAACACAAATCAAAACCAAACAACAAAACAAACAAGAAGAGAAAAGATGTAGAATAAAGAAAAGAATTGCATGATTGCTGGAAAATCATTATTTAAAATTCTTTACTAACCAAACGAAACATTTTCATTCCAGGCGCACCAAGCATTGAAAGTCAGCTAAGACTTCATCTAAAGAACACATGCATACCAAACATAAATATATGTATGTATGTTTGTAAGAATATAACTATACATATGCATGTATGTTTGTATTTACAAGTGTACGTGTGTATGTGAGCGTGTGTTTATGTGTGAACTTATCTAAATTGTTTTGTCGTACATATTGTTCTGTTACGCCTGTAAAGGCATCTAAGAGAAATGAAAGACAATAAGAACAAACATCTTCATTCGTAGTCGTCTATACGAGTATAGTAGTAGTATTTAGTTGTCTAATTCTTCTATTGTTGGTATCGTTCGTTCTATTATCTTTATTGTCTTTAAGGGTGAGTTCTTGTAATCATTCCCATCCCCTTTGAATTTTTACTTTGACTCTCACTACTTAAATGCATGTGCATGAGCATTTAGTCCTGCGCTATAACTTTGAGCATCCTTTGAACGCCCAACCAACCAACCAACCAACCAACTCAGTAATACTGAGTATTGTACTGTCATTGTCTTAGCAAAATTTGCTTGATTTTAGTTCATTCTCTTTTTGATTGCCTTATTTGTTTCTGTTTTCTTAAAAACCTTGCATTGATGCATTTATAATCAAGTGAAATCATCACTTTATGGTGACATTTGTAACGCATTGTTAAGGTGAAAGATAGAGATATAACACACAAATAAGTTTTTAATTGAATTCTACTATTGTTTCTTTCTATTCATAGGGATAAAGCAATTTTAGTTTGAGTTTCCAAAAATCTATTGCAGAACAGAATAGAATATAAAAAGGTTTCATTCAAATGAGTTCATACGAATATGATACAATAACTTCTAAAACTTGCAACTTTGAATGTCGAAAGATTTTCGAGACTTTCTTTTATTTTTTTTCAAATCATATTTTGTGCATAAATGCAAAAATATTGTAAATATATTCTTACTCCAGAATAGCAATTCTTAAGTTAATGTGCTACTATTATTTGTAAATCCTTTCTTAAATAAGCATTTATTTTTAAGGTTCCCTATAGAATCATTTTATAAACCATAGACCTTACCCCATAAATGTATAATAACAACATTGTATTCTATATAAAGCTAATGTCAAAAATGTTACACATTTCGCTGATAATAGTACCGGGGACCACAGCTTAAGAATATTATACATTTGGAAAATATGATATAAATAAAATATACCCGTATTTAGATCGCAATACTGACTATATCACATCATAATCAATAATCGTCAACCAAGTTGAGTCCTTCAATAAGCACAAAAACCATGTATGAAAAACTCATGGATTTCTTAGGTATAAGCAATATAAGTAGAGCTTAATGGTCTTGCTACCAAAAAAACAGACCACCGAGCTCCTACACTTTCATAAGAAAAGAATGCGGATAATGACTGGAGCCTTAACAGGGCACTGCACAATTGGGTCAATGGCCCAGAATGCGTGTTCCATACCAAGATATCTGTCGAAGCTGTGAACATGAAGAAGAATCGGAGAGTATTTGACAATTCCTCTGTGACTGCCATGCTCTTCTTAGAAAATGGGTACCGTTCTTTGAGAATTTGAGCAGTTTGGAAAAGGTGGCACTGTGGGATGCAAGGCTTCTGGGTGAACTCGCATATATTCGCGAGCGGCCTGTCTAACCTAACCTGATGATCATTAAAAATATATAGGCAAGAAATGGATCAATTGTACGGATAATACCACTTAATACTATCCATATAAACTGCTAACAGCAGTTCAGATAAAGATTCTTAACTTTATTGAAATGAATTTACTTAAAATTGATATAATTGATTTACTATATAACGTACATGTAGGGTCCATAAACTTTGATTCATTGGTCACAGGGAGATTAACATCTTCAGTAGGGTAATTTAAAATCTATTAAATAAATAAAAAAATCAGCTAAGTGTGAGTTGGATTCGCACACGGAGGGTTCCGTACCATCGTACAAGATTTTTTGCTTAAAATATTAAATTATGTGCATATTTAACAGCCTAAAAGTATACTACAATTAACAGCTTAAAAGTACGCCAGAAAAAAAATTTGTTAAACAAAAGATTAGATCAAATAACAATGCTTCTAAAATTGTGTATTTGTTAGTATTTTTCATTCTACACACAAGTGATTTACACACTCTGTGAAAATTTCAACTCTCTACCTATTACCCTAAAAAGATACAAAATTAAATTAGAGAAGAAAAGCAAACAAATCAATCAACAAGAGCAAAAGTGTAGTGTTTGTAAATTCTGGTCCTTATTGACCCACTTAATTATACCTCTACAATCTATTTTTATACTCTTCACGCAGTGAATAGTATTATAAGTTTGTCATGAAGTTTGTAAAACGAAAAAGAAGACATCGGACACCCCATAAAGTATATATATATTATTGATTAGTGCGACGAGACGAGTTAATGTAGCCATGTCCGTTTGTCCTTCTGTCCGTTGGTTGGTATGTATGTATGTAAACTTATCCGTCAGTTTTTGAGCTAGAGAGCTCACGTATAAAGCTTTCTTTTCACCATATGCAATACATTTGTCGGAATCAGCCAAATCTGAACACCTCCCATATAAATCCAGATCAAAAATTAATGTTTTTATTAGAAATTTTTTTTTTTTTACCATCTAAGTACTGGAACATATCGCCCAAACAAATAAATTTCAAGACCCTTGGACCTTGGAAGGGGTACTTCCCATATAAACCTAGATTCAAATTCATCTTCTTATAAGAAAAACTTTTGTGTTTTTTTATACTATGGAACTGAAATTTGGACACTATGAGTATCAGACTCATATCTACTGAATAAATAAAATTCAAGACCCTCGGACTATTAGGTGGCGTACCTACTATACAAAACATGAACTTGACAAAAATAATTAGAAGATTTTAAAGGTGCTTGAAGAGTATTACAACTTCAGAATAGACAAAGTTAATCATCTTTTTTTTATTGCTCTTTATTTTTTTTTTTTATTCTCATCCAAATGTAGTTGATTTATTTTATAAGTAAAAAATATGTAAAATATTTTTGTCAGTAGTAATTTTTTGGTGTCTTTTCCTTATTATGAACCTCGTCGAGTCGTCGAAACCTAATATTGCATTTAATAGTCGATGGAGTCATCCTAAATCAATTGAAATTTTTAACATTGATTGACGCAATAACTCACCACCATTGTCAACCAATTTCGCAATCAGCCAAACAACAACTTACACAAGGATTGTCACGAATGCTGATCTTCGAGATCGACTGTCGAACCTCCCTAGGTAATAAGGAAACTTTCTTTCACAAATAGTTTCAGTATTCCAATTTACAAACAGTATATAAAGCATAACTAACAAATAACAATTTATCATCCTAATAAATAAAGATGAAGAGATAAATATATTTTCAGAGTATATTATTCTAAAAAATAGTAACAGTAGATAACTGGACAATAGAGAAATGCCTTTCAGAAATACAAATTTTTTTGCAATGAAAGTGGACATTTTGATAGCTCAAATGCATATATTCTTTATTATTATTTTACAAGCGTATAAAATTATCTTTCAAATATAGTACCTAACATAGTAACTGATATCTGTTCCATTTGATTTGAATCTTTTAGAAGGAATTAGCTTAATCATACTTACCATATTCATCCATCGTATCACATTTAGGATTTGTTTCAAAAAAGTTGTATGTAAAACGAATGAATCTGTGAAATAAGGTACTGATGTATGGTACTTACTACCCCTGCAGTATGATTCACTGGTCCAAAATTGGTTGGTGGCTAGCCCCTTTGGGAGCAGGTCCCTAGAAGAAGTAATTTTGAATTATTTAAACTCATAGATACTATGTTTCTTTATATTCGTATTTCTTTGAATTGTCTGATTTCAGATAAACATTTAACTTTACTTAACTTTATGTAACTTAACTTCACTTTACTTCTTTTCTTACACACACACACACACACACACACACATACACACACATTCACGCGTATATACGAGTATCCAAGAATTTCTATGAATGTGTGTGTGTAAGTGTATTTGTATCTTATTATTGGTATTTGCTGAATGAATGGTTTCTACGTGCCCACAGGCAATTCATACTCGATTCTGTACTTACTGATACTGTTAGATGTATACAACATATATATATGTATGTATTTCATCTCTTTGGAATTCATTCAATTCATACTTTGTGCTACAAATAGCACGTAGCATGTTTTAAGTTTCATGCGGCAACATTGTTGTCAAATCTAAGCGATTTTACATTATTATTGTTATTATTATAGTAGTGGCAATTTTTTTTTTTTATAACCATCTCTCACACACTCATATGCACTCCATCAGAGAGAGAGAGAGAGAGAGAGAGAGAGAGAGAGAGAGAGAGACAACACACAGACACACGAATACACAGATACTTGTATTTAACTGTCATAGCACTTATACTATGTCACTCGTACTTTTTGAGACATTATACGAATATCTCGTATAATAAATATACTATATATTATAGTAGTATACGAATATCGTTATGGCATGACAATGTGAATGAGTGTTGTATTGTAAAATGTATATATATGTGGTATATAGATACATACATATGTACCTATATCAATGCCACCAATATCGATCCTTCATACAGTATAGTACATACTCGTATGTATATACAACATACATAATTTTTCTTTGCTTGCATTTGCATATTGTATTTTATTTGAATTTATTATTCACATTTGTTGTAGTTATTTGACTGCATTTTTCTTTATTTATTTATTATTATTTATTTATTTTATTGTATTGACTTGAAAAAATATATTTATTCATGTCATTCATATGTATCATCCATGTTTGTCCTTCTGTTCATTTACCTACTACATACATATCTATCTAACTATCTATTTAATTATTGTGCAATATCTGTTTGATTATCTTTTTGCATATCTATCTAGATGAGTATCCGTTTGCTTTCATTGTTTAAAAATATTTTCTGGAATAAAATAGACAGGCTGCCACTGCACCCAGAACACTTATAATCACTGATAGCTTAAGCTTAAGCTACCACCGATATCACTTGATGAATTGCCACAACAAAGTGACAAACCATAAAGAATGGACAAAATTCTCCAAAAGTTTCTGAGATTTTGAAATAAATGAATTGTATACATGATCTTCATATTTCTAATACGAGAAAGTGTAATTCATTTATATTACTTGCTAAATCGTTCGTGAGTATCAGAAAATTAAAGTGCTATTTTAGTTAAATATTTTTAAATACAATATGAATATCCCATAACTCGGGAACGGGGACACATATCGGGACTAAAAATATCCTATATTCATATATATTCACAAATTTTAATTAAATCCGATTAACTGTATGGCAGCGTATAACATAGGAACAAACAAAACACTAGTTTTTATAAACGTGTATTAGTTATGTATGACGAGAGGAGTGGGGAGGGAGGCGTTATGATCAACCTTGACACATGGTGAATGGGACATAAGAAGAACAAGAGCAAAGACAGGAAACACAATAAAAAGAAAGATCGTTAGTAGAGTGAAGCGGTCGCAGTCAAGTTGCAGTAGTTTTACCTTACATACATATTTATATTTTATATTTTATCTTACTTAATGTTAAATAAATTGATCTAACATATTTTGATATGAATTGTTCTTACAAATTACTAAATAAACTATTTTTATATGTTAGCTTAAAGGATTTCTGCTGCCGCAAGAATGGATACATATTTTATTTACTATGTGTAAAAGCATCTTTTATTTAATAAATTTAAGACAATATTTATAACTATTGATATAAAGGAATGTTAGTAATATTGTTTCTTCCTTTTACTTTTTCTTTTCCGATTCATTTCTCATTCAAGTGTGTAAAAATAAATGATTTATAAATTGTTTGGTTGTCAAAAACATTGAGATACAATACAATTTTCTTTATACATACACACACACACACACACACATATATTCTTCCATCTCCATTTTTCCATTTCAATTTTCTTTCATTTATTCTTCTTTTTGTTACTATTTTGCACTTTAATACACACTACGAGTATTTATAATTCAATATACTACCGAGTAGTAGTAGTAGTAGTAGAATATTTATCTGTAAATCAATATTGTCGAAATCGCAGATACAATTTCGATACACATGCATAATAATATTGAATTCACACTTGAGTATGCTTCAGTATACATATTTATAATATTTCGATTTACTCTAGAATATCATGCCAAGATAATCTATGACACTAGACTTCTTTATATATTATAGAAGACTACACTATATTATAGTGCAACACTCCATAAGATAGTATTCAATCTTATGTTACTCTACACTACAGTGAACCGCTCTATTTTATATTATATTATCTTAGATTAAAGTACACTACTCTATGTTATATACAATAGTTCTTTTACTATATTATAGTATACTACACTGTATAATAAACGTTGAAAGTTAAGTTGCTGGAAAACATCATGTTAAGCGAGACAAGAATGCAGTACAAGAAAGCTGATTACGTTCCTAGATTTCCTTTTTTAATTGCATTATTATTAAAGTTACAAAGATTAGTAATAATCTGTTCAACTCTTAAAATTAAATATTCAATCGTAAAAAATATTATTATAACAGAGATCATAACATTCATTAGATTATATATTTTACTTAGAATACAACATATAATCACAGCCGAAAGTGACTATGGCAGTTCCCTCCCTGTAGCTAAAGTTAACTATAACCATACAGTGTAATTAAATAAATAAATAAAAAAATTACTCTTTCAAAGAATGACGCAGATACGTAACCCATAAAACACATCACACCTAGTGAAGTGAAGCTGCATATCTGGCGGCTGAAATCCAAGAAATGTCCAGGGCATGACAAAATAGATGCCTAAGTGGCTTAGGCACTCCACTCTAAAGGAGTTCTAATTCTGTCACTTCCCTACCCGGTGTCACCGCGCTTCGATTATAATGATACCCAAACCTGATAAATCAGAGAACATTTTCACATCTTATAGACCGATAAGCTTACTCCAAGATACTATCCGAAAGATTATTTTTGAGTAGAATAATAGAAATTCACGAAATCCAGGAAGCCATACCTAACCATCTATTTGGCTTTAGGGCACAGCATGTCACTCTAAAACAGGTGCATCATGTCGCTTAGCACATTGCCACTGCGTTTGAGCTAAGACAGTACTGCTTCGCGGTCTTCTTGGATATTAAGCAGGCATTTGACAGGTACTCCCAGCTAAGCAGTATACCCTAATTCAAAGCTACCTATATGGTCGAAACTTCTTTGTCAACGTGCGCGTCATGAAGTCATCGGTAAGAATGGCTAGAGCTGGTGTGCCACAAATCAGTGTATTGTCAACCGTTTTCTACTCGGACTCAGATGAAGTCACCATCGCTACATGTGCGGATGAAAAAGCCGTCCTAGTAAACTCTTTCTCAGCCCAAGAACCTTCATAGATACTACAGGATTTCTTGCAAAGATTCCACGCTTGGGCCAAGCGTTGGAACGGAATAAATGTAGAGAAAGCGGCGAACTGCGTGTTTACATTGAGAGAGTTGTCAACTATGACTCCAGCATCATTCCGCAGGTGGACCAAGTCCATTACCTCGGACTACCACGTCTTACATGGCGTGCTCACATTAAAATCTCTACCGCATGCTGTTATGGAAAGTTGTATAGGCTTGACTGGTTACTGCGTTTGTTCAGTAAATTGTTGCCCAACAACAACAGTACAATTTACAGACAAGTAGTGGCCCCTGTTTGGCGTTATGCCATCCAAATCTAGTGTACCGTTGCTGCCACCAGTGTTCAAAGAGCCCAGGGTTGCCAAAACAAGGCCCTTCGCCGCATAACTGAAGTTGCTTGGTTTGTACGCAACACCATCTTACACAGAGATCTAAGGATGCCCACAGTGCACGATGAAACCCTGCAAAACAGCAATCGTCATCAACAAAGGCTGCAAAAACGTTACAAACAATTAAATAAAAAAAAAATAATAAAAAAAAAAAAACATTTAAATAAAAGTCCAACTACATAGTGGCTTCGCCAGCTTTGGACTCTTTGGCTTCAAAAGTTGAAATGTATGAAATTGTATGAAGCAAGTTACATAGGATTTTTTTTTTCGTGAAAGCAAAAACTGTCCAAAGTTGATGAACTTACTTACTTACTTGTTTTTGATTTATATGAACCTACAAAAGCTCGCGAAGCCTGCTCTATAACTTGAAGTCTTAAAAGCGTAGAAAGCCATTAAAAAGCGTCTTAAGCCAAAGCCACAAAGCGTCCAACTTAGTTGGGCCTAAAGTGTTGCTGTCTTTTGCATACTTTTAAGATGACCCAATATAATATATTTTTTGCAAAAATAAATTTATCAATTTTGATTGAGGGCGACACAATTTTTGAACTCCTTTCTGAAGTTCACACGTCTTTCAATAGAGATCTCTGCTAGGCAGAGTTAAGTCGATTTTGAATTCTTCCCATCATTCACAGTAATTGTAATCAACAATTCTCAATTTATCAAGGAAGCCTTCATCTTCAATTGAGTAAATAAGTTGTAGAATTGCATCTAGTACAGTTGGTGGGCAATTGAAGCACATGGTTTTTAAGAACTGTCGTTCAGAATTTTTTCCCCATATTTTTTTGCTGACTTCTTAAGCTTCTTTCAAGATAAATTTATCAACTGAACATAGTAATCCTAAATAGAATATTTCTTTAGTCCAAGCATTATATTGTTACGAAATCGATAGTTATCGATCAGTTTTTACGACACCTTGGGCTTGTAGCTCTGGTGTCCTGATGATCGATAAGAAGAAGAAGGTAAACAAAGAATAAGGAAATGAAGAATTTCGCCATATTTTTTCCTATCTAGGTGGGTGACAGATTTTATTCTGTGTTGTGGTATGAGAAAGTGTGATTTAAGTTCATGTAGTAATCGTTTGTCCTTTTGCTGTCATCGCCTGTTGCCACTAGATCTCTTCGTTGAGCTACCAGTCGCTGTGGGAAACACCATGCTGCCACTATCGGATCGCTGCACTCGACGCAACACCAACACAATACATCGATTCTGTCAATTCACCACGTACGTGTTACACTCGACGCATCACCAACACATCACTTCGACTCCATCAAAGCATCATGTACTATTGTTTTGCCGCATCATCAACCCTTCGCAACTTCCGACCGAAACTAATTCATTTTATAAGGACAAATATAAAATTTGTAACAATATTAATTGAATCAACGTCGATTATATTCGAAATCCATCAAAGATAAAGGACTTCCGATATAGTAAGTATTGAAAGAGCACATTGTACCCTGATCTTTACATAAATATTTAGAATAATAATCGTGTATAGTAGTATCAAATTTGTTACCATGTTAGTTCGAGGTCTAAGTGTATTGTATACTTATACAACAGTGCACTACTTTATATGATACTACCTTACTCACTAAATTGGAGTGGCAGCGGAGATGGGAAAGTTTTGACAAAGGCAGGTGGACCTATCGGCTCATTAATAATGTCAAAGAATGGATTGGTAGAAAGTTCGGTGAGGTCAACCATTACCTTGCGCAGTTCCTAAACCGCCACGGGTTTTTCAAGGAATATCTGCATAATCGGGGATATGATGATGATCCCTACTGTACTGATTTGTAGATGCAAAAACGAAAATGCTGAACACGTCATCCTGCATTACTCGAGGTTTGAGACTGCCAGTTCAATGATCTGAGCAGCGTTTGGTGAAGAGCCGACTGTGACAAATTGTATCCATCATATGTATCAATCGCAATTGAACTGGGAAGCAGGAAGTCAGGCGGCAGTTCAAATCATGACATAGCTGCGGCGTAACGAATGGTTAAGACGAGTTTAGAAGAACGTAGAAGAAATAGGTCCACATCAAAAAAAAAAAAATAAAACTACCTTACTCACTCCACTCTATGTTATATGTATACTATACTCTACAGTACACTACTCTATATAATACTACATTACACTACACTTAACTCTTCTCATCTCAAATTCTTACTTTATTTCTTACTTTCATTTTTCGTTTGTGTTTTTCTTTTCTTTCTTTCTGTCGTTTTATTTTGATTCGAATCGAATTGATTCGGTTGGGTTCGCTTCATTTCATTTTAGAACAGTTCAATTCGGTTCAATTTGGTTCTATTTTGTGCAATTCAAAGCGACACAGTCTTTCTTTTCTTTTCTTTTCTTTTCATTTCTTATTCTTTTCTTTCTTTTATTTTCATTTTCTATTTTCTCTTTTATATATACAATATAATATTTTTTGTTATTGTATATATGTATTATATTTCTCGTTCCATTCATACGCCATTCTTCTGATTTCCAAATCTGATTCACATTCTCATTCACATTTATGTTTATGTTATTATATGTTATTGTCTCGTAAAATAACTTCAAAAGCTATGAAGTGTTTGATTTGTTGCAATTTGCTGTCGAAAACAAAGAAAAAAACAAAAGGAGAACAAGAAAAAAAAAAAAATATAATAGAAATATAAAAAAATTCAAACAACAAATGAATGTGGCATAAAGATGCTTAGATACTCAGATACTTTGTTACTCACTTGTGGTAGTACATTGAATCTTTCATCTTAAGGTCTGTTGATAATATGCTACTCATATTTACTTTAAGCATTTGTCTCTTTGAAATTGTAAATTTATTGCATAAATGAAGATAAGCAGATGTTTAATATTATGACTTTTATTTTGTTTTTTGTTTTTTTCTATCTGAAGTTCAAATTTCTATCTGAATAAACAGAAAAATGTTAGTTCAGCAGAATTTCCATTGTTTTTTCTTTGTTTTCTGAATTTCTTGAGATATTTCAAATTTTGTAATTTTTGGTATTTTGAGAAAAATGAAATTATGTTTGTAACCATCATCATCATCATAAATATTTAAATGTTAAAAAAGATACACAGACACTAAGAAAAAAAGTTATTATAGTTAAAGTTTGATTACTTTAACTAATAAATTTATATAAAGAACTATAAATAATTTATGGTTATACAAAGTTTTGTAACTTAAGCTTATTTCTTAAGATGGCATGGCAACATCGTTATTATTTATCAAAATCACCAAGCTTATAAATTTCAAGACCCTCGGACCACTAGCTGGGACGTGAAGAGTATTACAACTTCGGCATAGCCAAAGTTAGTCTTTTTTATATTTTTTCATTTAGCTTTTTATTGAGTGAAGCTTTATTTGCGAACATGTCATTTGTATTTAGACTTAGTTTTTGTAGCATACGTGAAAATACTTTTTTTTGTGAAGCAAACAGTCTCGAGTCATTGCAGCTCTAACGATAGGACATTCAGTGACTGGATTTACAGACCAATAAAGATCTGTATTTTGACGATTATTTATTCCAGTTAGAAAAAATATTACCAGGATTATTTTTATTTCATATCGATTTAAAGCATGTCTTATATGTAGTTCAAACCAAGAAACAATAATGTTACTCAAATAATAACGCTTAAAAAATCATGCAAAATGAACACCTGCATTGATAACGAATGTATGTAATACATAATTTATATGTATATAATATTTGTCGAAACGAACAAAATTATTTGTGTATACTAAAATTAATATGTATGTGTAGACATACAATATATTCAGTTAAAAAAAATAAACAATGATCTCACACAAACAGAAGAGTCAAAGCAGACATCGTTCGTTTTAATAAATCATGCAAGTGTTAACACATTTGGCGGATATTTCGTTTTCGCAACATGATTTTCAAATCCTTCTACGATACACCAATTATTGTTCGATTTACATGAAATTTAATATAAATAAAGTAAATAATTTAAATTTACATGTTCTGAAGTTGCTTGTTTTGTATTGAATTGAATTGACACCATAGCTTCAAGTATTCCTAGCTTATCTGATACAACTAAGTCGCCTGCTGATCAGCGTCGAAAGCTGGACTTTTATGCCTTCACTGGGAACATCGGTTGCACCCAAATCGGGATGTATGGTCATTTTAAACATAACTCAAAAATTTTCCATTTTTCCGTAGAGTTAAAATACTTTTTTTGTACACATTGAATGTATATGATAAGAAAGAAAAACAATGGTATTTTTTTTGGGTAAAGCGTAGAGAATATAAAATACCGGACAGTTATCACATCATCATCATATTGTATAACATTATTATGCTTTTATTGATAAATTTCAGGTCCTTAAAGAATGAAAGATGAGAAATCTAAAGAACTCAAAAATAGCAAGAAACTCTGTTACTTTTCTACTGCTGAACGCATTTCATGGAAATCTTCGGAGAAAAGGTTACATTTGATTGTTGAGGTGTTGTGTAAGTGAAACTTTAAGTTTTCACCATCCATACTTTCACGTGCGCTGTCTCTTGTTTACCAGGGCTTAGAAATTCTTTGCGCTATTTCTTATTAATGAACTACATTCAACATTATTCGTCGCCAGCAACGATTCGATAAAGAAATCGTTGTCACAAGCGGCGTTATGGCTTGTTGATTTCGGTTGATGTCACTTGAAGCATACAAAATCCATGCTCTACACTTCTGAACAGAACCTTTATCAAATGAGTGAAAATGTTTTTCTATAGCACGGCGGGAGCATTTCATTTTCTTCCATACCAGTTCTCGTTTGATGCGATTTTTTGTTGTAAAGTTGGTTTAATTGCTCTTTATCGAACTCAACTGGATGCCCAGAACAATATGTGTCTTAATGGTGGAAATTTACATTTTTGAAATCAGCATAACAATTTTTTAGCTATAACACCATCATCTTTCCATACACAGCCCAAATGTCATAAGCAGAACATTGTTTAAAAACAAATAGAAAGTGGTAGCGAAAATGATAATTTTTCTCAACTTGGAATACCAATGATGATTTAAAAATTAATAAAAATTAGCTCGAACAAAAAACAAATCATAGATCTTGGAAGAACAAAACATCTTTTGAATTAAATGAAAAAAAAATATTTAATGACATGCGGAATGTTAATATTTTTAAAATGGTTTGAACTAAACCACAAGTTAGTTAGGTTTATTGTGATCTGGATACGAATGTCTCTTTTGTATGTATGTACGAGTATGTTTGAAGAGTCTATCTTTTGGAATCTTTGCTATTAGGGGCTCTCAACTATTTTGCTTATTTCTTTTTGTCTTTGGTCTATCCATGAACTAAGCCATTCTTAGTATGTGTTAGTCAACACAAAGGTTTGTTGGTTTTTTTTTTTTTTTAGATAAGTAGCACTCATTTCCTTCTAGAGCTATTCATTCTATTGTGATGCACCTTCATTTTTCAGTTTATTAAGAGATACTCGTATTCATATTTGCTAATGCTAGACTAGTCCAAACTAGTTGTGTGTATCTGCTTGGCTTTCGATTAGTATATTCAAAAAATATACTGAGAAGGCATGCATTCTTTGCGTGTCAGTTTGGAAGATTTCTTAGTTTTTTTTATATTCACAAATATGTACAATAAATACTATAATGTAGATAATACAATGGAATTTATTTTCTCATGAAAAAAAAAATCATTATAATTTTTTTCATATAAGAATTTTCTTGCTTGCTTTCATTTTTTCTCAATTTTATTTTCATTTTTTCATCATCAAACTTTTTTCATTCTGACTGAAATACTTGTACTATTTGCTGAAGGTATTAAATTTACTCATACTTACTAAAATGTATTTTCTTTGTTCATTTTCAAACACACACACATGGAAACAGTGAGAGATACATTGATATGTCCACACATATACTATACACATTGCGTATGAGTGATTTTAAGGCAAATACTCATACGCATTACATACTGCATTCCGGCTTCTATCCGGTGTCGGCATGAAGTTATTTTTTGATTTTAATCTTTCATATTTTTTTCTTTCTCTTTTCTTATTTTTTGTAAAATACTTTTACCTCTTTTTCCAGAAAATTCCTTCATCATATTCATTGAGTCCTTGAGTCCATAAAAACGCTTATATTCTACAATGCAACTCTTTTTATATTCTATTCTATTCGATTCGATTCAATTCAGTGCTATGATATTTACTTCATGATTTCCTTGATTTTCATTTTCAATATTTTTTCTTTTTGTATTTTTCTTCTTAGCATTTCATCTTAATTCTCCCTCTTTCCTTTCTCTCCCTCTCTCACTGTATTTATCTCACAATGCTTTTATCTCTATTGCTTTATTTGAATTTATTCTTTAGTGTAAAATGTAGATTGAATTTTCTCATCGTCTTCATACTTTACTACTACTATAATACCAGAAAGAACACTGTGCGTATGAGTAGCATTGAGTTTGAGTTGTTGTTTGTTAACACTCTGGGGTATCCGATAACTAAAATTGGCTAGGTTAGAACCATAAATACAATTGCTGTAGATGAATTGTTGCCTTATGCTGCCTAACACTTTTGACAGACTCACTTACTGACTGAGTGACTGACTGCCTGAGCCATAAGATGGAGGAATGGATGAATGGATAGAGATGGTGGTTGAGGATCGAGATGAAACAAGAAATAGAGCGAACAAATGATAAAGGAAAATATAAATGTGATTAAATATGAGTGTATCTGAGTATTTGTGAGTGTATGTGTGTGTGAGCGTTGGTATCTTTGTGCATAATCCGATTTGAAATGCAGCATAGCTCAGCTCAGCTCAATGCCAAACGCATACACAAACTCATTTACCAAGTGACTCACTTACGCACGCACGCACACATGTACCCAAACAAGCACGTACGCATGCACCCATGCACCCATCCTTCGTATAAGGACACATGATGAAGACGAAACAATTGCAAACTCATTCACCAACACTTTGACTCATGTAAGAATTTAAATACATTGGCAAGTCCATTTCTACCATACATAGATACATGCTACTTCTACATCTACTTCTAGTAGTACTAAATGCAACATTCATTTTCCTTTCTAAATTCCTTTTTTCATTTTTAATTTTGATTTTTGTTTTGTTTTGTCATTTACGTTCTTTGAACACATACTACTTCTGTTCTTCTTATTCTTAGTGGTGCGTGTGAATTGGACCGAAGTCAGTACGTGCACATGGTAGATACAGATAAAGAGTAAGTGTAAGTTGCTTAAAGATTTCACATTAAGATACATTTGTATCTATCTATATTTCTTTGTATCTGCTGCATTAAAGTTCTGTGCTTAGTTTTTTTTTTTTTCTAACACTTTACATTTGATTTGAAGTCTTTTCTGTTGATTGAAATGAAAAATAAAAAACAACAAAAAATATTCACACTTCAGAAACACCATCTGCATAATCTTAACTCTAACTTAACTTATATTCTACAATAGTAGTAGTATCTGTAGTCTCTGTAATACAATGATTTATCATTATCACCATTACAGCATCATCGTCATCATCATCATCATCATCATCGTCATCGTCATCGTCATTACAAAATCGTCATCGGTGCTTTCTAATATTTTTTGACATTAAAACTCATTTCACATTTTATCTCATTTGTGACACATTGTCACAGACGTGTAAATGTATCTGAGTGAACCTTTGAATTAAAATTCTTAAAAAAAAAAAAAAATTATATCAAATGATACCAAGGCAACTAACTGAATGAGTGAGAGTTTCATCATATAAAATATCTACATACTTCACTCGGCTGTACTTAGAAATGCTAAGCAATTTTAATCTGCTTAAGTTTCATTGCAGTTATAAAATTTACGTAACTTTAATTTGAGCATCTCGAACGGCATACACATGGATATGAACACTTAAAGATACATAGAAACACACACACACACACAAACAGTTAGACCTACATACATAGGTAACACATACTCGGATACCACAAAGATACACATGCCTGTTGGTTTCGTCCCTTTACCTGTTTGTTTTTTAGTTACCCGCTTGAGTATAACCACAACCAACACAACCGCCAAATGTTGACAAAGTTATGCCCAATATTGTTGAATGTTACAAGGACACACATTCAAACACACACACACACACACACACACACACACACACACACACACACACACACACACATACACATACACATTCTTATACAAATATACAAAGACACTTAGCCAACCAACGTTCCTCATCATCATCATACCCATGAGATACTATTCCTTCTTATTGTCATTGTTATCCTCAACGGCAAGGAAGACAACGAAGACGATGATGATGATGACGACGACTATGTTGACTATTTTACCATTGTCTTTTTCCCTTCTAACCAAAATTGAAGCTCACTCGCTCACTCACTTACTCACTCACCTTATCTTGTCATGTAAGCCCTGCAGAGCCTGAGGTTTATAGGAGACGCCTTAACATGTAATTTTCCTTTACCTAAGAGAAGTAGCAACTACAACTAAGTACATCTACAAATACAAGAAGCATTAATGTATCTGAGTATCTTTAACTCGGAACATTTGTGAATGAACACAATCATGCTCAGTGGGTCACTTCATTTTTTGTATTTTTTTTTGTATTTGTTTCTTTATTTCTCTTATTATTTTTATTATTATTATTATTATTATTATTATACATAAGTATGTAGTATATGTGCATATTATTTTAATATCAACGCTTTGTCTACCTATTTTTCTGTCTACCTATTTGTCTGTCTGTCCACTAATATGTCTTTTTGTATCTAGATACATTCTGAATCTGCTGACTGCACTCATTTCCTTCTAACGCAATATAAACTTTATGGTTGCTTTGGCTATTTTTAATGTTAAAATTTTGTTGAAAGCGTCAAAGATTTCCTACTAAGCTCACTGAGCACATAACTTCATATTAACACAAAGTTCACAAACAAACATACTACGTTTGTAAGCTTAAATCATACACACACACACATAAGCATAAATGTATTTATATAAATAAGTGAATATATTCAGATAGACACAAATATTATAAATGATAATGAAACTTTCAAATAAAACTCTACTCATTTATGATGCTTGTAATGCATTTTTATGATCATCGTATATAATAAGAGGATGGGCTGTAAAGTTTTCGGCTTACAATTCAATTTGCTACACATATTTGCTATAAACTATTATATTTGCATAGTATATTTTTAGATGTCAATCTCTATTATTTTATGTCCATAAATCGCTTTTATTTTGGTTTTCTCATAAAAACCCTTCAAGTAATATTCTTAATTTTTTTTTGTTTTGTTCACATTTTTAATTATTTACTTTAATATTTTATTTAAAGCATACAAGACAGAGAAATATTTTGCAAAACACTGGAGTTAACTTCTTCATATTGTTATTTCCATTCTAGTATTGTAATTAGTTTTTTTTTTATATTATTTGATTTAAAATCATTTCAAATTCCGATTTCAAATAGTCCCACATTTTTAGATTTGAAAGAATGCAAAACGAAACATAAAATATTTATTATTTGCGAATACGTAATATTATTATAAACATATTACACATACGACACTGTCTATTTATTCGACATATCAGTATTTAATAAACCGAAAAAATTATATCATTTGATATCAGATCATTTTAGATTCCGATTCCAAGTGGGTCTACACATAAGAGATTTGAAAAATTTCAAAACGAAAGTCTTGTAGAATATGTTTATTGACGTATAAATGCAATTAAATGAGGAATGGGAAAGGTAAGAGAAACGGAAATTTGTGTGACAGTTGAAAAAATAAACCGTGTTGTGATGACAACCACCACACTGCGGACAGTGATCATTGTGAAAAAGACCAATATGTTCCCTGTACTACTGAAGAATAAGAAACCAGCCAGACTTTAGATGAGCTTAAGTGTTCCTAGTACTGCACATTTTACTATCTTCAACATGTGGAGGTCGGCCTTCTAACAAAATATTATTGTGGTGTGACTTAAAACCATTTTCAACTGCCTTCTGCCTTCTGCCAACTCATCACGACTGGATTTATAACGAGTGTCGTCTAACAAAAAGGTAATGTCATCGTCGTATGTCGTAATGTGTTTACAAACTTCTCTCAAGTGGTCGGGTTTACGTCCTGGAAGTACTAGACAACAATAATCGGTCAATAACCACTCATTCCATCCGTGAGGCTGCAGGTATGTATGCATGCATGCCACTTAGTGTAATGGCTGCTGTGACTGTAGGCATCTTTGGACCTCTATGGAAAACCGTGATTCATCTGAGAACCATGTCTAGTTTTCAATAAAATTTTGTATTCAGCAGAAGTGAGAATTTTGTGGAAAAAATTTAAAACTTCATCATTATAGGCTTTGCTTAATCTGTCACACTTCAAGTCGGACACATTTCAATTTATTCTCATTTAACATTCAGTCACAGTTCATATATTGTACGATAAACAACGAATTTTTTAACAATTTTGAACAATATACTAATGAAACTTAACCGTATCTTTGGCCAACGGGCCGTAAAATCAAAATTATTAAAGCCGAGATGGTACTTGAACCTGCCTGGTGGTATGTAAATTAATATACTTATTTCTTTAAAAACCATTTAAAACAATTTTTTATTCTTTTTTTCAGATGAAAAATTTGAGGCAATAGAATATACTCGTAAGAAGCCAGCAAATTTTTCTACTGGCATTCGCCAATCAATATGGTTTTGGCCGCTCTTGGCATTGGGAGTATTGATTGTCTTCGGAATAATACTCAATCTTATGATTAGTTTCGAAGTAGAGCCAATAGCATACAAATGTTTCATCAGGTGCGTTATATGCGAAATAAAAGATAAATGTCAATAATTAAAACCGATGACAACTAGCAATGTAAGTAGAAATAAGAAAGCCTCATAAAAAAAACCATTCAATTAAAAATTTGCATTGTAGTATCAAAAGTTTATTATTAAGTTAACATATTCTTAATCAAAATCGTTAAATCTTAAATTGGGTAAGTTTTATTTTATGCATCTTGCATTTATGGCCATGTATACTTACTAACTTGTTATACTTGTTATGTGATAGAACCGGACTAAGCCGCTCTAAAAAATCTTATGACGGATGCTTTAATGTGTCCTTTATCCAAAAACCAAAGGTACTAAGAGCAGCGAATGTTTTCTTGAAAATTTATTTTATTTGATATTCATTATTAGTTTCTCTTTTTTTAAAAATAAGGTACAGAAAGCAGCACAACATGCAGATGTGGCTATTATAAATGATATGTCGATATGTAATATCGGGATAAATCATAGAGAACCTGGACCTGATTCTATCGCTGTACAAGTTATAAAATATGCCATCATAAGTGTGGTCAAGTTATGGAGTCTTGAGATAATCTTATATGAAAAAAAAAAAAAAAAATAGTTTTTGTAGTTAACCAAAGTCTTATGTAACTTTGACCGACCAACCTTGGATGGTACTCTGAGCAATAATCTCGAGTTACGTGTCACCAAATTCGTTTTGCAGAAACAAAGGAGTCGTACAATTTTTAAACATTTTTGCATTTATATGTGTTTCTTGTTTGGCATAAATAAAAGTTTGTTCTATTTTAATACGTAAAGCTTTTGTTTCTGTTTATGAATAGTATGATTTTTCAAAATAGCATCTACAACAGAGTATCCATTCCCATCCCACATGATAATGGCTGATAAGTAGAGCCTGTAAAAATTGTTAAATAAAATGGACAAAAATTGTTGCGAAATTGTTAAAAAAAAAAAAAAAAAAAATTAGAATTGTTAAATCAATTTATATATTTGAAAAGTGAGATGACACACAAAGATCCTAAATATAAACATTAATTCTCATTATATGTATTATCGTTTATAAAATTGTTGTATTGAATGACATTAGTCATAGCTAATTTTGTTTGTGTACGCGATTGACGTCTATCGGTCAAAATGTACCGATAAATTGAAAATTAACGTTTTACATCTACAGATGTCACTGGTGCATTGTGAAATTTAATTTTTTTTTTAATTTTCCAAAGAAGTATACATCCGGATTCATTTAGCATAGTTAGTTCAGGTTTCGATAATTTGCTTTTTGTAAGTACAAATTTTTTCATAAAAAAAATACAACACAATTTGTTGTTGGCTACGCAAACATTTTAAATTTATTTACCCAGTCTATATAATTTCACAGTTTTTGGCATTACATAGATGAGCTCTTCATACATTTTTAAATAACGAAAAAAGGAAAACGTTTTCGGCTAAAATGACGAAATTTTTTTGAAATATTTTATAGAGAATCATAAAAACTGGCAAAAATTTGAAATTTTTCTGAAACTGGTAAAAATGGTTGCACTTTCAAAAATGAGCAATAAATTATTAAAACATTTTTTAAAAAAAAAAAAAATATAATAATTTTTCCCTCCATCATTCTACATACTTTTGTTGTCTAACATTAACCAAAAGTGTTTTGTATTTCTAAGATTGCATTGAGTTAAGTGGTGGAAAACTTTAATATATAAAAGAAGATAAACAACAACAATTGCCGCCGATCAGGAGTCTCTGCATGAGAGTTTATTTTGCTGCATGTGCGACAATATTTGATTTAGTTTAAATAAGAACTTATAAAATAAATTTGCATTACTCATAATTGTTGACGTGTTGACAAAGTGATTCACCTCAAAGATGTCTAAAGAACAATTTCCTGAAGCTGATTTACATAAGAAAATGTAATTAAAACAAGGGAAATGGAATAATGATGGAAACGTATTTCTTTTTTTTGTTTGCCAACAATTTCAGATCTCATGTACAATTAAGCTTGAGTGGACCAGATGAAATACAACTAATTCCCCATGTTAGGATTATTTTCAAGAATATTTATCAGGATCAATGTTAGCTGTTGCCTTATGGCGTGTTCGATCAAATCACAAACACATACTACATTTCTATTTATTCTATTGTACATAAAAGTATTAAAATAAAAAGTCACAGAGGTTTCGTGGGACACCCGGGTGAAACGAATTTTTTTTTCTGCTGTAATATTTGTTTCCTTATTTTCTGTCTCTCTGTTTCGTTGGTTATGCTGTGCTGCTTCTTGAATTTGTGTTTTTGTTATTGTTGTATTTATACTCACATTTGTTGATAACTGCATAAGCAGTATATGATGTTAATTGAGTGCGGAGCAAGATCGAAACAGGATGTTGTTGCTGTTCTTGTTTATTTTCCTCTCATTTATTATAATGAGAATGCACAAGA
>JAWNKV010000842.1:0-102704 GCA_035041805.1 Amiota mariae
AACTATGCAGAAAAAAGAAACGAGACGCCCTCAATCTGGAGCTGGAAGCGATGGTTGAAGAATATAACAGCAAAAACAGCAAAAGCTTCTACCACAAGCTCAAACAGCAGACAAAAGACTTTCAACCACGACCTACTTCATGCAAGGATAGAAACGGTGTCATACTTAGCGAAGAAAGGAAAGTGATTGAGCGCTGGAGAGAATTCTTCAATGAGCTTTACAATCCTGTGACAACGTCGACATCTCTTGTCCCCCCTCTTGGAGATGACAATGCAGAACCCGAACCTACTTTGGAGGAGCTTCGTAAGACAGTGTGTCGGATGAAGAACAATAAGGCACCAGGCGAAGACGGGCTTACCATAGAGCTTATTAAAGCTTTAAACGACGAAGGACTTCAAATTATCCTACAGCTTATAGTGCGACTATGGCGTGAAGAAATCATCCCCGAAGCATGGCGTGTAGGGCTTGTAATTCCGCTATTTAAAAAAGGTGACAAAACCCTCTGCGAAAACTACCGGGGGATTACCCTCCTCAACACTGCCTACAAGATCTTCTCAAGTATTTTAGCAGCCAGGCTTACTAATGCAGCAGAAACTATTTTAGACGAATACCAAGGCGGCTTTCGGCCCAACCGTTCAACAACGGACCAGATATTTATGCTTAAGCAAAACCTCGACAAGTGCTACGACCATAACGTAGATGTCCACATGCTTTTTATCGACTTTAAACAAGCTTTCGATAGCATACATCGTTGCAAAATTCCCGAAGCCTTAACAAACCTTGGTATAAACAAAAAACTAACGCGCCTTATAATGGCGACTTTAGCAAACACGACTGGAAAAGTCGTAGTGCAGCAAGCGGTAACTGATCCTTTTGAAATTTCATGCGGCGTCAAACAAGGAGACTCACTGTCCACATCTGTTTTCAACTTGCTGCTACACTTTGCAGTAAGAAAAGAGGTAAAATCTGGTAACCTCTTCAGTAGGTCAGGTCTCACAATTGCTTACGCCGACGACATAGCTATTTTAGCTCGTAACAAAAGATATCTGTCCGAAATTTTTCTTGGCATTGAAAAAGGCGCCAAATCAGTTGGTCTTAGAGTAAATGAAGCTAAGACAAAATACTTGAAGTTTTCGAGATTTGAAGAAAGGCGCCGCCCAGAAAATATTACAATCGGTAACTACTGCTTCGAGGGTGTACAACAATTTAGGTACCTCGGTGTCATGATCAACAACGACAACAACATACACAACACAATACAGGACAGAATCATGGCTGCAAACAAGGCATATTTCGCCAATATAAAACTCCTAAGGTCCAGATTACTTCCGAGATCGTGCAAGCTACGCATCTATAGTTCGGTAATTCAACCGGTGCTAATATATGGGTGCGAATCCTGGACACTCACGAGTAGGGACGAGCAATGCTTGCAGGTCTTTGAGCGCAAAATACTTAGAAAAATCTTTGGGCCAGTCAGAGATAGCGACGGAACTTTTAGAATCCGTTTTAACGAAGAACTCAACTCGTTACGTAAAGGAGAGACCATAATAACGATTGTCAAAGCGCATAGAATACAATGGTTAGGCCATTTGGAGCGTATGAACGATGGCCGTCCTCAAAAAAGCATGGTCGCTTTTAATCCACCAGTGACAAAAGTCAGAGGACGCCCAAAGTTCCAATGGTTGGACCAAGTCATCACAGACCTGAAGAAGATGCGTGTAAAAAATTGGAGGGCGGAGGCTAAAGACCGTAGCGCCTGGAAGAGGATTGTGAACGAAGCTAAAGCTCACCCCGAGCTGTAACGCTGCCTGATGATGATGATGATTAATCAAAAATATATATTAAAATTCGGGATTCCCCCTTTTTTATTTTGCTGTATTGAGCTGCGTATTACATTTTATTTTCTATTCATTCTGTGTAAAATTGTATCAATCAATACCTAGTTTTTGAAATTACACAGAGATTTATAGATGCACACTCATATGTTGAATGTTTATATGTGACCTCTTTTAACCGGGATTCAATTACCCGTAACGAGCTTGGTCCCGAGCATCACGGATAATTGAGATTATATTGCAATAAAATATTGAAGCTTTCCTTTCATTTACAATATGTTGAACGATTATGAATGAAATGTGACGAGGGGGGACCCAAAAAAAAAATGGAATTTCGTCATAACTTCTTTATTTCTTAATATTTTAACACCAAATTTTGATCACCTTCAAAGTATTCTCCATTGACCACAACGCACTTCTCCAAACGATTCTTCCATTGTTCAAAACAGTTTTTAAATTCACTCATCGGGATGTCCTTTAAGCCTTCCCTCGATTTTTGTTTCATCTCCCCCACAGTGGCAAAACGCTTTCCTTTCATATTCCTTTTGAGTCTGGGGAACAAAAACAAGTCTCAGGGGGCTAGTTCCGGTGAGTATGGGGTACACACAATCGGTGTCATGGCGTTTTTGGTCAAAAATTGCTTCACGGAAAGGACGGTGTGGGTCGACGTGTTGTCATGATGGAAGAACCAGTCGCTGCAACCCTTCTCATGTGCAAATCTTCGGATAAAATTCTCTGAATTGAACTCCATGACATTCCCGACATCTCAGAGAGTTGATCAATGGTTCGGCGACGGTCTTCACGAACGAGGGCATTGATTTTTTCGACGTTTTCATCAGTTCTTGACGTTGAGGGGCGTCCTGAACGAAGTTGGTCTTCAATAGACATTTCTCCATTTTTAAAACGTGAAAACCAATCGTAAACTCTGGTTTTACTTAGGGCAGCATCCCCATAAGCAGTCTTAAGCATTACAATAGTTTCCGCGGCTGATTTCCCCACAAAATTTCACAGCCGCGCGTTGTTCTCGATAATCTGCCATTACGTTTTCGCCAAACTGTAAAAAGTTGTTTTACTAAAAAAAATCTCACAGGCGAACCGATGCACTCACAGCGACACAACTTTGCACACTGACGCAGATGGCGTGACACTAACGGACATGTGGTCCAACAATAGGTTCCCCCACTTCTCCCTCCCCACCACAGCGTAATTCCCGTAATTTTTTTTGGGTCCCCCCTCGTAAGTCCACATACAGTCACTCTTAAATTGCCAAAAATTTGCATTTTCTCATCTGCTTTATTAGCTGTTTCGACCGACTCACTTCTATATTTGAACTGCAACTAACGGAATTTATTGATTTTCTACAATATTATATTGTACAACCTTTTAATGTAATCATTTATTGCACGAAACTAACTACATATTGAGCAATAATATTGTTCATCTATAGGCCGCTTAATGCTTAGCCTACTTTGACACGTATTTTTTGTTGTTATCGTTACTCTTTTTATTCTGACCCACATGTTGCTGTGTGTAATGTGTGTTGTTGTTCTGAATGTGGTTAGTTCATTTTGCATAGCTTGGTAACAACAATAACAACACAACAAAAATTATTTAACACGTCAGTTTTATTGTGTGGTTGGTATATTCAGTGGCGGGTCCAGGGGGTGGGCTATGGGGTTAAAGCTACCTCCCCATAACTAAGCAGAGTAAAATTTTACATTCGCGTCATTGCTTTTTTCGTCATCGTATAACTTTAATATTCACTTGCACATTATTTAACCCCTTTTCTATATGGAATAAACGGAATATAACGGAACAATTCGTTTCTCACGGGTTAGCGTTGGGCAACGTTCACAAATTGATCGAAATTTCAACTGAATAAATAGTTGACATGTTTTACCAAGTTAAACCTCGTCGTCTTGCAACATTGGACTGGGTAGTCGTGGATTGATGTAATATAGATTTAACAATACCAGAATAAATTTTTCATTAATAATCTTTTAGAAAAATCCAAAGAAATGTAACCGAAAACTCATATTATACCAATGAATAAACGTTTTTTGTTGTGCAAAAATTTTGTTGACAAACCCTAGAATCCCCAAAGTTGAATCTTAGAAACGCCACTGGGTTTATTGATCGGCTGGTTTCTTATGTCGCAATGAAACAGCAAAAAAATGAAATCAATAATTGTTGCTTGTCTCATTTTTCATTTAATTTTTCAATTACAAAACATGGATATACAAACCGAAGGAATGCCTTAGTGGCAGGGACAGATTTAGGTGTGTGGGGGCTCGGGGCAATGAAGAAAGTTGTGGCCTCAGTGATTAGACCAAAAAAAAAAGAAACTCGAATGAAGGTTTGTGGAGAGCCTCAATGTGTGGGGGATAGGGGATCGTGCCCCGGTTGCCCCGGCGTAATTGCAGCCATGTTTCCTGGTGCCGTATTTTTTATTTTTTTTTATTTTTAAGGCGATCGAATACTCGAGTGTTTATTCCCAAACAATGAATTGATGATCTAAGAATATCTGTCCAGCCTTCAATTTCCGAAGCTTCCCTGTCTGTGACTTATGTATTTGTATACATATAGTCATCTATTGCTATGAAATTTTATACTTGGAAAGTTTAAGTTTAATATAATTTATTTTAGAAGTACCAACATACGAGTATATTGTGTGTGTTTCGTTAAAAATTATGTACGTCTAGTATGTCGCTACCCGTATAAGTCAAAAATGAATATAAATATTGATGAAAATGGTAATGTGACCCGATCCACTGTAAATATTCTTGCCTAAAGAAAATTGTATAAGGTTGACCAATTAGTTTCGTTAGTTTTTAATCACATCTCAGATTCTATAGTATTTCAAATCGTTTCTAGGATGTTTGGCTAATAACACCATAACATCATAGTACTATTTAGAACATCCGTCTAATATGTAAATTATATTTGATATTCAAGATAAAATTTCTATTAAAAGAGAAAAAATGCAGTCCATTAAAAGCTTTGAAAGAGAAAAAGTGCACAGTTCTTGAAGAAGCTCAGGGAAGAGTTCATCTACTATATAAAGCATTTGAAAGGCATCATCGGACTGATGTACGAGAATATTGAAGGCGATAATGCATAAAATACAATACTATGTTACTCGTTATTTGTTTCATTAAGGATTATTATTTTGTATTCCTTTAAAACTCCTAGTTGGAGCATAGGGCCTCCACAAGGCTTCTCCATCGAACACGGTTCTGGGTTGTTGTTTTTGCCTGATCCCATGTGGTGGTGTTAATATCCGCTAGTTCCCGCAGGGGTGACCTTCTATTCTTGTCCGGGTGCGTGGGCCAAATGTCGTCACCATAGGTGTTTTTGTATCCGAGGCTTTTCCTTGTGTTGGTTGCAGTAATCGATTTAAATTCGACTAGGGTAAGTGATTGGCCTACCGCTAGATTAAGGATTATTAATGCCAAATTATAATTGGAGCCACATGTTGTGGATACTACTATATTTTATGTACATTACATCTTATTGGCCTCTATACAACAAGTTTATAAGGCAACTATACAAACATGCTAAAGTGATTCCTTCTAATACTATAAAGAGGCTTAAAATAAAAAATTAAAAAAAATGTGAACCAGTTGGAATACACAAAAGAAATATGGATTAATTGATCCGAACAATAAATAGAGTAATCAAGGTTACAAATCTTCCTAGCAAAACTTGATCCGGATATAGGCCCTATAAATATACAATGAAATAAAACCAAATGTTATAAAATTATAAAATAATATGTTTTATTTAGTTGTTTTGTTTTTATCTATTAAAAAACTTAGAATATGTTTACACATGTGTTCCATGCTTCTTGATTTCAAATCTGGACCGTATTAATGAATTCTTCTAGTCTTGATCGATAACTTTGTGAAATACACTCTGCTATCCATAGGATATTTCGAAATTCTTGCTCTTTGAGTTTGATATACGCATAAAAGAGCCCGTAGTGATATGGTTGTCCAAAGGCATTAAAATTCTTTTTTGCCTCCAACTTTAAGAATCTATGTTCTACCATCGCAAAATCAACCTGGCGATCTTGACTATCAAACATTTTAGAATACTCCGGATATATATGTGTTAAGATTTTTAATTGATTATAATCTGAGTTGCCAGCCAATGTTATTAAAACATCCGGTCCTAGTTTACCACAAGTCGGAAACATTCTGAAAATCTCATCAAATGATAATTCCGTATCCTTTGAATTCGCTGTTATGGTAATTACTCTTCGATCTGCTTCAAATGATAATAAATCGCACATTACATCGGCTGTGCGTCCGCCAATTTTTTGACAAAATTTGTAAAAGGATTCGATATAAGATTTTTGAAGAATATTTCGTATATATTCGGGATGTATCTCTTCGAAATCATTTTCTGTAATAGCATCAGATATAAATTTATGAAGTGGTGTGTCAATTAAAACGGCATTGAAAAGTTCAGTTGTTGTTGTCACCGCCTGTATTGATTCGAGTTCCGTAAACATACCCAAGGGATGACACATCTTCAACATCTTTTCCATAGGATACTTATTTTGTGTGCCTGAGATTAATAGCGCCACATTATCAATCATGTATGCATAGGAAATATAATCAAAGAATGTCGTTAATGGTTCAGTTGAATGATTACGCAAATAATGGAATTCTTTAGTTAATGTATCACGCATCTTAATGCGAAATTTCTCCACAGTAAATTCTTCGTCATCATAACGCTTGAGATTACTGTATCCGCTACTAAGTAAGTGTAATCTTAAATCCTCTAGATTATCACACTGTGCCAAATTTAGATAGTCAATATTCTGTATTAAATTGTTCTTGAGACCACGCACCAAACCTTCAAGATAACCATAATCAATATTAAAAATAAAACTAGTTCTTGACATTATTTCAGACGCTTAAATACTAGACAGCTATGTTTTTTTTTTTTTTTTGGGAAAGGTTTTAAAAAAAAAAAGAAAAACCAAATTACTGACATTGTTTTGAACTTTAATACAACTATAATAGATAACTTAGATTTTTTGTTTTTTCAATGATATAAACCAAAAGATCTGTTTGTAATCTAATACACAATGCAAATCTGGAAGAGATTAGAGAGAATGGGAAGACTGTTCAAATGTATTCTACTCCATGACATTATATTGTAAATTGATCACATAACAAATTTCAGTTGGAGCACTGCGATTACTCTAATATAACATAAACGTCATATATCATACTATATATGCAGGTAAATCTCATATGTATGTACATATATATCATACCATTAATATCGGTTTAGTCCTCAACACTTTTCAAGCAAAATGGATCAAATTAAATTCTTCCTTTCATATAAACCAAAACTGGTATGTAAAGCTTCCTCTTCTGCCATAAATTCTACAGTAGTGACATTTTTTTTTGTCTCCATTGTAAAGTAATATGAACTTTACAATTTTTCAACTAAAAATCAAAACTATTGTCATTATAACATACAAATCCCATGTAAATTGATAACTCAGATCAGTTTTCATTTTACACATAAAAAATAAATTCACTACAACTGAGTAAATCATATCATATCATATCCAACCTATGATTGATTAAATAAAGAATGTCATAAGTTCTTTGATGAAATCAAAGTTGATTGAGTATGAATGGTATTAACACATTGCCGTGATGTTCTCAATTTGCTCTCTTAATTATAAGATTATAGACTGTATTTACTGTCTGTTTGATTTTGTAATGTATTTCATTCAAAAGGAGTTTCCCGATTACAAGAATGGAACGAATATTTGAAGAACAAAGTTTTTTAAATGAGAAACCTTTTGATTGGAATCATTTGAAATATGCATCAAATAATTCTTGCAACAATTTGTACGAATTGATCACTATATTTATACTAGATACCTTGGAAGACGTCCTCTCCTTCCCAACAAAATTAGTGAATACTGATTGGTAGACCTGATGAGATGCTTGAAAAAGACTTAACCTTATGAAAATCTGTTCGGTAGTTTTTATGTTCATCCCATTCAGACAGACAATCGCGGCGGAGGACTTTGTTTTATAATATGTGTAGATAATTAGTTGTATCCCCACGCATTGATGTGGCTCAGGCTGGACTCGCTCACGAAATTATGTCCTCTCATGTTTAGTCCGGTCTATATACTAGGTGGGGTGAAAAGTAACCTCCTTTTTTTAAAAATGTTTTTTTTATTTTATTCAATGTAGTCCTCTTTTAGCTCGATACACTTATTCCAGCTGAATTTTTTATTGATGAGCCATCTTTTGAGGTTTGGGGAGAGATAATAGTCCGAGTGAGTCAAATCGGGCGAATACGGTGGATACGGAATCAATTGGAGCCCTAAATCATTGATTTTAGCCGTGGTTGCGATGCTCTTGTGTGCCGGCACATTGTCTTGCAAAAACGGCTTCATGTGAGGCCGTTTTGCAGCTATTTCGTCCTTCAATCGCTCCAATAATGCACAGTAATACTCGCTGTTGATGTTTTTTCCTTTTTCGAGGTAGTCCACGAAGAGAATGCCATGACAATCCCAGAAAACCGACGCCATAACCTTTCCGACCCATCGAGCCTCCCTCGGCCGCTTCGGAGCACTCGTGCCGGCTTCAGTCCATTGCCGGGCACTCATTTTGTTTTCTGGTGTGTAATAGTGGATCCAGGTTTCATCAACAGTTACCAATCAATGCCAAAAGACCGCTCGATTCCGCATCAGCAAGTCCAAACACTCTTTCGAAGTGCACTCGCGTTCGTGTTTTTGGTCCGGAGTGAGCTTGCGCGGCACCCAGCGGCAAGATAACGGACGGAGCATTAGCCCCATAATATTTACCAAACTTTTCTTTTGTTTCCTTCGCCGTTTTCCCTCTCAAAAAATAATGTTTTATGAGAGAACGAAAATCGTTTTTGTCCATACTCAACATGATGGGAAACACGTCAACAACAATCAGCTGCAGCGCATTCTGGCGGTCAAGGAGGTTACTTTTCACCCCACCTAGTATTGTACAATAAAATTGATTTAATATTGACGCTCAATGAATTATTGATTCTAAAAACTACCAATCATAAAGATTAGTAAATATCTATTAAATATTTGATTTTGTTGCTCAATGTACTGTTTAAAAACTCCATATGAAGGTAAGAAAAAAAGAAGTATGTACCTGTATCTCAAAAACAAGAGCTGCTAGAAAAAAAAAAAACTTATGGTAGTTTCGAAAGTGACTTCAAATTAGTACATGGCTATCAAATATTTCTGGGAAAATAAAAGTTGATTTTGTTGCCTTGTGTTATAGAATACTAGGTATCCGGAGAGACGTTGTCCTACCTCTCCTTACCAAAAAATTTTTAGATAATGATTGGTTGACCTGATGCTTGACAAAGACGACTTAATTGATTTTTTAAATATGTTTCTAAGCTTTATATGCACTTGCACACCTCATTTTTATTTATCGTCTTTTCCTTTGGTTTTCTTCGAATTTTCTTTTTCCTAAACCTTCCCCATGAATCGGCCCGTCCATTGGTGAAACCCATGTGAAAATTCGTTCAGTAGTTTTTGAGTTAATAGCGAACATGCAGACGGCGGAGGACTTTGTTTTATAATATGTATATATACATATGTCTATGTATATAAAAAACAAAATTTAGTCTAAATGGATAAATATATACATACATTAAATGCGATGGTGGCTGGAATAGTACATAGTTTCTTTATTACATATATATTTTTTTTTGATTATTTAAAATTATTGAAATGAAATGGAAATGAAGATAATTATACTCATATATCAATAACTTGTTGTTCTTACATTTATGATTGAATTATGGTATGAAATATGTACGAGTATATTCTTTAATATTATTTTATTTTATGAAAGGTATGCAATTTTCGATAAAACCGATGATTCTGCTGTTGCCTGGTTTTGAATAAGTTCATTTTCGAATTAATGAATTTGAAATTTCGCAGCGTAGCCTTGATCTTTCATTTTACTTTCGGTTTATTGCTTTATCTACAAATACTTAATAAAAATAAAGAATACAGAAAGTAGAAAACCGAAAACAGAAAACATAACACCACACTTATGTGTACTCAAGAGGCTCCCACAAAATGATAAGCTGAAATAAATAATTCATAGTAAATTTATTATAAATAGATTTCTTGTTCCTCCATTTATTGGCCACGTGATATAATTGAATGATATAGTAATTGGCTTCATAACAATATACTTACCTTGAACTCATCCTTACCAACAGCGACCAATTACTAAGAACTTATTAATATTTCAAATTGTAATTTACAATAAAACGGTAGGCTATGTCAACAAGAACAAGAGTAAAATAATTGAAAATACTCGTACTACATACGTGTATTAATAAAAACTGTGCAGTTTAATGACAACGATATAAACGATAGCAACGATGGCACAAACAAAATGTATAAGTTTGTGACTTTGCATGTCTGTGTGTGTGTGTGTGTGTGTGTGTCTGAGAGAGTCAAGGTCACTAAACGATATACTGTCATAGGTCATCAATGTTACATACAGTAGAAGCATATTTACTTAGAGCGTGAGATTATTATCATCTGGTCAATGGCATATTGTCTCTTTTATAACTGTACACGTAAGGAATCCTTTTTCAGTTGCCTTAAATCAGTTGAAATTGTAACAAGTATACTTATAATCAAATTGAATTTTACTTTAACAATGAATGATACCAATTCACCTGATACTATCAGTACCACCAGTATGATTGGTATCTCTTATTTGAACAAATCGAATCCGGTATTTTGTTGTTATCTCTTCTGGGCAAGTATCCTAATAATCAAAATGTTACTAATGAGTGTGCTAACCGGAATTCAACGTACGAGAACCAAAACTTATGCCAATCCAGAGGATTTACGTACGAATAAAGGCATTACCGAGGTAAAATTTGGTAATCCAAGTGTGGAACGAGTACGCCGGTTAGTATTAGTATTGAAAACACTTTACAATTTATTCTTTTTTATAACTTTTCTTTCTTCTTCTCCGTCGGCCATCGTCATCAGTGCTCATCGTAATGATTTGGAAAATGTCTTACCATTTCTTATTATGTCGCTGGCGTATGTTGCTACTGGACCGCATGCCTTAACCGCTCGTATGCTTATACGTTTTGGCGCCAGTTCACGTTTGCTTCATACAATTGTGTATGCTTTCCGGCCCGTGCCACAGCCAGCGCGTGCTATTACCTTCATCATTACCATGGTCATAACTTTATTCGAGGCATTCTATGTGCTTTGTTGCTGCATTAAATATATTTAAGAAAAAAAAATAATTTGCTCTTTGATCTCGCTTAATGATAATAGTAGAAATGATGATTATAATCAATTTAATGATAACTTGTTATTGTAGTCGCTTTTAGCTTGTAGTTTTTTTTTTTTCTTAATAAACAAATACACAATGCCGCTAGCAAATAGAGCTCAGCACCTAGGAACCAGTTTTGCTTGTTTTATTTCTAGTTTAGCGCATCAAGCGTCGTTGATTCAAAACATCAGATCACACAGTGTATGTCTAGGCAAGGCTTAACATTTTGCGTTTAGTTGTTGATCGGTCAGCAATTTGTAAGCAACAAAACACACCACAACACAACACAACAACTGTACATTCTAAATATATGTGCATACCTGTTTGTTTTAATCGGTTGTCATTTCACTTTTGATTCTACTGCGTATAAAAATATAAAATTGCATTATGAACTCGACCAAATGGAAGGATCAACAACATATCTTAGAACGTGTCGAACTGTTGACACTTGATAATCCAGTTTTTTGTTGTTATATTTTTTGGGCCACTGTTTTGGTGGTCAAAATGTTACTGATGTCATTGCTGACGGGATTGCAACGTTTCCGCTATCAGGTATGTTTCATCATCATTTCATCATTTGCATTCTATTTGCATTGGTTGGTTAATACACAACAATTTCTAAGTAGATACTACGATTGTGTCCCATGAGTTTACAGCGCAAGGTAATATTAATTGTGTATCAAAATCAAAATCATCTTCATTTTAAGAAATAAAAAAAAAAAAACAGTAAAGAAAGACTAACATTGGCTATGTCGAAGTTGTAATACTCTTCACTCCCTTACTAGTAGTCCGAGAGTCTTGAGGTTGGTGGATATGGGGCAGGCACTTATAGTGTCAAAATTTCAAGTCAACTCAATAGTACAAAAAACAAATATGAATAAGAATTTATGAATGATTTATTATTTTAGAATGAATTTAGATCCAGGTTTGTACCCTTCCTAGTGGTCCGAGGGTCATGAAATTTTAATGGTTGGTGGATATTGGTCAGAATCTTTTTCTAATACGAACTTTAATTTGTATCCAAGTTTATATGGGGTGTACCGTTCCTAGTGGTCCAATTCGGCTGATTCCGACAAATGTACTGCGTATAGTGAAAAGAAAGCTCCATGCAAAATCTCTCTAGCTCAAAAACTGAGGGACTAGTTTGCATACATAAAGACAGACAGACGGACATGGCTACATCAACTCGTCACGTCGCGCTGATCAAGAATATACGAGTATATACTTTATGGGGTCTCCGATGTCTCCTTCCGTGAGTTAAAAACTTTATGACAAAATTATAATACTATTCACTGCGTGAAGAGTATAAAAACCACTATAGTTACAATGGTTATGAGGTGATGATGTTGATGACATTATAACTCAATTGCAGATTTTTGCTAATGAAGAGGACTTGTTCTTTAAAAATCTGGAAGTGCAATTTGATGATCCACATGTAGAACGTGTGCGTCGGTATGTATGATTTTCCTTTATTTATTATTATGATATGTTGAATTACATGCCAATTTTATTTCTTATAGTGCCCATCGCAATGACATGGAGAACATTCTACCTTACTTTATAATGGCATTGATTTATGTTTGTACAAATCCCAGTCGCGATTTGGCCTGCATCTTATTCCGTGTCGCTGCAATTGCACGTGTTTGCCATACACTTGTCTATGCTCTGTACCCTGTACCACAACCAGCACGCATTATTTCCTTTTTTACAACAATGGGAATAACCTTTTATATGGCTGCAGTTGTTGCTTTGGAAACTTTGGAATTCATATAAATATCAAGTTTTTTTTTTGATTTCTTTCTTTAAAATTGGGCATGGAAACCAGAAATTATTTTAATATACTTATGCACAATTAGTTATCAGTCAAAATTAATTGTGTTTTTTTTTTTTTTATAGAACAACTAATTCTTTAATTAAATAAATATTGAAATTATTCTTATATCACTTAAGTTTTTGGTGTTATAGATTTTGTTTAAGCCAAATAACAAAAATAAGTACATAATAATAATCTATTCTAAATATTGGGATTCATCATTGTATGCATCGCTCTTTAGGAAAGTATTATTCCAATACTTCATTCACTATAAATTGCTATAGGTTATGTTTTGAAAGTGTGTGCTCCACATTTAGATGTTGAATCCTGCATCACGCATACATTGTTTGTGTGCTTCAATGAGTTTAGTGCAGTTCTCTTCACCGTTTTCTACAATACTGCAGAGTGACGTTCAATTTCATGGTGATGATAATAGGGAAACCAAACAGTGGTTAATTTTTTTTGAGTCATTTTTGGTTGAAAAACTATTTCATTTCAACTTACCATTGATCACGTGCACGTTTTGTTTCTGGGCATGCACAACATGCCTTGCATTTGGATTTGGCTGTGCCGCTGCTAGCAGCGCCTGCTATTCCACTGGCATCGCCGGCGGCACTAGCAATCGCTGATTCAACTTCTTTGACTGGTGCGTTTCCCATTGCTTTTTTCTTTTTCTTTTTGTTCTTTGTTGATTCAATGCAATTTAATAATAATTTGGAAACTGCATACATACAACAAACAACACACACAGAAAATAAGTTTTATTTTCAACGAAATCAATTAAATTTTGTTTATATAATACTAATAATACTTTACCTGACCTGACGTTTATTTCACAACAAATATTGTACGAATAAGTTTAATAAGAATTTCATTCTATTGTAGTTCGAATTGAATTGAAAGCAAATCAGCTGATGCCTGAGCACAGCACAGCACAGCACAGCACATGTCAGATTAGTATTTTTTATAAAGTGTCAACGTTTATTGTGAATGTCAAAACGAACATTGAGAGCAAATTTTTAAAATACAAAATTACAAACGAAAATATCTCCATAAATTTTATTATTTTTTTTAATAAGCGGCAAACAAGAAAGACATTTGCAAGAAGATATGTATTTCAATTATTTGCAGGCTCTTAAGAAGTTTCCATACCATTGGATACCATTGTTGTTGCTTTACTGTTCGTTCGTTTTTCAATGTTGGTAGAAGTAGTAGACTCCTCATCTGCGTCTGCTGGCAATTGAGTTTTTAAGCGTTGCAACATATTTTCCGAAACCAAATCAATTTTAAGATGTTGAACATTTAGAGCGGAACCATCCCAATCAATAAGCATCTTATATTTTAATGGATCACACAAATTTAACAGTTCTGCAAATTATACCAAAAAAACAAGAAAAAAAAAAAAAACAAAAAGAAAAACAAGTGAAACATACATAAGAATCAAGCATAAGAAACAAAAAAATACACAATGAAGTAAGTTAATTATTAACTCACCAATTCCACCAGTTTTGTATTCATTGCGTTCCTTTTCTAAAGTCATAGTAATTACATCTTTGCGTGCGGCATGCTGGTTGCCACGATTTTTACCAATCGATTGCTTTAAGGCAATCTGTTCCAATTCTTCGTCAAAACGTTGCAAATACAATATAATCAAATTCTCAAATTCATGTGGTGTAAGCGGCGTATTACGTTCCTCATCGATATGTCCCAGGAACCAGCTAAGTTTCTCTCCCATTATATTGCTTTTGATTGCATGCCCAAGGCGAAGTTTATGTTTGTTATTTTGACGTCGTGCCTTCTTGCCAAGCGCTTTGGTTTTCCGACTGTTCGGATGTTTGCATTTTTCAAGTTCCTTTCGTAAATTTGTCTTAAATAAAATTTATCAGTTTAATAAATTATAAATTAACAATTTTCATGCTCACCATTATTGTTTATTTGATATTTGATGTTGGTTGCTTGTTTGTTTTGCAAGTGACCACGTTGTTTGTTGTTGACAGTGTGGAATGAGGGAGTGAGTGAGTGTGTGTGTGTGTTTTTTGTTGTTTTTTTTGTTTTTGATTCTGTGAGCAGCTGTAAATTTTTTTTCTATTCAATTTGAATGGCAAAAATTATCAGCTGTTGCAATTGCACCAAGTGCTGCCAGGTCACCAAGTAAACAAGAAGAAGAAGAGCATGTAGCTCGATCTTTGATTAAAAGAAATGATCACTAATACAAATATAATACTATATAAATGAAATGCTTATGATGGCAAAAACAACAAGAACAAGAATAACAAAAACAAGTGCTAGCCGCATTGGTGTTATAAAGCCCCGAGCCCCCAGCAAAGGTGTATGATAAGACAGTGGACAACATTAGTTGATCGTCTGTTGTCTGTGGTGTTTTCTTTTGTGCTGAAACAGACGCACGGCACATTTCATTCCAATTCGTCATTTCGACAATTAAAATTTACAAAATTTACATAGAATTCTACATTTCGTTAATATTGACCGAACTAAAGTAAAGAATAGAATGGCGGCGCATTTTCTACGGAATAATCTCTCATCAAAGATACTTAAAAAATATTTTCCATTAACTAAAGTGGTAAGTACAAAATGAAACAATCTTTCATCTACAATAGTTTTTTTTATTACATATTTTTAGGAATTGCATGTACTAGAACAAATCAAATTATAACAACTCATGTTTGTTCCATTTATGTACTTACAAGTGGCAAGTAAACAACATTTATAATTACATAATCATTTACTATATACGCAAAAAAAAAAAAAAAAATAAAACAAAAACAAAAAAACACAGCAAATAAAAAGCATAACAAAGTTCAGTCGGTGCTTTGCGATCGAAACAGAAATATACATAGGAGGAAAAAGAGAGAGACAAAGAGAACGAATGAATGAATGAATGAATGAGTGTGAGAGTGCAAGAGAAAGTAAATTTGTTTTTATAAAATATTAATTCTATATTCTTAAGACTGCGGTCACACATAGGCTGTCGCTCAGCAGCTCGTGTCGTTGATTCTTCTTTGGTAACGCCATTTGTCGGTCACACACATCATGCGCACGCTAGCAACTAATTTCACATTTCTCTTCCCCGCAATTGCGGAGCGTGCCCAACGTGCTCCAACGAAATGAACAAACAACAAAAGACGCGAAAGAAGACAAGGAAAAACGTCGGCAGAACTGCTACGACATGCTGGTACAAGCAGTTCGGCTACTTCGTCGCTATGTTCTTCCCCTTGTCGACAAACAAGAGTTGCGAGAGAGAATTCTGTCACAGACAGGCTGTGTGTGACCGCGGTCTAAGTACTTCGTATATATAGAGTTCAAGACTAAATGACTTCACAACAAGTTAGATTGGGTGTATATGATCTGGTCCTTATCATTGTTATCAATATCAGTAGCTGCCACAAGGACTAAAGCCAAGACTTGTCCTGTTGGAAACAGTTTTCATGGTTTTTCTAAACATTTCGGCTGGCATAATTGCCATTTATGTCTGAATGTTGCATATAAATTGTTCCACAGAGCATGGATTATTGTAAATAATATAATATATACATACATTTTATATGTATTTATATAAATATAAATATCTATAATAGTAACCCCACAATAACGATCTCTGTGACCTTTTGCTATTAGCTGACTGGGGAAAAATTTTCAAAAGAGATTCTGTTAAAACCAGAAACATATCTTTTATTTAATCTCCCTTCAGTTATCGTTACATCATTCTCGTTTTGAAAAGAGAAGAGTACAAACATTCGTGCAACTAACATCCACTGGCTGATCATAGACTTTAGTACAAAATCTTACTGTATAACTTCCAGATCGTAGAGCAAGTAACATAAAAGTTATACAAAGAACTCAATACAAAATCCTTAAAACAAATATAAGCGCTTTATGGCATATCAGTAATGAAGATATACACAAAGTATTGGTAGTGAAAAACCGAGGATCTCTAAGTTTACATTGTTGATGGATATGGCTCAGATACTTAAGTGTTGAAATTGTAAGTTGATAGTACAAAAAATAAAAATGTTTTTTTAATAAGTAAATGAATTTGGATCTAGGTTTGTATGAGAGATTCCCCTCCTGGTGGTCCGAGGATCTTGAAATTTACATGATTAATGGATATGGGTCAGTCACTTATAGTATTTCAATTTTAAGTTGATAGTACAAAAAATAAAAATGTTTTTCTAATAAGAACATGAATTTGGATATAGGTTTGTATAGGGGGTAACCCCCTAGTGTTCCGTTTCGGCAGATTCCGACAAATGTACAGGGTATGCTGAAAAGAAAGCTTTGAGCAAAATTTCAGCTCTCTAGTTCAAAAGCTACAAACATACAGACATGGGAAAATTGACTCGTCTTGATGCGCTGATCAAGAATATATCTACTTTATGTCTCCTTCTGTGTGTTGCAAACTTCATGTCAAACTTATAATACTATTTATTCACTGCGTCCATTAACCAGAGCTCTTGTTCGTACAAAAACTCATCTCGTCTTCGTCATAACGATCGTCCAGCTTTTTTTTTTTTACTTAGTAAGAGTTCCGTAGTGTGAAGTGAATGCCTTCGTCTACCTTGAAACCAAATATGTTCATATAAATATTAGGATAATCAATTAATCAACAAAATGTAGATAAAAAGCATCTTGAATTATGCATCGGTTTCTAGATACCCAATACCGAATACTATTTGGTTTATTCACTGTCTATTTAATTAAAAATCGAAATGTTTTTACTATAATAGATTTTACAATATTTTTGCTTTGCTCCGAAGTCAAGCGATTCATGTTTAATGGTCGTTTTAAAGTTCACAAAAATTTCCGGTAGTTGAGGACAAGATCGCATTTCACACAAGCCGACCATTTATTGGTTCACAACAACCAATGCAACTCAAATCCGGAGACTCAAAAGTCTACATTTTTGCCAATGAAGCAAACAACACCTGACGGCTACCCGGCTTCCCCAGGGCATAAGCAATCACTTTCATATAGTCTGTTAAATAATATTTTTCAAAAAAAAACAACATGGCGATGTATTTACGTAGAAATGTAGGGCATTATGAGCAGCCCTGTTTGGCGCTTATTAAAAAAAAATTAATAAAAAAAAAAAAGTTAGAATCTTCCAGTTGTGAATAATACATTAAACGACTTAAAATTACAACTTCTTACTTTAATAATTTAAGAGAATTTAATTTTTCTATGAGATGAAAGGGAGGATGGATAAATGTCCATTAAAAATAATTAAAAATTATAATAATTAATTTTGTTGAAAGTGGTAAATTGGTGCTCTGATAGATACAATAGGGAAGATAATTTTCCACTAACACCATGGTTATTGCCAAACCAGGATAATGTTGGCGGGATTGTCAGTTCCAAAACTGTTGCCGGGAGTCCTCTTGCATTTACAGCGTTCACGCATTTTATTTTTAAGCACCGTGACTCGTGAAAGACGAGGTCCTCAGACTCGAAACTCTTGCCGAGAGTCATACTTAAGCACTATTAACAGAAATTGATATTCAAACAGTCTCGTATGTTGTGCAGACTTTAACGAAACAAAATCAGACGTAACCGGACTTCTTTTGATGACGACAGAAATTGTCAATATTGCACCAGTGCAGTGGTGTAAAGCCCAGAAATTCGTACATTCGAACTACTAACATAATTAAAAAGTGGTTCTAATTTGTGAGCTTCTATCTAGTGTATGTCAAGTTGTTGTGGAGATTCGTATGTGTTTTGTTGTAAAAAGAGTCAATAATTACTACTTATAAATCTACAGTATATAGATGATTATAATAAACCACACTTAAACTCATATAATTTTTATACTTCCATTTAGAATTTGTTAACTCTGCGTAGCCTACATGCAACAGATTGCCTGGAAAAGCAAGTATCTTTTCACTTAAGTGACATCGGTGAGGGCATACGAGAAGTTACAGTAAAGGAATGGTAAATAAAATATTTGACCTTTAATCAAACAAACAAACAAACAATTAATTAAGGAATTTATTAATTTTAGGTTTGTTAAAGTTGGCGATACAGTTGAACAATTCGATAATCTCTGTGAGGTGCAATCGGATAAGGCATCTGTGACTATAACAAGTCGTTATGATGGTAAAATAACTAAAATTTATCATAAAATTGATGATATTGCACTTGTGGGTAAACCACTGCTAGACTTTGAAGTTGATGAAGATGATGAAGATGATAATGGTAGTGCAAGTGCAAGCGATGAAGAGAATACACAGCCGAATCGAAACAGTTCGGATAAAATTAGAGATGACATCAATACAGCAACAACCGGCATTGATATGGATATAGGACGTCATATTACTTTGGCAACGCCTGCTGTGCGTCGTATTGCAATGGAGAATAAAGTGAATTTATCCAAAGTGCCAGCAACTGGTAGAAATGGACGTGTACTGAAAGGTGATGTGCTTGAATATTTGGGTCAAGTGCCACCCGGCACAAATATTCCACATCCAACCATTCTTGCCAAAGCAAAAAATGCTAACGAAATCAGCATAAATTCAAAACCAATTGTTGCTGATCGTATAGAACCTTTAAAGAGTATAAGAAAAGCAATGCTTAAATCAATGACAGAATCTTTGGTAAGTTAAATTTGATTTATACCCACAACTTACAACTCTCTTCATTCACAAAAGTGTGCAGCTTTGAATAGTCGTGATAAATAATTTATTATCTTGCAAGAATTTTATAAATGACTCCAGAATTGAACAACATAGAAATGGGAAGGAATCGCATCGATATAATAAAATAACAAAACCATAAAAGATGTTTATGGCGTAGGTACTTAGATTCACATATAACCAATGTCCAGTTTCGTTGAGTCGATAGAGTGATGAAAATAGAATTGCGCAATGTAAGCATCAGCCTCATATAAGTCTTCAAAATGAGGTGAACAAGGGAGTAAAAATTTTCAATTAATGTAATTATGCAGCTTAGATCATTCAAACGATTTTTGTCCTCAAACAAATTATGATGCATTAAATGTTGCAGAGCGCATCTAAGAGAAGAGATGTCGTTGGATCCTTTATTAGGTTTATGTGGACAGCCTTTGTCGTAAATGAAATAAAAAAGGAAGATGCTTTGGTACATAATATAAATTTGGATGCCGAGAATTGAAATCAAAAGGCAATTTTTTCATATGGTTGCCTTACACGAGTCAATATCGTTGGACTGTGTGAATGATTGATAAAGATGTAACAAACTTGTAATGTGGATATTAGTATGTATGTCCTTTAGACTAACCTTATTAACAGAAGAATGCCACACTATGTGTGTAAGCTGGGACGACTTTGAATTCGATATAAATTTATCTACACACATGTCCAGAGTAATCACTGTATTATTGCACTCGCGACGTTGGGAGACAACGTCATGACGACATTCTGAAACAAATGAATCAAGCCAACCACTTTGTTTGTCATACATAGAAAGGTCTGTGACCTGTTCATCCATGTCGATCACATGATTTGCTCCCTTGACAGTGTCATCGCATTCATCTGTCCTTTGATGTATGGTATAAAATCTATCAGCATGGCTTTATAAAGTTGTTGCAACAATTTGTTCTACTATCTTCGATTACAGCGCGTACATGTAAATTTACTTTTTCTATAAATTTTTGCATTTACTCAGCATAGTTCAAAAATCTCTCCCATGTGTGTTTATCTGGAAAATGAAATGCTTATTTTCATGTATAATACTAATCTTAACAGATATTTAAGCTGAGCTAAGCTCTCAAAAAGTACTCAATTTCCGCACGGAAAATTGAATTAAACCAGTGGGTTTCGTCATTATTATGGAACATTGCAACATCTGCTTAAGCAGAGTCAAAATTGGCGGACAAATCACTTTATTCAACATCAAAATCATGATTCTCTAAACTGGAGAAATATACTATATTGGCTTCAGATGCTCTCGTAGCTCGGACTCATCACACCCCACGCAGATATACCCGTAATACACCGACATCAAGTGACAAAAAAGGCACAAATCATATTATCCAAGAATATATCAATGTTGTGTAGATATTAACTTTATCGGATTAATTCATAGGCTGTTACTGCATAAAATACTGCTACACATTAACGTTTAACCAATGTCCATTTATTTGACAAATAATAATTCTGTAAGCGTCCTAGTGAGAGGATTCCAAAACATCATGTCTAGTTAATTCTGAAATTCCAGGCAGAGATATAATGGCGGAAACATGCCAGAAAGTTGTTCCCTAAATAAAACAGAGGATCTCATTCTTCAAAAGACTTTGTGATTGCTTTCCTCTAAACTTAAATGTGAAGAGATTATATCCAGCAAAACATAAAGCTGCCAGAGTTACTATTTGGATAGAACTTCCACTACCAAAGATAAACTTCGGAGTAGAGTGAGTGCAGGACATATACTACAATAATGTTATCAGGCAGTACCCATTTCCAGAAACATTAAGAAAATATCCTTATGGAGCAAATATTAACAAATTATAATGATTTCAATTAGTTTTGTAGTAGAATTGTGGACTTTCAGTGTGTGAAGTGAAATTGGTTTCCCATGTTTCATTCAATAACATTTTTTTTTTGTTCCATGATGTAAAACTATGAAATGACACTACCCATCTACTATAGATGGCATGACTGCGTGAAGAGTATAACAAGTAAAAAAAAGATTAATTTTGGCGATGTCGAAGTTATAATACTCTTCATACACCTTTTATATTTAATGATTATTGTTCTAAAGCCATGTTTTGAAAGGGAGGTAGCTCTCCTAGTGGTCCGAGGACCTTGAAATTTACATGACTGGTGGATATGGGTCAGTCACTTATAATGTTCAAATTTTAAGTTGATAGTACAAAAAAAAATCTAATAAGAAAATAAATTTGAATCTGGGTTTGTATGGGAGGTATTCCTCCCGGTCTTCCGAGGGTCTTGTAATTTACATTGTTGACGGATAAGGGGCAGACACTTATAGTGTTCAAATTTTAAGTCGATAGTAAAAAAAACAAAAATTTTCTTCTTATAGGAATATGAATTTGGAAATAGGATTGTATGGGAGGTACCCTTCCTAGTTTTCCGACGGTCTTGTAATTTACATGGTTGACGGATATGGGCCAGACACTTATAGTGTTCAAATTTTAAGTCGATAGTAAAAAAGCAAAGATATGCTTCTTATGAGAACATGAATTTGGAACTAGGCTTGTATGGGAGGTTCCCCTCCTGATAGTCCGAGGATCTTGAAATTTATATGGTTGATGGATATGGATCAAACACTTATAGTGTTCAAATTTAAAGTCGATAGTAAAAAATGCAAAAATATTCTTCTTATGAGAACATGAATTTGGAACTAGGCTTGTATGGGAGGTTCCCCTCCTGATAGTCTGAGGATCTTGAAATTTATATGGTTGATGGACATGGATCAGACACTTATAGTGTTCAAATTTTAAGTCGATAGTATAAAAAACAAAAATGTTTTTCTAATAAGAAAATGAATTTGAATCTGGGTTTATATGAGAGATTCCCCTCCTGTTGGTCCGAGGATCTTTAAATTTACATGGTTGATGGAAATGGTTCAAACACTTATAGTGTTTCAATTTCATGTCGATAGTAGAAAAAAACAAAAATGTTCTTCTAATATGAATTTGGATCTAGGTTTGTATGGGAGGTACCCCCTCTGGTGTTCCGATTCGTCTGATTCCGACATATGTACTGCGTAAGGTGAAAAAAAGTTTCGCTCTGTGCGGGGCTAGTTTGCATACACACAGACGGACAGACGGCCATGTCTAAATCAACTTGCCTCGTCGCGCTGATCATGAATATACGAGTATATACTTTATGGGATCTCCGATGTCTCCTTTCGTGTGTTACAAGCTTCATGACAAATTTATAATACTATTAACTGCGTGAAGAGTATTAAAATCAATTGAATTCAATGTCAATACTTACTACATATTTACTAAATTTATACTTTTTTTTTCATTGTATATTTTTCCATTTATTTTTCTTATTTAGAAAATTCCACATTTTGCCTACAGCGATGAGATCGATATGACACGTTTGGTCTCGTTCCGTAATCAATTGAATAGTGTTGCCAAAAATGAAGGTGTACCGAAATTAACATTTATGCCATTTTGCATAAAGGCCGCCTCAATTGCTTTAACCAAATATCCTATTTTGAATAGTTCGTTAGATTTGGCAAATGAAACAATCATCTATAAGGGTGTCCATAATATTAGCATTGCAATTGATACGCCACAAGGACTAGTTGTGCCCAATGTTAAAGATGTTCAAAGGAAAACAATTATAGAAATTGCTAAGGATCTTAATGAATTGATTGAACGTGGCCGTTTGGGTAAATTAACACCAAATGATTATGCTGACGGAACATTCTCACTCTCAAATATTGGAATTGTAAGAGGAATGACATGGCATTAAAAGATGGAGAATTAATTTATTATTATTATTTACAGATTGGTGGCACTTATACTCATCCTTGTATTATGGCGCCACAAGTTGCTATCGGTGCTATGGGTCGCACTAAAGCTTTACCTCGATTTAATGACAACGATGAAGTGGTTAAGGTATATATTATGAATGTCAGCTGGTCAGCAGATCATCGTGTTATTGATGGTGTAACCATGGCTAACTTCTCCAATGTCTGGAAACAATATTTAGAGAATCCAGCATTATTTCTATTGAATTGAATTGGATTGAATTGAATTGAATTGAATTGAAAGTTGATCTTAGAAGTGAGCATTTACCAAAAAGTCTGTTCTATTGCATTTATATATACATATATCTAATATTTTTTATAACTTTTATTAATTATCATCATATTGGATGAGATGTCTTTATGTCTTTATGTTTTTATTTGTGTTTATGTTGTTAATCAATTTGAATGTATAAAGTAATAGCTGATTAATTAATTAATTATTTTATATTTATTTAAAAGTGAGAAAACAAAAAGAAAATGTTAATTTATAAAATAAGTTTCAAATGTGCATTTATATGAATTAAGATTTTTAAAGATCAGTTTGACTGATTTTAATTAGATTATATAAATTCTCTTTTTCCAAATATTCTATTAACGATTCCTTTTAAAGGTACAGGGTAGTATATAGTAGGGTATAATATAAAAAAAAAAAAAAAAAAGCGAGGAAACACATACATTTGTTTTATACAATATGTAAGTAGGTAGTATATTCTTGATCACAGTGTATAGAAATGAATTACAAGGTGTAGCCGTTCCACATCGGGAATATCATAAGAGTTGGATACCTGGATACATTAAACTATTAATTGATGATGATGGTTTATAGGTGACACATCCACACATGCACAGTTTTGAAAATACATATTGATAAAAATTGAGAATTAGAATTATGACGATGATGATGTACAAACAACTCTTATGGTGTTTGATAATAAATTGCGAATGTTTTCAATATCCCTGAAATTCATTCTGCGTCCGTTGTCTATTGATGTCAATATTTAAATTGAGGATATATCATACTAATTGTGATTGTTTATGCATTTGGAGTGAAGTGTACTGCTTTTTATTATACTAATTTTAATCAAAATGTATAGATTTCTTTATTTTCTTTTTTTATTAAAATTAAATGAAATTTGTTAAAAAAAAAAAAAAAAAATACAATTAACTATTCCATTGAAAGCTTTTATCTTATATTATAAGTCTTATGTTATGTTATGTTATGTTATGAAGCTTATTTGAAATGTAAGTATACATATGTAGGTACATATATGTATTAAAATGTATTATGAATTCCCAGGGCTTAAATATTAGCAGCCCTGATTGCAACTGCGCACACACCTGATGCCTTCCTTCTGACCTTGATGTTCTTCGAATGTGTGAACGAACATACAAAACAAGGGAAATTTCAAATTTAAAATTGTTGAAACATCAAGGAATCAACAACAGCAAAATAATTTGAATATTTCGAAGCCTCAAATGTCTAAACTTTTTCATGGAATATCATGTGCTTTTTAGTTGTAACGATGAAATGGTTTTATTTATAGCAACACTGACACACACACACACACACACACACACACAAACACAATTTGTACAAGACATGCGCATTTCATATGAAAAGAGTCCAACAAGTGCTGGAAATGCTTTGCTATTAGACTATTCAAGAGCTCTAAACATTAGGTTAAATCTGGAAGCAAGCCAAGCTGAAAATTTGAATGCAGCGCCCTCACAAGCTTCTTGCGCTGAAAAGCTCAACTGTACTTTAACATATGTCTGTTAGCAAAAGAAGGAAATATTTTACTAGTATTGGCATGTCTGATTATGGAATTTGTGTTGTGTGGCCTGGCCTGGTCTGGTCTTGTCTGGTTTTGTCTGGTGTAGTCTAAATAGAAAGTGATGGACAGTAAGACCAGTTAGTAGATCCTGGCACTTTTGCAGGCAAAGAAGTGCAGCATTATAAAACCAAAAGCAATATCAGAATCAGCAGCTGTGTATAGAAAGAAAGAAGTATAGAAAATTGTAGGGAAAATTTTTGAAGATATAAAAATCTGTAGAGCCATCATTTTTCATTCATTTTCATTTGTTCAATCGTTCATTTGCTCACTTTGCTTGTTCAAATTGTTCGTTCGTTCGTTCGTTCGTTGTTTGTTGGTTCAGTGAGTGAGTAAACGTGAAAGTGCTTGAACGTGTTTTTGAATGAAGCTCCTGCATTAATTTTATTAAAACTAAGAAGAACACGAGTTATGTGTTCTGTAGTAGATTCGCATTTGCTTTTAGCTTGAGGAATATATCTTTTTGTTATAAAATATATATATATATTTTTTTTTTTTTTGTATTAAAATAAAATAATTTAACTAATCAAATAGAGAATTTTTTTTCTTTTAAAATTTAAATAAAAAAGTGCAAATTAAAGTTAGTTTTATTTTATTTTTTTTTTTTTTGTGCGATTCCTTCCAATAAAACAAAAAAAAAAATATATTAATATTAATTCAATTAAAATTATTAAAAATAAAATGCAATAAATGAACAAAATCAATAAATATTGGTAAGTTTTATAATAATAATAATAATATGTAATATTAAAAAAAATTTAATTTAAATAAAATGTTCGACTTTAGATTTTAATTAAAAGTTATTTTTAAGTGCGCCTAAAAATGCGCTACAAATACCAAAACGAGCAAACCAAAGCAAAAGCAACCACAAGAAGGAAAAGACAGAAAATGGGAAAGAAAGGGTGGGGTGCTGGGTGCTTCGCTTGGTGCTTGGCGCTGGGTGCTTGACGCTGGGTGTTGATTGACATAGGAAGTTTATCATAAAAACAAAAAACAAATATGAGTAAAACATAGTACAAACACAAAAGTAAATGTGTATAAAATATGTGTTCCACAACTGTACTCATACATACATAGATACACATATGTACATAAATATGTTTGTACATGTGCGTGAGTACATACTCATATGTATACACATACACATACATATATCTATATAAATATTTATATACATATGTATGTGCTCGTATCTGGGTATATGAGAAAAAATATTTTACTATCATTTTGTGGTTTATGCGTAGAACTCATTTCAGTTCTTTTTGTTGTTGTTGTTGCTTTTGTTCTTCCATACACAGTTATCCAGAAATATGATTGTATCTTGTGTATACTCTCTCTCTCACACACACACACACACACACACACTTGTACACAAGTTTATTATGTTGTTGCTTTATTTTAACTTTACATACTTCAATTGCTTCTACTACTATTGCTTTTATAACGATTTTTCCAGTGACCTTGTTGCGTACAAAGTCACAATGTATGAATTGTAACTAAAAACAACAACAACGACGACGACGACGATGGCGACGACGAGAAACAATATGAAAACCCAAAACTGAAACCAACCGAGTAAAAGGAAAAAAACCAAATTTAACTCAAGCAACATTTCCTTCACCTTCACCACCACCTCCTCCCTCTCTCACCCTATATCTCCTTATCTTTCTCTCTCCTTCATCCATTCAAATCTTTCCTACTCACTCATTTCTCACACAAAATACATATAATACACTAATACTTCTTATATAAATACAAATATAAAATGGAATGGAATATAATAGAATGGAATATACTCGCTCGCTCGCTCGCAATCTTGTACTCGTATTATCAGAAATCTACCCAAAAATTGTATTTACCTTGTTTTACTTTTAACCAAACAGAGTGTGGACTGAGCCTGCCTGCTCATAAAGCCTCCCCCAGCACAAGGGTACAAGTACATAAAATACACGTACATATTTGGGATATGACAGAAGGCAACACAACACTACTATATACAATTTTTAGCCTTGTAAATCCTTGTTCTTCTTGTCACTTCTTCTCCTCTTCCTTTTGTTCATGTCATGTTATATGCTACATGATGAGAGATTTAATGGAAAAGGAGAAAGAAAAAAAAACCACTAAACTCTAATCCCAAATTCATGATTTCATGGAATGAATGAATGCATCAGGTTGCTGTGACAGATAAATAAAGAGATATAGTATATAAATGGATTTATAGATAAATGGATAGATAAATTAAAATTTATATTTATGTCATGTATATTTAGTTACGTAAATAACCACACCTCAGTTCATAAAATAAGAAAAGAGTTTGTAACTTTTACTAAAGAATTTCAATCCACAAAATTCGTTTCACCGACAAATTTCAGCTGTGTAGCAGTAATAGAGTAAAGTCATATTTTTCGATTTTCGCCACTCCCAAAGCCAAGTATTTAAGTTTGGCTGAATAAATAGCCAATGAAATTTATCTTTTATATTAAGTATCACTACTACATATTATAAAACAAAGTCCCCCGCCTTGTTTGTTTGTCTTAATGCGAAAAATTGAAAAACTACCGAACAGATTTTCAAACTGTTTTCGCCAATGGACGGAGTGAGTTATGAGAAAGGTTATGATGAATAATTCATTAAGGTTTTGCGAAAATTTTGCTGAAATATGAAGATCAGATTCATCATTCTCGAAAATCATAGCAGTGAACTATTCATAACACAAGAACAAAGTGTCGATATTGTCGTAGACAGCAGTAAGAAGTGTAGCTGATAATACAGTATGATGTGGAAATGGTTTATTAAGATGCTACAAAAGAAAATTCAATTTTAAATCACATTAAAATAAAATTGACTCTATCTTATATTCTTATCTATAAAGGACAAATCCTAATTCAGAGATCAGTTATTATTACGGACAGGTATAACATTTAAAATTCACAGTTCGATGATCCATTCAATCAATGCCGGGGCGTAGTAGCGCCTACCGAGTATCGCTAGTAAAGTTATAAGAATGTATTATGGATAATGAAAGTTTATCATGTCGTTCAAGTGTTTTCAAGAAGATCAGATGGAAGATAATGAAGACAATGCACACTTTGACATCGATCCATGTCAAAAACGATTAATAGTAATGACAAAAAATCGGAAATATAATTCGATCTAAACTGATATACTTAAACTGATCTGATTCTTTGGCTTAACAATTCGTGAAATTTATGCTGATAAATACAAATGCGAAAGCAGATTTTATATGTAAAGTCTCATTAGCCACTCCTTATACCATATTGCATTGTCTGTTAAATCGTTTCAAGTCAAGCATAATAATAGGTACTTATTTTAATATTCCTCCTACAATATACAAATGACTTGATACCAACAACATGCAACATTTATTTGTTCCCCCAAAGTAAAAAAAAAAAAAAAACATTAAATGAAGAAATGTTTTATACTTAGCAGCATTAGTCTTGTTGACGTACTTTATGACCACACCTCGTTTGTGTGTACATTTCTTAAACTTTTACACAATTATTAATTTGTATCAACTAAATTCATCTGATTCTTTTCCCTCTCTACTGCTTCAAGACAGTTGTGAAAGAAAAAAAAAATGTATGAGACCCATCTTAGTATTGGCAGTTTATCAATCAGTATATCCATCCAATGATTATGGTTTGTATTCGGGGCCAAGTTGCACCTAGAAAAATATTATGTCTATGCTTCAAGAAAAATGATTTTGTTCTTTTAAGTTATTGGTTTTGGTTGTGCTTACTGTACTGTTTCTGTATTCTGTTCTATTTTTTATTGGATTTATTTTTTTCCTTAACCGACTTCAATACAAATAAGGTTACCTGTTTCATCGTTATATATGTATGTATGTGATTTTCTCTACTAATCTAACTACTAATCCGATTTGGATGAAATGTATTTTCGCTATTCGACTACATATTTTTTCTGAGAAGGTTTTCATGTATAAAACATTGTCCTAGACTACTATATAAGAGAGAAACTAGAGTAAAAGACTAAATCGTAGGAGAATGCACATATGTATATCAGTAAAAGAATAGATTGATTGATTTTGTATTGTTATGCGGAATTTAAAGGAATGTAAATTTGAAGATACTCTATCTTTCTTATACTCGTACTCTCATCTAAACAAGGTTTCTCTTGAGCATTAAGTACTCATTCTGATTAACTAAACTCTCTTTCAATTTGAAGCTCAAAGTCGTTTCATTGTTCTTAAAAAAAAAAAAAATTATTATTCAGTGAGTTTTAAGTACATAAATACATATATACGAGTACATATACTTATATATTGAAATGTTTGTTGGTTGGTTGATTGTTTATTCCATTGTTGGTTGGTTGATTGATTGATTGTTCCGTTGATTAATTATGCAGGTTGTTCTTTTTTCAACTTGACAGCAGGAAAAAGTATTAAATATTTATTAATACAGAAAAATATTTAATTTAATTTAAAAAAGGAAAAAACTTATTGAGCTCTGGTCCTTTTTGGATAAAAATGTCTATCAATGTCATCTAAATTTGAAATTTCTATGTAGCATCTTTCCGGAATAAACAATTTAATTCTCAAAAAGAAAAAGAAAAAATGTTAAAATGATAATTAAAATAATGATTAAAACTTTTAAAACTCTGCATGAGGCTATTGCATTTAAATTCTTTGCATAAATGTTTATGTTTGAAGCTTCACTTTTTATTACAGAAGATTTAATCTCAAGATCTTCGGTGAGATCTGGATATAGATTCAGGAGTTTTCCTCTTATTTATGATTTTAAATCTTCGTCGTGCCAAATTTTTGGGTGAGAGCTGACGTCATTATGTTTGTATCTTCTATATATATGTAAATACGGAGACAAGACTAAAGGTCAATATATTTTCATGAAAATTATATGGCTAGAAAGGTAATCATCTCTAGATTGGTAAGGTGTAATTCTTATGTCAATATATTGACGCATAAGTGCTCTATTTCGAATTCTGCAGTCGGCTGTTTTTTATTTATTTTTTTTTGATTTTATATTTTTTTTAGTTTATATAATAATATCTGTTCCTGTTGTACGCAGCAGTGATGCCCTAAATTTGTATGGCTTAGAGCTACTAAATCAATAAATCAATCTTTTGTTTGCTAAGAAAACTTTACTGGTGGTTGGATGTACACAGAATTAGCATCTTCATTTTATTGATTCTTTTAGTGACCAGAACTTTTTACCAAAACCAATTGTATGTATAATAAAAAAAAAGTCAAGAAACTCATAACTAAACTTTGCTCTCTCTCTCTCTCTTTCTCTGTGTTTTTATGTATCTCCCTTGGGTTTTTATGTACGTACATTTATACAAGCTTCTTGTTGTGTGTATGCGTAAGCACCCCCTAAACTATGCAATGTTATTTGAACTTTCTTTTATTATATTTTTTTCTTTATTTCATTTCCATTAAGTATACGCATTAGGCATTCTTCCATTCATTCACTTACTCGCTCACTCACTCAATCATTTAGTCAGTCAGTCCATCAGTCAGTCACACATATGTTTTATTCATTTTGTTATTGTTAAGCTTTATTTCAATTTTCTCTTACACTCTCCTCTCCCTAATGTGCTCAATGACTTTGACAGTTTTCGTTAAATGAAATGTAATTAGTTACTATTGTATTTTTCTTCTGTATAAGCTTTATCTTATTGAATAAGTAATAAAGTCACCACCATTACCGTCACAACCACCACCACCACTCCTTGTCATTCTTCTAAGTATTGAAACAAAATAAACTTGTTTAATTTAAAGGTCTGAACGAAACTGTTTATATCGTACATTAACATAAAATGTTGACTGTCTATCCAACTTACTAATCATACAATATTGAAATCCTCTAATGAAGAATGAAATGCACTTAAAATATTTTAATTTTTAATTTAATGGATTTTTTGGAATTCATTCAGTTCATTTAATGTTGCTTTCTTTCTTTTTAGACTCTTCACGGGAGTGAATATTATTATAAGTTTCTCATGAAATTTGTAACACAAAGAAGGAGACATCGCAGACTACATAAAGTATATATATTTGTGATCAGCTCGATGAGACGAGTTTATTTAACCATGTCCGTTTGTCCGTCTGTTCGCAAAACTAGTCCCTCAGTTTTTGAGCTAGAGAGCTGAAATTTTGTATATGGGTTTATGTTTACCAAACGCCGATCAAGTTCGTGAATTAGCTGAATCGGATCACTAGGGGGGGTTCCTCCCATACAAACCCCCTTTTAAAATAATGTTCTTATTAGAAAAAGTTTTTTATTTTTTGACGTATTGAACTGAAATTTGAACAATAAAAGTTTCTAGTCCATAGCCAGCAACCATATAAATTTCATGATCCTCGGATTACCAGGAGGGGTACCTCCCATACAAATCCCCTTTTAAATTAATGTTCTTATTAGGAAAAGTTTTTTGTTTTTGACTTATTGAACTGAAATTTGGACACTAAAAGTTTCTTACCCATATCCAAAAACCATGCAAATTTCAAGACCCTCGGACCACTAGGAGGGGTACCCCCCATACAAACCGGGATCCAAATGAAACTTTTTGGTTTTTTGTACTATTGACACTATAAGTATCTGACCCGTATCCACCAATCTTATAAATTTCAAGACCCTCGGACTACTAGCAGGGTTCGGCATAGACAAAGCTAGATTTTTTTATATTTTTTTATTGATTTTCTTTGCTGTCATCTGTTTCACTTTGCTTATTTGTTTCGTTGTTTTCTTCTGATTTCCGTGTGCTTTCCTTTTTATGCTTTTATGCTCTAAAGTGCCAAGTGGAAGGCACTTTAAATGAAGCACGTGTGACATGCAAACCATGTGAATCAGCTTAACGATAAAAGAAAGAAACAAGCAGTCAGACAGATAGAAAGGCAGACTAAGAGACAAACAAATAAAAAAGTCAAAAGAAGATTGGCAGTCACTTAGTCAAGCAGCCAAGCAGGCATGCAGACATGCAGGCAAGACAAACCTAGAATAGACAGACTGATGAATGGTTTGGTGCATGTTCCCGTTGCTATAAATAAAATGCAACTTTTTTTTTTTCATTCATACCCTTCACTTTTAGTGTGGCATATGTTGAATGTTATGATGTGAATGATCTCAAGAAGTTAAAATATTATTTTACTTAAATTTTATATATTCTAAGAAAAAACAAAATAATTAAAGCCACAAGTGAATGAATAAATGAAGGTTATTAAAAACATGTTAATTATCTTGATAATCTAATCTAATCTAAGCTAATCTTCTTTCAATGGTGTCGATCAAATAAATTGTACTATACATAGACCGTCTGACCGAATATTGTTGGTTGGTTGTTATATAGTTTGATTCAAAGATTTCAATGGATTGCATTACAACAGAATGCAATCGATGAAATATGCGAAAGAAAATGGAGTCTAAAGAAAAGAGAACTGAAGAATCATAACTTGACTTGATTTTTTTACGCTTTGCTTGACTTGTCTATGACAATGACTGAATTCTTCTGTCAGATCTGTTATATCGAAAGTGTTCACATTCCTACTTTGAGGAATAACACAGAAATCGATGACACTGTGACAATAAAATTGACATACAATTTATGAATTTTCCTACATTTTTCTTGGTGCATTGATCTATTGTATTCATATCAATATCATTGGAGAACCATCAATAAATAAATGAACAAATCAATGTGTGAATCAAAAAGCAAACTGAAAAAATCCCATATCAATTTCTTTTCACTCACTTCCGCTCACAGGAAATTTTTTTGTCATTCATTTTACTATATATCAATGTTTATTATTCACCGCTTCAATTCATGTATTTCGATTAAAGAATTTTCTAAAAATATGGCAAAGAATCATTTTTATATATGTATATACTACGATGACCACTATTAATTCTTATTTACCGCAGGCGATATCAGAATAACTCTAAGTTCATTTGTGACTGGGAATTCCTATTAAAACTGGGTTTTCTTTCTGACTAAGTTAGATGAGAAACAAGTTTGGCAACCAAATAAAAAGAAAATCTCCTGAAATTATTTGCCGATGGATGCAGATGTTGCACTTGGAATTGAAGTCTGTCAATTTAGATAGTTTTTGGTCAAAAAGAAAATCAGAATACCGCAGAAACTTTGAAGAGTCTGATTCCATACTTCTTGTGTGAGTTGACCCAAATTAAAATCATACAGAAAAAACGATATCAATGTTAATGTAGTAAAAACAGATCCGCGATGTGAGTATTATAATTGGTTAATGCAAAACGAACGCACACTTCAATAATTAATGTGAATAATGGGTATTTTATTGTATTTTTTTTTAGTTTGTGTTAGCCTATAATAAATTTCTTTTAATTAACATTTCCTTAATTTTTTTTTTGATTCGTGAGCCCCTGTTAGAGGGTTCACTGCTCTATACTATTGGTAGTCCCACATTTGGAGTGCAATCTCTATGGTGAAATGATTTGTTCTTAGATGACTATTGTCAAATGGTTCTGGGACAAAAACCCGATCACTCGTGATCATATTTATAAGTAGAGAGAGATGTTCTTACATGAAGCCAAACAAATGAGTCAATCATCAAGTACTATAAGTTTCATAATTCTCCGCAAATACTCGTACTTATAATTAAATGAAATATTCTTATAAGTATTGTATTAACAATATCTATCTTCTTTAATAAAAAAATAGATTATTCAAATTATTATTATTATGATATGTATGAAATCATATTAAAATATACTCATTAATAAATACATTTTTTTTTTTTAAAAAAACTCTTTTTAAATCAAGACTTCATTTCTTTTTGAGCTTAGTAAGTATCTTTTGTCCATCGTACGAAAGACAATTTCTTGAAGATTTGTGACTCCTTTAGACCATTTTGTTACTTCATCATGAGCTTCTTGGCGTTTTTTTACTATTTTTAGATCATTTATTTTTAAAATTGGGGTTCTCTGTAATGTGGAGATTGTGTGAAATGGAATGGTACGACGGAAAAAAAATATCAATTTACTACTCCTAATGAATATAATAAGCTCCAAAATTGATTGTCTAGTATCTGAAGCTGCGATCTTCCAGTCCTTGAATTTAGAAGTCATATCGAGTTCTTTGCTGTAGATCACATTTAGCTTAATGTTTTCTTCCGTTTTACTTCTCTTTTTGTAAAATTACGAAGTTTACGTTGAATTTGTTTCATTGATTCAGAATAAATTCTGGTTCCGGGTTTTCGATTTTCGGATTTGCAAACATATCTCTTTTTTACGGCTGCGAGGTGGTGTATTCGATGTTTTTTTTTTTACTTTTTCATATTTCCTGACTTTTCTGTCCTTTCCGTCTTTTTTGTATTTATAATCTTTGATGTACTCATAGTTCATAGATAAATTTGTAGTTGTTGTATCTAATAATAAATAAATAATTTCTTGTCCATTCTATTGCTTTTACCAAAGACAATATTTGTTTTGTTTCATTTAATTTTCTCTCGCGATGGAGAGATTCAGACACAGTCATATAGCGGTTACCTATTCGATCGGTAATCTCATATCCCGAAGCTCTTCTGAATTCAGATGAATTCCCTTTAGCTTTGCATTCACAAATTGTTTCCAAATTTGCTTCTCATTGTTCGTCTATTTCAGACGGATTGGCTTAAGTATTGCGTACTAATAAAATGGTTTCTAGTTTTGTTTAAGAGTAAAATGTCCCAGCGTTCTTCGGTAAGTAAATGTTACACTAATATGTGTAGTTTGATGCATCCTCATGTAGTGTGTCTTCAAAGTCAAGTTTCTCTCACATCTTTTAATGTAGAATGGAGCACATTAATTGCATCTTTGTGTGGTAAAGTACATCGTAATTCGTATGTATATAATCAGTTGACATAGTTGAAGTATTTTACGCATTGCAGAATTTTTATTTACCACTAACGTAGCCGACCTTGCTTCGAAAACGGGTTGTTTCTTTGCTTCCCATCACTATATTCTCTTTGTTACACTTTGAGTATCAACAAAAAGTACAGTATGAGTATCAGAAAATTAATGTGACATTTTAGTTATTTTTGTAGTATACTTTTCGGGGTTGGGGTTGTTTCAATACCATAGATCTCAGGAATGGAGACACATATCGGCACCAAAACTATCCTATGTTCAAGCTGGAAAGCAACCATACAAATTCACAAAATTTCAATGCAATCAGATGAACTGTATGGCAGCACATAACATACAAGCAATGGAAAACACAAATTTTTTTATATATAAGATTTGAGAAGATATTCCAAAATTTAGGACTCTATTTTTAAAACATTTATAAAAGTTATGGGTAAAGCTCTGGGGGAAAAGGACTTCATAGAAACCTATTATAAGTAGACTCTAATTTGGAGGTTGAAATACTACAATAGCAAAAATGAAACTGTATGCATTTGAATCTTTCAAATTGAATTGAACAAATGATCTCAAAAAATAAAAACCTAATTTTCATAGAAGGGAAAATCGAAAAGAACGATTATAGTATAACAATATATGACTTGATCACCACCATAACCCTACTTTACTTTTACTTTTTAATCTCCGCTGCTCGGTTATATGACATACGTAAGTTGGAAGTGTAGACGTTGTTTTGCCTGTCTATCCCAAAAAATAAATGAATACTGATTGCTGATTGCTTTATATGCATCTCACTTACACATCTCAATATTTTCAATATGTTTAAAATTTTTGTGCTGTTTTTTTTTGAGTTTGTCGATTTTTTTTTTTTAACCTTTCTCTTGAATCACTCGGTCGAATGGTGAAAACCGTATGAAAATCCATTCGGTAGTTTTTGAGTTCTTCGTGTTCAGACAGACTGACGCAGCGGGGGACTCTATTTTATATTATGTCTGGATGTATATGTATTGTTATTGTGCCTACTTATATACTATACACCATAGATATTAATCATTCATAAAAAATGATGCAACAAATTTTTTTTTAGCCCTTTTTTTTACAAAGAATTTTTAAAAGGTTGAAGGGTCTAGACATATCATCGAAACCAAATTTTACATAATTTTTATATAAGTTCATACGTTCATTGTTGTCGAACACTGCATGCAGTAGACACGTGTCTTATTCATATATATATATAGTATGTACAGACATATGCATGTAAGCCTAGTTATCTATAGAATATTTAATATAACGTTGACAACGTTGATTGTGATGACGATGATGATGATGATAATGATGCATGTTTGTATTGCACAATGTTTAGTTTTGTCGGCTCTTGTCTTGTCTTGTCTTTAGCTTTAAGGAGCTTTCAAAGGATAAAGTAAAAAAGGGAGGAAAAAAAAGCAAAGAAGAAAGTAGAGAAAGAAGGTGCAATAGTTGGAATACTTAGTGTAGCAGGGCAACACGCTAAATGTCGGAAACGGAAAGCCAAGCAAATACGGATATCTCAATGAGAAAAGGCAAATACATTTTTGTAAATCAAAGGTTTTTTTCAAAGGAATTTTATGCCTGTGAATTTTCTTCATTTTCATATACATAAGTTATAATAGACTTTGTCTGTCTGTTTGTTTGTTTGTACGCGTATCACTTCAGAGCCACTCATTGGATTTAAAATCGAATTACTGAAAGATAAGAAGATTTATCGTAAGTAACATAAAGCGGTAATTTCATCAAAATCGGTTCAAATTGGTGTATCAAATTTTGCATATAAATCTTAAAAATATACACGTATTTTAAAATCAATCAAACATCAATTTTTTTGAATTGTGAGTCACAAGAAAATAAAAGAAATATCATTCTTTCTATCATTTCCGTGGAAAGCTGTGCAAAGGGTGCACTAGTTTTAAATACATATACATATGTATATGCAGTGTTCTTTTTCCAAACATTCCTTAATTTAAGTCTATTAGGATACTAGTTTTTCAATGTTTTTATATATATATATATTTTTTTTTAAATGAATATCTATCTATCTTATCTTATTTTTTAGCTTTGCAATGTAAGCATTTTTATTGTGATTAAGAATTGCTATTCTACATAAGATATCTATGTCACTCAGTCTTTGTTATTACTGTATATAAACATACAATATATATACTTATATACATATTGTTATATATATATTGTTAGTAAGTATCCTTTGGCAATATTGCAAACAACTTTTTCGAAAGTGACCAACATTTCTATGTTGGATTTCAATGTTTGCAATATTTGTTTGGAAGTATCTACATACTAAGTAGAATAATGTCTTCTACTTATGTCCTTAATACAAAGTTTTTTTGTCTTCATTTAGGTTTTCTTCTTCTTTGAAGCTTTAAAAAATGAAATAAAATTTTTTCCATTATATTGTCAATTTATTATACTTACTCGTACATAAGTAGCGTCTTTGTAGTCCAGTTGTCGTCGTCTTATTCTTTGTTGTAAATTCTACAAAAAAATTGTATGAAAATACACAATTAGAAAAAGGGATAAGAGATACAGTGAACAGTAAAGAATTTAGAATAAATGTAACAAAATTAAAAATATTCTGAAGTCATTTTTTATTAGAGATTTTATTTTATATCCAACATACGTATTTCATTGTCATTGTGTCATTTTTATTTATTTGCGTTGGCGTCATCTATGAAACTCTCTACTTAGAGATGCGTTTTTTGGCACAAAATTATCATTAGTAGTAGTGTATGAGTATTTGGTACATTTAATACACTTCCAACTTACGTATGTCATATAACCGAGCAGCGGAGATTAAAAAGTAAAAGTAAAGTAGGGTTATGGTGGTGATCAAGTCACATATTGTTATACTATAATCGTTCTTTTCGATTTTCCCTTCTATGAAAATTAGGTCTTTATTTTTTGACATCATTTGTTCAAGTAAGTCATTACTAAAAGAATTAAAGATTCAAATGCATACAGTTTCATTTTTGCTATTGTAGTATTTCAACCTCCAAATTAGAGTCTACTTATAATAGGTTTCTATGAAGTTCTTTCCTTTTTTAAAAATAGAGTCTTAAATTTTGGAATATCTTCTCAAATCTTATATATAAAAAAAATTGTATTTTCCATTGCTTGTATGTTATGTGCTGCCATACAGTTCATCTGATTGCATTGAAATTTTGTGAATTTGTATGGTTGCTTTCCGGCTTGAACATAGGATAGTTTTGGTGCCGATATGCTTCTCCATTCCTGAGATCTAGGGTATTGAAACAACCCCAACCCCGAAAAATATACTACAAAAATAACTAAAATATCACATTAATTTTCCGATACTCAAACTGTATTCTTTGTTGATATTCAAAGTGTAACAGAGAGAATATAGTGATGATATATATATTTCTCTAAGCTTTATATGTACAATTTGACCCACCAATTCCGACATTTGCAGTGGATTTTACAAAAAATTCCTTTCATATAAACCTTAAGTAAGAAATTGTCTTAATGACATTGAAAATCATATCAAATTCTGTCGTGTGGCTTAGAAGTTCTGCGTGCTTGAAATTTGGGATCTTATATACTAGTTACAAAAAGAATCTATTACTATGAGAGTGTTACTTTCTTCAAAGATTTGTCTCTTAATATTTCAGAATATTTGCTTGTGATTATGTGTAAAGTATCCAATAGTGAGGTCAGATCTACCCGACTATGGTGTCTTTATTTTGTGTGTGTGCGTGTGTATTCTTCCATTTTTGTTGTTGTTGTTGTGTTAATATGCAAAAATTATCTTCTTTTAATGTATTCGCTATTTTTATGTCTATAACCACCCACGACAGGATTTTGTCATCATCGTAGCATGTTTGTCAATGCAATAAAGACATTTCCAGTATAGTTTCTTTACAATATTTCTTGAAATAATTTCCACTTGGAAGAACCTTGAAAGAGAAAATAAAATAAAATGAAATGAAACTAACAAAAAAAAAAAAATATTAAAAACTTTGATTATATCTTAGTAAAGAGAGATAAAGATTTGTCGTGCTCCAGTTTTGTTCCTATGCTCATTGCATGAAAACCAAGCCACCTGGTTATGATGAACAAAACAAAGTACAAAACAATTGCTTCAAAGTCATTGAATTAAAGCACCATTTAGATTAAAGCCTTGACATAATTTCACTTCATGGTGATAATGATAATGATGACAACGATGATGGTGACGGTTGTGATTGTTGGATTAAATAAGACTTCTACAATCATAAAGCGTGCTAAATTGAAATTTGAGGACATTTGGCTTAATTATAATAAAAGTTTTAACTGCAACAACCGCACAAATACTCAACTATGTATGCACACAAATTATCTGATTCACTAAGAGGTTTAAAGTTTTATAAGAGTACGTGCTCAATGCTAAGTTAACAATATTTTGTTATTGTTGTTGTTGTTGTTGCGTACACTCAGGCGCATCAACTAGCAAAAAACGGTAAACGGTTCGGCAATGAAAGGGCACGGCAATGCCAACAATTTCAATCCAACACAAACCAACACAATTCAATACAACTGAACTGAGTTGAACTCAACTCAACTCAACACAGCTCAACTCAGCTCAGCTCAATTCAACTGAACTCAACTCGAGCGCATTTAAGTGAGCGCATTAAATCAACAATAATCCGCTTTATGTCAACGCCTGCAATGGCAGTGGCAATGCCTTGCCGTGTTCAAGGTCCTGATAATTTGCAGTACAGAAATAGACAGTAAAAAAACCTGCACTAAGTTTCTTTGTTTTTATTGTTTCCTTGAATTTTATACTTCATTCAGATTATTTTTTACTCCATCACTAAATTAAAAACCAATAAAATCCTTTAGATTTTGAGATTTTCAAAGGATATTTTTTATGTAAATATGCACAACTATAAACTAAAACCATTAAATTTTATTTACTCGACCACTGTATCGATATACTTCACGCCCCTCATAGTGGTCCGAGGGTCTCGATATTTATATGGTTAATGGATATGGGTCAGAAACTAATAGTGTCAAAATTTCAGTTCTATTGTAAAAAAAAAAAAAAAAATTTCTAAGAAGAAGATGATTTTAGATTTGGGTTTGTATGGGAGTGGTACCCCTCTATTGGCCCGATTCGGCTGATTCCGACAAATGTACTGCTTGTAATGGAAAGAAAGCTTTGTGAAAAAAAATTCAGCTCTCTAGCTCAAAAACTGAGAGGCAAGTTTGCTTGCATATAGACGGACAGACAGAGAGATAGGCGGACAAACGGACATTGCTAAATAAACTCGTCTCGTCGCACTGATCAAGAATATATAATTTCATGACAAACTTATAATATAATTCACTGTGTGGAGAGTATAAAAATGAGCTTGGTAAGATCCACTTGTCTGCTTCTTTTTAAACATCTACGTCTTGTCAATTCGTGAGATGAAAAGTTAGTTATTTCTACGTTGGAATGTCGCTCTAGCGCTGGGTTGTCCAATACGTGGCGCGTGGGTTGTGTGAGGCCCAAGTGGGTCCTGAATGCGGCTCAGATACGTTCAAAGTGGCGACCTTGTTTTTTTTGCTCGCCTTGGTTGGTTTTTGAATTTTTTTTTTTTTTGCGTTAAAAAAATTTTCCATCTGCTACCCAACTAACAGTGGATTCTTCCTATGTGGTTCCTTTTGTTGCTAGTACCCCATATTTAAAAACCGTATATCCATTTAAGCTTAATAACACTATTTTCTATCGTGAGATTATATAATCAAAAGAATTAAATCATTTAAATATATATATTTACTTTCACAAAAATACAAAGAAAATAAATTAGAATTTTAATTAAAATGAATGTAAAAATTCTTTTATGAAAATTTTTTCCATACTCCAATAGTATTATAGCACAATAGATATACGTATTAATCAGGATCGCCACCTACTATATTCATATAAGTACTCGTATGTATATTCTACATAATATGCCATTGTATTATTGTGGTATTTCCAGATGGTAATATTGTATATTGTTGTACGTACCTTGCATACAAAATATGTAAGTAAATGAACAGAATTCAAAACTTTTTTCTGCCACCCACTCGATGATGGTTCCTTTGTTTCTAACTCAAATGCCTGCGTAAAGAACGAGCAAACGATGACATCAAACGTGGCTACTTTGTTTCATTTTAATGACTTTTTCTTGTCCATATTTATTTATTTTATCACCTACACAAAGTGTGCATGGTTTTTATTAAATTATTGTGATTTTTGTAACACATTACATACTCGTATAGAATCATCAGCATCAAATTTTTAGGAAGTGGGTTTCTATTTTAGAACACTGATAGATAATATCTTTCAATCAGAGATATTACATTACAATTTATTTATAATTTTTTGATTCAACGACGCTTTGAAACTTCATAACAAAAATTAGTGTATATCAAAAGTTTAATAGATTGACTTTAATTTACTGAAGCTTACATACACGTAATGTATCTTATTACTTATACTTATCTTATTTATATTTGTTTGAAGTTTGGTTTTAATCTGAACATTTCATAAAATCAAAGCCTTTTTCTGTTTGTTTGTTTGTTTGTTTGTTTAAGCGCTTATCACGTAAAAGTAACTCATTGCATTCAAAATCAAATTACTGAAAGATAAGAAGGTTTATTTTGAGTAACATTTAGCATTTATTTCATTAAAATCGACTTACAAAATCGATCGAAATTGTTGGATTAAATAGAGAAATACATATTTTGAAATCAAACAAGTAGTCGTTGTCAAACTTCTAAAAATGTATTTTTGAATTGTGAATCATCAACTAAATAAAATATATATAAGTATATCGTTCGTTAGTATCTTAAAAAATATAAAAGTTTTACATATACAAAAACCTTTAAGGTTCATAATCAATTGGTAGTCCAATCGGTCCAAATTTTATATAGTACATACACGTTTCATATTTTCCAAATGTGTAGACAAAGTATTTATTAACAAAGTTAAAACATCACTTCACACAATTTTGAAATTAAAAAACTATTTTTTTAAAGTGGATTTTGTTATGGGAACTATATCTACTAGAAATCGAACAGTTATTTTTTTACAATATCTATTTGCCCATGATAGTTAGACGTGCAATTTCAATGGCCAAATTGATTCGTCTCATCGCGCTTATCGCTTCCATATGTACTACTTACAAATAATATTACAAACGTACCTTAAAGGTAGCCATCGACACATCCAATGCTTGATCAAATCGTTGTTGTTGTTTCCCATCACATATTTAAAATTTCGTTCATCAAATGGAAAACTTTTTTAATGTTTAGTTCTCTTTGAAGGCAGAAATGATTTCACATAGCAAATGTGCGCCGGCAAAGACATTTAACTTTGTATATTTATGGTCTTTGTGGCGGCAATATACCTTAATCTGATATAATTTTTCATCTATTTTTCCATTAATTGATAAATTTTATATAAAAATATTTTAAATTTCACTGAATAAAAATTTTATAAACAATTGATATTTTTAAATAATTAATAAAAAAATATGATAGCATTTTTGAGTTAATTTTTAATATTGTACATGTTACCTACAATATTTATTTTTATAAAAATAATATAATTAATTACTAAGTCCCTAAATTCATTTTTAATTATCAAAATCATTTCGTTTTTGTTTGTTTTGTTATGGCAAATTGCGTTTCGTTTCTTGTCCGCTGTCAGCAACACGTTTATTCACAACGACAATTTCATCACAATGATTTCGAGATGAACTCCTCAAATGCAAAAATGAAGAGAGAGAGAGAGAGAGAGAGAGAGAAGCATTTGTTCAAGCTTCAAATGATCCCCATCGACACGTCAAATAGCTTCCGCTTTCTCTTATTTCGAAATATGTATTTGATCAAGCATTGGACGTGTCGAAGGCTACTTTAAGTGAAGACTTTACGCGAACATAATCATCTATTGACCATAATAGAAAATGTATGAAATATGAAAACGTTTTACATTTTAAAATGACTTTATTATCATAAGTATTTTTGTTGCTTCATTAAGCTTCGAAATAAATGGGGGAGTGTAGGATATCCGATAGTCGGTTGGTTATAACCACTCTACTTGTTGTTGTTTGTTATTTTTATAAAAATGTACATTGATATTAGTAGTATTCTCTGTCTCTATTTATTGTATTATCAAGGCAATTCAAACTAATGTCCTTCGGATTCTTGTTGCTTGTTAACTGATTGCGTATTACATTCCTATCAAAGCAATAGTTTCCACATATTTTTCCAAGGGCATTTTTGTTATACATATTCTATTGTAGTTGGTGTATAGTATAATGTACCATTATCATCATCATCATCATCATCAACTAATCACCATTAGCAGGAGCAGGAGCAGCAGCAACAGTAGTGGTGGGTGGTATCATCTAAACTTTGAACAATATCTGGTGCTTTCAACTATATTATGCATACCCTATCCATACATATTGTGAAACTGGTTAGATTAAGGTAGTAAAGGAGGTAGTGGGGGTGTCACCTACTGGTTGTGAGCTGGCAGACATTGGTAGACTAAAGATTGTATCAAATGCAAATGAATCTATGTTTAGATGAAATCTTTACTCAAACAATATTATGCACTTACATTTTTGCTGTTGTGATGTTGTGAATGATTAAGCAAGCATATGGAAAGAATGCAATGTCTAAAGCAAGGATATACCAATGGCATTGGATGTTCCACAATGACGTTGAGAATGTCAAAAACGCTCAGTTCTCTGAACAAAGGACCCTTGATATCACAAATTGATGTGCAATGGCAAGTTTAATTCGCGTTTAGACAGTCAACAGCAGTCAATACTCTATTTAAGTGAGTTACAAACGATCCTTGACTTTATTTGTGGTGGGGGAGTGTAAGGATTGACTTCTGGAAAGGGTAATAGTGGCATAACAAGTTGTTGTTGTCTGTATGTAGTAAATTTTTGTTCATGTTTTCCATGAAATTAACCAGGACTGACAGAAACGAAAGAAGCAGTGCATTTTTAAAAATATTTTCTTATTAATGCATTCTTTTGCCTGGAATTTTCCTATCACGTTTTTGTTGTGGAAGGAATCTAAGGAATTTTCTAGAGAAAAATGCCATAGAAATATTTTATATGGCTTCGCTTCGTTTTGTTTCGCTTCATTTCATTTCATTTCATTTCATTTCATTTTATTTCATTTCATTTCACTTTGCTTCGTTTTCTTTTCATTTACTAACATACGTACGTATATAGTATGTACTAAGTATATCATTTTGCCTCCAGACGTGGATGAATTACGACCTTCTTTCATCTTATATATTTACTGTTAGTTGACCTTTACTCTCTTTACTATATAAGCATTAATGTTATGACCAATAATCTGCTATACAACAGTGGCTCATATTCCTATTGTCAATTACCATTCATGGCCAATAAAGCTTAACATATTCACACAAACAATATTTATTTAATTAAACTCATAAATTTTCCAATTGAAATTGAAAGAGAAAAGGACACTGCACAGTACAACTACAAATCTAAAAATTAAATTAATTAAAAAAAAAAAATGCATGAAGCAGATGAAGAAGTATAAGAGCAAGAACGGTCAATTCCACTACTACCATTGACCTTACATAAGTTGTGCATTTGAGTGGAATTCATGGTATTCATGGCATTTGTGACATTCATGATATTGAATAAGAAGTCAATGGCAATAGCAGGTGGTGCGATAGGCGGCAATGGTCAAGCTCTCTGTTGTTGACAAGCATTTTGCTCCAGAGAAGAGGTCACGAATCGTATTATGTGTATTCATTTAAAGACGCAATAAACGCAGGTTTATATCCTTTAGTACGAACGGTTCGAATGTATAGATAGATGGGTGGGTGGAAAGACTAAGAGGACGATGAATGGAAAACAATCTGTAGAACATTCAATGTCATTTCGAATAATGTACTCGTATGACGACAACCCTGAGTTAACTTTTATTAAATTTTAAATGGAAGAAAGAAGAAGGCAAACTGCAAAAGAATTTATTTTAATTGAATAACAAAATTTTATCTTAAAGTTTCTTCGAGTACACACAGTTATAAATGTGACTGTGACATACAATAATGCAATTATACATACTTAATTCTATTCTAGAACTTTTCTGGTGTTGATAATTGGACACATGCTGACAAACATTTTACAATATTGTATTGTATAAGAATGAACTCCTTCCTATGCATTATGTTTATGTCCTTGCATAATAATAATTCTTTATTAGATTCATAACAAACTAATGGATATTGTGAAATATGTTTGCCTTTTTTTAACAGCAATACAATACGAATCACAACAGGATAGCATCGACAACAGTAGCAGCAGCAGCAGTAGCAGCAGCAATATTGCGAGGAGCATCTCGCAATAGTAAGCCAAACACAGGGAAGTAAGCATTGAAGGATTGTGTAATAATGTCGGAACAACAACGTTTATCATTATGTCCGCGGTTAGTGGATTATATGGCAATTGTGGGTGCGCGAACAATACCCCCCATGCCACGTGGTGCCGGTCAAGGCAATAAGACGCCACCAGTACAAGTGCCTGAACTGTTGCGTCGCTATCCACCATCAGATCATGCTGATTTTCCATTGCCCTTGGATATGGTATACTTTTGTCAGCCTGAGGGTTGCACTAGCGTCGGACCGAGACGCACAGGATCAGCCATACGAGATATGACGTCATTTGTATTCGCTTTGACTGATAAGGATTCGGGCAAGACACGTTATGGCATTTGTGTGAATTTTTATAGGCCAATCGAGAAGCATTCACCAAGTGCCGAACGTGCTGGTGCCATTGGTGCTATTGGTAATACAGCAAGTGGTGGCAGTGGACCTGGCGGTACACCGGGTAGTGCACGTGGGCGACGTTCGTCAGCTTTTCGACGTGAATCTTGGCGCAAGAGTATAGAACGCAGTTCGGATTCGGCATTTAGTAGGCAAGTATTCCATAATTAGGTTTTTGTAGGATGATGCTGTTTTTGTGTTTTACACGTATTTTCATTGTTGTACATAATTGCGAATTATGATGTAATGAATGATGTTGATGTTAATAATTTTTGTACGCCAGCTTTGTTAATGAATAATTCAATCATTTCCATAATAGTTACGGCCTCTTAACTACTTCTAGCGACTACAGAAGTAACGTCGCACCAAGCGATTCGGATCGTGAACTGACATCACGTCGTGATTCCGATCAACAACGTAGTGGCGGCGGTGCTCATCACTATCATCACCAGCAACAGCAATCTCAATCTCAAGCGCAACAGCATCAACTTGCTCAAGTACCTAAGCTTGGACTGATGGCGCCGTCGGGCGATTCTGAGTCTGGCGGTAGCCATTCGCCTTCGCCGCGTGCCCTTCGCAAACGTACTAAACTGCGCAATCAATCATTGACTTCAATGTGCATCCTTTCGCATCATGCGTTCTTTACAACATTCCGTGAATGTCTATTTATCCTCAAAAAGTTGATCGACGCATGCAATGAGTCATCGTCACCAAAACGAGTTGGTGCCTCACAGAAAGTCAATCGCGACAATGTCTGGACCGTCCTAACAGGCCAGGCAAGCGAGGCTACACCGTCCATTGTACTGCATGATGTGCGCGAAATCGAGACCTGGATATTGAGGTTACTCTCTACGCCTGTACCTGTGCCTGGTTCAACGCGTGTTGAGGTTAGTACACATTGAAAAAGGATGCCCAGTGCTGAGAGTTTAACTATTGTTGTCATCTTTTTAGGTCGAAGTGCTTTCACCAACGGTACATGAACCGTTACTGTTTGCACTGCCTGATCACACGCGTTTCTCTGTCGATTTTCCGCTACATTTGCCGTTGGAATTACTCGGCGTAGAGACATGCCTCAAGGTCTGGACACTTATTATGCTCGAAAATAAAGTGCTTTTCCAGTCACGTGATTATAATGCTCTCTCTATGTGGTCATGGCCTTCGTAACTATGCTTTATCCACTTGAATATATGTTTCCTGTTATACCATTGTTACCGACATGTCTCAGTTGTGCCGAGCAGCTTTTGTTAGCGCCGACGCCATTTGTCATAGGTGTACCGGCCTCCTTTCTTCTGTATAAAAAGAATTTTAAGTAAGTAAATTATGATATACACAGAAGTTGATTGCTAATGTTGATAACTGCAATGATAGAAAAATACAAGCTGATTTTTTTCACGATGCTCACTAAGAAGTCGATTGCTTAGCGACAGCGGAGGCAATGTAGGTTATATTCAAAAGTTAGATTCAGAAACCCCCAAAAAACAATTTGCATTTTTTGAAATATTCTTTATTTATAAATTATTATATATTTTCTCTTTTTTTGTTGTTGGATGCGTCACTTAGACTTTTGAGTATACAATCAGCTTCTGTGTGTGCACATTCATTGGCTGCAGTGAGTTTGCTTTGTCGCCTGCTTATCAGCATCAGCAATTAGCTTCTGTGTGCGCGTGCCCTAATATCTTAAAAATGTTTATATTTTTACATATGTTAAGCTTATCCATACCACTGTGTTTCTATAAATATTTTGTTTTATCACTTTAGATTGCCAGATGACATTTGGGTTGTAGATTTAGATTCAACTAAGCTAACACCACCTACAGGCGGCTATGAGGAAATACCACCGTTACCCGAACCCGAAGGCACCATATTAAAAAATCATTTAAAACAGGTAAGCAAAGACCTCTGTCAGTTTTTCTCCAAGTAAACTAACTCAAATAAAAACTTAATCAAATTTACTTGTATTTATTATACAATACATATATACCCATCCTCATCCTCATCCTCATCCCCATCCCCATCAATGACACCAGCAAGATATTCAATTCAGCAGAAGGAAACAAAAGAAGTCAAAAATGTACACAGTTGATTTTTTCTTTATTCCATACTCAAATTCATAAATATAGTATAAGTATTTTTGTATATTGTTTCGGTATCGATTCATTTGGTCGCTTTGGTCTTATTAACCTTCAGTCAAGTGGTACGCTTCAAGTTCTCCTTAGCCTCACGTACCACACGCATTGATCTTTCATAAAACTTATCATAAACTCTAATACCCTTGAGATCCTGATTGTTGCGTCGTATGAAACATTCGAAGGCATCTATCTCCGATATAAGCTTATGCACAATACTTGGGATATTCGACTTTGCATTCTTGACAACATTTTTCTGGATCTGAAGGCTAAACTCATTGGCGCCCTCACACTTGAAACGTTCCAAGCGCGTCAATTCCAACTCGAGTTCCACCTCGAAGTATGTCTTTTGCTTCAACAGACTTGCAATTATCGCTGTACTAACAACCATTTTTTCAATGCGATCATCCATTATTGAGAATTTTTCACGATAATATACTTTTATTATTAAAAATACTTTTAAATATTCTGGCGGCTTCTAGTAATTCGTGCTGATTATACTTAGTATATAATAAAATTTATTGTTTTATCAAATTTTAATAAAAAAAATATAAAGAAATTAATAGTTTTTTTTTGTGAAAAAATACAAACAGAATTTCTTTGTGACAAAATATAAAATAAACTTATTCAATTCTAATTTTTAAAAGCTCACTTAGTTGATATATTTTTTTTTTACTTGCTTCCTAAAATGGCACAAAATGATAAAACTCCTGTGTTTAAAATCACTTCTCAGGAGTTTCGACACTTTCTAAAAACTAAATAGTACCTTTGAAATTTAAATTGGACAAAACGACAGGCCTACTAAGTAAAGTCGAACTCCTCTTTAGTGAACTCCACAATAGAGAAGACTTGTTTATTTAATAAAGTCATTTGGAAGACAATGGGTTTTTTTTTTTAATTTCTCATATATTTGAATTTTTCAGTACCGACGAATTACACTATAAGAACAAACAATTATCAAGCACGCAATTGTTGTAAAATAAAATCACCCCCTTATAATGAATTTAGTTAAACGTAACGTATGCATGAATTGGAAAAGCTGTTATGGCTTGAAGCAATTTTCATTGGAACAGACATGTGGGAATTTCTCGTTATTGATAAAACTGAAAATCCGAGATGCATCACAGTTCTGAATGCCTTGGAAAATCATTATGAAAATAATGTAAAAGCTTGGATAAGCAAATTAAATTTCATAAGAAGTGGTTTATGGTACTTTTATCTTGCAATAGATAAGTTGAAATTGCTTGTTGTTGGTAAAGCTTAAAATCGGAGGAACATCAAAGTTCTGAATTCCTTGGAAATGCATTATGAAAAAAATACATAAGCATGGATGCCCAGTAGAATTCATAAAAATTGACTTATGTGTCATAAGTTCTGCACACCTAAAAAGTGTCGAATCTAAAAAACATTACATTTCTACTGTCGACTTGAAATTTGGACACTATTAGTGTTTTATACATATCCACCAATCATATAAATTTCAAGACCCTCGGATCACTAGGAGGAGTACTTCCCATATAAACCCAGATTATAATTTATCTTCTTATTAGAAAAACTTTTTTGTTTTTTGTACTATAAAACTGAAACTTGGACACTGTAAGCATGTGGCCTATATCTATCAACTATATATATATATATATATATATTTCAGATAACTAGGAGGATCGTGAAGAGTATTAAAACGTCGGAATAGTCAAAGTTAGTCTTCTTTTTACTAGTTTTTTCATCAATTATGGCATCGTCACATTGATACAGCGAACATATCAATGTCAATTTCATTACTTGATGACATGAGAGAATTAAGTGAAACTTAGAAAGACAATTACAAACTGTTTCAAAAAAGCAGGAAGCAGGTTTTGAAAAAGATATAGGAATTGAGCTGGAATATATGATTTGGTTTCCAAATAAATTCTGTAGCCTTTGACCACTATGCCACAGAGACAAGAGAACTGTACTTCACATCAGAATATGCCAGTAAGTGTGCATAAAATTTTATTTCATGGAAAGGATACAATCGCGTCTTCTATTCTTTCAATTAGTCAACTTTCTGAAGAAGCTCAAGAGTCGAGAAACACAGATGCAAGAAATTATTGTAACCTATTCTGATCTCTGCATTGCTGTTTCATTGTAATACTTAACTTTGTTTGGCTGTTATGACTTTTAGATCATCCTATATCGTAGATTTGGTCAAGTTTGAAAACTTAGGGCGAGGGCTGATGGGCCAGCTGGCCCCCTCGCTACACCCATGGACGTAGGTCGTATACATTTGGCATATTCTCACTTCGTATATTTATGCTCTGTTAAATAATAGATATTTGTCAACTAACTTTATGAAATGCCTGCTGAATTGTTATGCTGACTGTCTTACTGTTTGTCTGTAATTTTTTTTTCTTATCTCTTTATTATTTTGGATCGCCTTTTAAATTTTTTTTTTTTAATTAATTATTTTTGTTTATTTTTTTTTAAATAATTAATGCACTATATGACACTGATTAGTGTCGTTTCGTGTTAAGATGCCGCCTTCAACTATTTAAGTTCTATTGCATTTTCAACTCAATTAATTGTATAAATTGTGTGATTATATATACATATAATATAATAAATATTTTGAATGTCTATCTCAATGCATTAGGTATCTCAATCAATCTCTTCATTTCATGACCATAAAAAAAAAAAAAATTAAAAAAAAAAAAAATAAAATAAAGAATATACAAAATTTAAGTACTTATTTTTATCTATCACTTTCATTCCGATTTCTTCTGATTTTCTTTGGCGCAAGTAAAATAATATATACAAAATATTCGCTTTTCGCTCTTTGTCACTCGTTGTCTATGTTTGTCATTCAGATTGATTTATAAAATATTTTTTAATATACTACATATAATACTACTATTGATATATCGATTATTTATATAATTTTATATACATTTCAGACACTATGTATTACATATTATTATTTGTTTTAATAATTTTTTTTTTTTTGTACAAAATTATTTATTACATATACAAAATACATACAATACTCATAATTTACACAAAAAAAAAAAAAAAAAAAAAAAAATCTAATATATTTTTTTTCGTAATTTTACAACACTTATCATGTGCTCTTTGCTACCAACACTACTACTACTACTACTATTCTCTACTACTACTACTACTTTTTATGTACTACTACTATGTGTACTTAAATTATTATGTGCTATTTTTTACATATTATAAAAAAAAATACAAATTCTATATAACATGATCACAACACATCTACAAACAACAATAACAACAACAACAGGCTATGCAACTTATGGATGAAGCTGGACTTGGTGTAAATATCTTTGTTTTTAATCTTTCTATCTATCTATCTATCTACCTATCTACCTATCTTCCGTTAAACTATCTTACTAACATAATGCATATACATATGTACATATTCTATGTTCTACCTTTAGTATTTCTATATAAATTCTTAAAATACTATTAACTATAAATTTTCTTTTCTATAAACTATATGTTTGGTTAATAGTGAAAGATGTGGCTATAAAATAACTAGAGTGATGCTGCAATTTACAAATGATCTATGAATACATTTAAGTATTTTTGGTAAGATCCGATCCAATTCCATCCGATAAGACTGCAACTGATTTTTGTCAAACACACTCCAATAGTAATAATCTTAGGTAATTAAATCAGATTCCACGAGAAGTATTTATGAGGCATCGTCTATTTGTAATCTGAGAGTTGTTTGTAATGAGTGTATGCTTTTTTTGTGTGTGTGTAGGGATGGGTTAGTTTTGTCTAGGGGTCACCAAGTCTCAGGATAGTAATTTTGTTACACTTTCTGACCAGATATTTTCAGGTACAACTAACGTTTGTCTTGCAGCGGTCTCAACTTAGTAGGCTTTCATTAAAGTCCATTGTGACAGTAGCAGTAGCTTTTCTGGTCCTTGATCATATAAAAGCTGCTAAATTGTACGGAAGAAGTAGGAATAGAAGTTGCTTCTAAGAGTGAGAAGCTATATCCATAAATACTATGCCACCTGGGAATTACCAAACTTACATCCTATTGCAGAGAGCTACGTTTATATATTTGGGGCAGAAACTCTAAGCTAGAACCTCGGGTACCAAGTCCGAACAGAGGCATTTTCTGGTACCACGGGTGGTCAGCGGAGTAGTCGTTTTTATAGGAGTAGCATGATGTACGAGTATGTGGTTATTACTCAGAATCGAGTAGCGAGTATTAACTCAACGTAGATTTGCTTTATACAGCGAAGGTTTAAGGTAGTCCTCAACTCCAGACCAAGGGGTGAGTGAAATGATCAAATTAAAAATGACTCGACTTTGGTACCTGCAGATATACATATGTACGAGTATATTGAAGGGGATATTAACTAAGATGTACAAGTTTAATATATATAAATATATTTTCTGACAGCATTCGTCTTGTTATTTTATAGCCTCATCTCGCACAGAATGAATATGTGAATAACTTTTTAACATTTTCTTTATTTTTCTGTTCAAAGTGTTAATTTATATTTATATACATATGTATATGTATGTACGAGTATATAGTAAATGTATCTAAGTATGTATGTAACTATTGATCGATTGGTGTATGGGCATGATGATCACAACATATGACACAAATTATGTACACTTCAGACAATCATTCATTATAAGAACTTTTATTAATTTTAATCTTTTATAAAGAATTTTTTTTCATAATCTTCTGAATGGCGTATTACCATAATAATTTGAAATACATTTTAAATTTACATTAAAATATATGTACGAGTATATATTTTTTTATAATATTTATGTATTATTGTAATACACAATACTACATCTAAAATTAATAAAAAAGAGTACTAGCTATCAAGGCCTACGACACTATGATGATGAGATAAATTTCTGATGATTATAATAGGATAGAATTAAATGAAAATGAAGAAGGAAATTTTAAACTAAATCATTCAATAGGGTCTTCACGAGTTTTTGTAAACTGTATAAATCAACCACTGCGTAGATACTAGAGAACTCGAATTGGGAAACTGTATGATATTGTGATTAACCCACTAATATTTATAATAGTGTTAAAAAAATATATTGAATTTATTATTGTATTTATTTTTAAAGTTCAGAAAGTTAAATGCTTTTAAGAAATATAGAAATAGCTCTCCTTAAGTTTTTACAGACATTTTGACTGAAAATACATAGACTTTTTTGAACACTATTAGTATCTGATACATATTCAGCAACCATGTAAATTTCAAGATCCTCGGATCACTAGAAGGGCTACCTCTCATAGAAACCCACTCAAAATCAAATTAATCTTCTTACGAGTATTACAAAAACTTTTTTGTTTTTTTTTACTGTCGTCTTGAAATTTGAACACTATTAGTGTCTGATCCATATCCATCGACCATGTAAATTTTAAGACCCTCAAACCTCTAGGAGGTGTACCTCCTATACAAAACATGAACTTGGAACAAAAATCAGAACATAAATATATATTCTGTTTGAAGATTATTACATCTTCGGCATAGCCAAAGTTAATCTTCTTTTTACTGGTTTTTGTTTAATATTTGTAAAATACATTAATTCAAGGGTGTATAACCCATAAAATTTCATGTCAATCCGGGGGACACGCATATTTGTAGTAATGCGTTTTTCTCAAAACTTTGTTTTTGCAGTCAGTGATCTCGATTTCCCGAAAACTGTTGAACCGGTTAGTCTCAAATTTAGTCACAAGATTTTAAATGTAAATTTTTAGTAATTAATCGAAGGTATTTTATTACCGACAAATATGTTCCATTTTATAAATAATTTAAGGCCTAACTTTCCGTGCCAAATGTTTGTTTTGTTGGAAAAGTCATATTCTCAAAAACTATTAATTTTCTTAATCATTCGATTAATTATATGACAATACATTATATTAACGAAATGGTTTTAGTATCTTCATTTCACATTAACCAATCCAGAGATATTGTGGTCACCGCTAGACCATTTTTTTAGGTGCTCCCGGTGATTGCCTATTGTTTCTTTGAAAGTATATAAAAGTGTTTACTGTCATAAATTAAAATGTTTTGTCCAGATCTTATGGGGAAAGTTTTGTAAACTGAAAATTGTACAAACATTTTATATATTTTAAAGAAATATTGTAAATATTGTATATAATCAGTAGAAAAGTCAGCCAAGTGTGAGTCGGACTCGCACATGGAGGGTTCCGTACTATCGTCCAAGTTTTTTTTGCCGCTAAAACAAAAATAATAAATAATTATTACAAACTGCTTTAAGTTACAAAGCATTGCTTAAAACATAAGCATTGAAATTATTCGAATTTTCCGGTGGCTTTTCCAAAAATTTCTCGTTATAGTGGCAATAGAAATACACACTCTGTGAACATTTCAGTTGTCTACCTATTACGGTTCACGAGATAGAGCTGTGTGACGGACAGACGGACGGACGGATGGACAGCGTAGGCTTAGCTAATAGTGTCCCGTTGGCACCCTTTGGGTACGGAACCCTAAAAACAAGCAAAACAATAATTCAAAAGAAATGTGTAGAAAGTGTGATATATTTTTTCCTTAATAATAAATACATTTTCTCGACTATTTCGTTTGTGAAATGTATTATCCGCTAACAATAGTTTTAAACTGAAGAAAAAAGAAATTTAGAAATTCTCCTCCTTTCAACGAAAAGAGAAACAGATATTTAATACTAGATTATGACTTTGGTTCGAAGGAACCCTTACTGCACATTACCTAATAGGAAACCATATGAGGAGAAGGTTGGTATGATTGGAGGTATGATAAAATCTACAAAAGTAGGGAACGATGCTAAGGATCCTTCATAGAAGTAGTGTGCAATGTATATAGAAGTTCAGGAATTAGGAAAATATAGTCATTCCCCTATTGAGGCCTAGTAATGCAGCTGCTAATCCTATACACATGAACATGTCTTAGTAGCTGAGTAGACAAACTACATAGGTTTCTTTTCTTCACTTTGTGAAAGATGTAAAATGTATAAATTTAACAACAAAGAATATTTAAATTACTTATTTGTAATAAAATTTGATTTTCCAAAAAAAAAAAAAAATATTAAAAATACCATACTAACACATTAACATTTCTTTATAAGACTCATAACCAAAAAAGTGTTTATTTTCTTTACAAAAAAAAAAAAAAAAATTTACAGTTTTTGTTAAAGTATTTTGCATGCAAAATAATTGAGATAACTTTATAATTAATATACAATATTATGAGTAAACACCTTCATACTTCATTAAAAAACGTTACGTTATTCATGTTCAATACCCGATTTAAAGTAAATTTTTAAGAAGCCAATTCAATTTGCATACATACGAGTAGTATGTTTATTCAAGATATTTCACTCATTTCTTCTAATTATAATACAAATATATTTTAAATTTTTACCAGGCTTTATCCTCGATGACAGCAACAAACCAAGTGGTGTCTACACAACAGTTGCTGCCATCAGTGCGCGACAGTCTACAGGAGCCACCGCATCTTGGGTTAGTTTAACACTGCAAGATAGGTTTAAACCTTCTTCTAGCAATGTCAAGTTTGTCATTTTCAGTGTCTCACAAGTTCGCCTACCATTGGCAACGCCACCACACTCAGCGAATGCTAGTCAACGAAATTCTGTTTCGATGCAGGGAACCATGAACCTTTCACGTCAACCGAGTCCCATGAACTCGCCAGCACTGAATCCTTTTATTTATGGCACCGATGTGGATTCAGTTGATGTAGCAACACGTGTCGCCATGGTGCGTTTCTTCAATTCCCAAAATACACTCGCCAACTTTGCAGAGCATACGCGCACATTGCGACTCTATCCAAGACCGGTGGTCGCATTTCAGATCAACAGCTTCTTGCGCTCGCGGCCACGTGCTTCTCAGTTCCTCAATGCGTTTGCACGCACACAAGCCGTTGAATTTCTCGCTGAATGGTCGCTTACGCCGACGAATGTAGCCTTTTTGCGAGTGCAGACCGGTGTTATGGACCCCATGCAAGTGGGTGATAAGCCGAAATGGTTTGCCCAAGGGCTGACGCCCATACGATTTTCTGTTTGGGATGATGGAAGTTCATTGAATGGTGCTCTGCGTTCACTCAAGCAGCTAGAATGCCAACCAACAGATGAGAGTGGGTCAGACTCGGAGGGTGGAGACAGTTCAAGTTCATCGTATTCATCGCTAAGTGATTTTGTCTCAGAGATGGCCTCCTCAGATTTATCACCCAGTTTGCATGATGTATTCGGCTCACATAATCGGGTGCACGTAGTACCGCAAACACTCTCATCAAATTTGGATCCGGCATTGGTGTATCACCCTCCTAGTAAACTTCAATTTCCTGAAGGCGTTTCTGATCGTTCATTGTCAACTAAAGAGGAAGAATATGAGCGTGCCGAATCACCGGTCTCATCGTCGTCCAGTCGCTCTGATTTAAGTTCTCCCAGTTTTAATCGTGATTCTGAATTCGATTTTCCTGCAATAAACAAGACAAATGCACCGCCTTTTGAATTGACTACTCCTCTGGCAATGCGTTTGGAGGCCACTATAAAAATGGCAAGCATAGAGCAAGAGCCTGATAACCAGTCAGTAGCTGGAAAAAAATCTCAGGCCTCAGATATTGAAAGACCATCGCTCGAGAGGAAAATTCCGGTAAGTAAAAAATTGTTTATCAAATTGATTGGCATAGATTTTATTCTTTCAATTTATTTTCTGAAAAGACACCTCTAACGCCACCTGTTAAAGCACCAAGCGTAACCAATATTTTAGCGCGTACTGGCAGTTCTGGTTCCAGTTCTAGCAGTCCTGGTCGCCAGAGTTCACAAAGTTCGCTTTTCGAAAACTTTGCATCACACGCTAAGGAACTTGTACGTGAGACAACACGCCAAAGTAGCCAAGAAGGTTTATTAGCACACGTCGACAAGGTTAGTAGTTTTGTTTTATAGCAATATACTCATACATATAATTGGATGGATAAATTGTTGTGAACTTAATGTTGTGATTTCTCTTCGGTTCCATTCCGTTTTTGTTAAATATGTACATACAATTTGGTTCTGGTTGATTTATGTATTTTGATGCTGTGAATGATTGTTGTGGATTTAATTATGATTTCATTGACAACTTTTCTGTTTCTCATTCTGTTTGGGAACGCGTTATTCAATCTTTGGTTTTAGCAATCGGAGGATGATAGTTTAGTAGGCGAAGATCTTGACGAGAAAATGCGTCACACATTCGAAAAGGTTTGTACATGGGTTTCAACTCTTTTTCGCTCTCACTCCTCCATAACTCAGCGCCTCATTAATTTATATCACCGTGTTTTCTTTGAATTTTTATGAATATAGAATTTGGATCTTCCAGATTGAATTGATTGGCTGCACATATCTGCTTCGGTTTCACAAAATTCGTAGTTTTTTATCTGAGAATATTTTTTTCCTTTATTATTTCGCTTGCTTTTTTTTTCTTTTTTTTTTAATTATGTAATACACTCAGGACTTGGCTCAATGAAACCAATTCGTTCAGAAAATGTATGCACTTCATGCATGTATGAAAAGTATCTACTTAATATTATGACAATAATCTGTTATTTGTGATATTGGATCGGATTGGACCACCATAATGCAATAGTCTTGATAAAAACTATTCTATGAAATTCTTACTAGTTTCATAGTTTTTTGAAAAGTAAAGAGTTGAAATTTCACACGAAAGTTTTCTATTTGATATTCTCAACCATCCTAAGTCGAATAAATCTGAAATCCGCGAAACAATTTTAATATTAATTATGTATTCTAAACTTTTCAATATGTTTACAAATAGGGTTGTTTCTTTCCATCACTACTATAGATTGCTTCTGGTACACTTTGAGTGTCAACAAAGAACACATTTTGAGTATCAGAAAATTAATGTGATATTTTAGTTAATTTTTTGTAGTATACTTTTAGGGGTTAGAGTTGTTTGAATACCCCAGATATTGGGAATCGGGACACATATTGGGACCAAAACTATTCTATGTTCAAGCCGAGAACCAACCATATACATTCACAAATTTTCAATGCAATTAGATGAACGATATTGCAGCACGTAACATACGAACAATTTATAACACTTATTTTTATATATAAAATTTTAAATAAAAACCAGTAAAAAGACGATTAAATTTGTCTGTGCCGAAGTTGTAATACTCTTCACGCACCTTTAATATCTTCTGATTATTGTTCTATGCTTATGCTTTGTATGTTAGGTACCCTTCCTAGTAGGGTCCGAGGGTCTTGGTTGGTGGATATAGGACAGATATTTACAGTGTCCAAATTTCAAGTCGAATAATCCAAGGATTACATAAGTTTTAGAACCTCTTGACTAGATGAAAGATAGCAGACTAAATTCATTCATTGCATGACAAATTGTATAGGTTTGATCAAACCAATATCAGCCATTCTAGAACTGGGAATATTTTAATACTAAAACTTATGGAAAGACATGTAGATATACAAAGAAACCAATGGAATTGACAATATCTAAAATCAAATAAATAAAAAAATATCTAAAGTGAAATGCATTCATACATACGTGTAATGAGCTTTGATAAGGGGTCATCCACATATTACGCACCTACCACTTCCTGGTGTGATGTGATATATTTTGCAGTGGAAACCGATAATATAGCGTTACTTTAATTTCTTTTATCCTTAAATATTTTTTTCTTAGGGGGTTTATTAGGGCACTATATAGGTCACAAAGAATAAAGATAGAGTTGGTTATAATCTTTAGTCGTTTAAAGATTTTTCATTTCATATTTCGGATTGTGACATGTGGCGTCACAAAGCTTATGAGGCCCCCCCCTTCTTGTCACAGGTGGTCACACTATTTTGACAACCCCCACCCGTAAAGTGTAACGTTATATGTGGATGGCCCCTAACCAAAAGTAATGGTTTTTTTTTTTGTTTTTTAATTTTACAATAGATTTCTTATTTTTTCTGTAGATTTCGCTTACGCATTGTTAAAACGCTTACATTTTGAGATATCAAATAGAAATTTGTCAAGTTCTCGAAACTAATATCTCTAGTGAAAGGGAAATTAAACTGGTTGGAAGAATTTGATGGGTTTCTTATAAATACATATAAACAAGCAAATTTATAATACAAAAAATATTAATTGATTATAAATATGTCACTACAGTTTACATTGCATGCTAAGAAGGCAGCCGGTGAAGCATCCAAGCAGGCATTGGAGGTATCGAAACAAGCTGCCGGAGTTAGTAAGAACACATTCGAGGATCTCACCTATGTAGGCAAGTCGACTTTAGGTGATCTAACAAAAACCGCCAAAGAGGCTGCTACAAAGAAGGGCATTATCAAGATCGAAGAACACCAAGTACCGCATCAATCGGCTAGTGGAATGGGTAATAGCCAGCAGGTGGCCACACAGAAACAAGTACAACAGTCAGGCAACAATTTCTTTTCAGCAATTGGAACTGATTTTAATGGTTTAGCATCTTCCACCACAACAATGTTTTCGGGTATGTTCGGCAAAAGTAAGTGATCTTTTAAAAGTAGAGAGTAAGAATTGTAGAGACATTTTCAACATCTATTTTTATATTTACTTATTATACTTATAGAGAACCAAGCAAAGCAACAACAAGTTCATCAACATGTCAAGCCAACAGTCCATGTTGGTTCAGTCAAGTCAAAAACTGGCATCAATTTTGATTCATTTCCCAGTCGGAGGGGTTTAGTTGAGCGTACACCATTGATAAAGCATTCGGGGCCGCGACAGACTCAAGAAGATCTTACACGTCAGCAGAACCAAGAGCGTTCGCATAGCAATGCTGAGAACCAGACCTTTCTGAAGGATGTTACCACGCAGATAATGGTAGGCGAGGGCATTGGCTGGTTAAAATTGAATCGTTTTAAGAAACTTATGGAGGATGAATCTTATCGGACATTAGTTCTTGGGAAACTTAATAAGACACTAGATAAAAAGATTGCTCCCGATGATCATATTGATGATGTGGTAAGCACTGAGTAAATAAAATTCCATCAAAAAAAAAAAGAAGCAATTTCATGTCTCAATTTCACACTCTCTTTTTTTTTACTCCCTCTCTCTCTCTCTCTCTCACTCTTATGTAGTGTGTACCAAAGCCAGTTTGGAAAGGCATGTTAAAATGCTTATTAGCTGTTTCTTCCGGTCTCGATGTTACTTTTGGAAATTTTGGTCTTGGCGGTATGGCCTCTGTTTTCCAGATGATGGAAGTCGCTCATACACATTATTGGAGTAAAGAAATCCATGATGGCAGTGATGTGTCATCAAGTTTGTTGTCAAGCCATGCGGCCAGCCCCGTAGGCAGTCGTGAGAATCTACGCTCACCCTCAAGTCCCAATGGTTCACATTCGGGATTGGGCAGTGAGTGGGCTTCACCTCAGGAATCACGTAAAAGTTCAACGCATACGGAACGTTCCCTTGCTCCATCTACAATGGCTGTTGCAGGACAAAGACGCCTCTCGTCAGCTGACAGCCAGGATGGACAATCAACAACGGAAATGTTTAAGGATATGTTGTCACAGAAGCGAAGTGCCTTGAAGAGCATGTTAACCTCATTCGATTCGGATGTAAGTTCATACCAGTTCCTGCAGTCATATCATGTGAAACTCACTATTACCACTCACTGTAAACAGTTATTTCCATTGAATGCGTTTTCATTATGTTCACAGTTAATCAGTCGTTTTGTTATTTAGTATTATTTAGTCCATTGGTCTTCAAACTTTTCAGCTTTTTGGCCATACTAATTACTTCAATGAGTTCCAAGGGCCAACACCGTTTTAAATTTCCTGCCAGCGTGTGTGTTTTTTTATATCCAACTTATTACAACAACAACAACAAGCCATTAGCTGTTGCGGGCCGGATTAATGACATTGGCGGGCCGTAGTTTGGAGACCAATGATCTAGTCCAATCAGTTGGCTAGTTAATTATGTCATATATACAAACAAAATAGTATACTCGTACAATAGTTAAAAATATTGTAATAATATTGTCGTTGTTATTATAATCGCTCGCTTTATTCATTCAATCATCTGTTATCATTTTGTCATATGTAAATACTGAGTCTTCGGTGTTGTAACAAGAGAAAAGTGTCCTGGTTTTATCAGTAAATTTCCATTAAGTTTGAGTTTCCTATAAATTAAGGACTACTAGTTGTTCCCATAGTTACAACACTGATTTGCTTTTTGCATTGTCTCTCTCTCCCACCGTACTCCGTATACGTATTTCCAATAATATCCAAATTTACGTATATCAAATCCAGTAAGAGTAAAGTGCTTTCATTATTCATCCAATTATCATGTAACCATACAAATGTAAACTTATTGCTTCGTTTTTTGTATCTGATCGTCCATTGTTTATCGTGCACCGTTCATCGTTTGTTCGTTCGTTCGTTCGTAGTCTTGCTGCTTCTTAACGCTTACGTAACGTAAATGTGCCTAGCCAGAGTCTTGACTCTGAACTCTTTTTTTTTGATTCTTTGATTCTCTTTATATTTCCGACTATAACGCGTGTTCTAATCATCTTGCATAACTATAGGCGGCTGGCTCTACGGGCGCGCTCTCTATGGTCAGCGATCTACTACCGGCTGGTAGTCTGAGCGTTCGCATGCCCTCCAGCTGTCGATCCACTGTCTCCGATACTGAATATGAAAATGTAAGTAAAGCGGGTTTCTTCTTGCTGTTATCATAGTTCAAATAAACGTACGTAAATCTAGAAATCGAAAGTCGAAAATGGATTTTCTAAAGCTGCGAAAGACCACACACAATACCTAATCTATACTAAAATGAATGAAACACGGCACTTTTGACAGACAATTTCGTACTTGATGAAAAAATTTCAAATTTGATATACTTATATATGTACTTAATATACAATGTGTATATTTTTCTATCTTTATAGACTACAACGTCAAAAGATTCGAAACGAAGTAGCGGCAATCTATGGTCTGGTAAATCAACATTGAGCGCCGGTTTCCGTTATACTGGCGGTCATCTCATAAATACCTCTTCCTCACCCTCGCCGGATAGTCCTCGAGTATATATTTTCGAAGGGTTGCTGGGCAAGGATCGCCTTAATTTATGGAATCAAATGCAGTTCTGGAAGATGCCTTCCTAGATGCTGTCAGCCAGGAACGTGACATGATCGGCATGGATCAGGTATAAAATAAGTATATATTGTAATATCATTCACACGTTTTTGTCATAGTAATGAAAGAAATGAAAATCTGAAATAAATAATGTGTTTACTTTATTTAGGGACCCATTGAAATGATGGAACGCTATAAATCACTTAGTGAATCGGAACGCAAACGTTTAGAACATGATGAAGATCGTTTATTATCCACAATGCTTTACAACTTAACCGCCATTCTTGTCATGCTCAATGTAAATAAGGATGAGATTAGACGTAAAATTCGTCGTCTATTGGGTAAGAGTCACATTGGCTTGGTATATTCACAAGAAGTGCATAATGTAGTCGATCAAATCAATAATTTGGTAAGCAAATCCTTCATACATTCAATAACTATAAATTTCTGACCTTTAATCTCATATAAATCATTTATAGAATGGTAATGACATCGATTTGAAACCACTTGGCTCACGTCTATTGCATCGTCAAAGCTTTACTGTGCACCAAGGCGTCGATATTAATGGGCCATTACGTTTTATGGAGGTGCGTGATGATGGTCTTGTATTACGTTCTGTCGATGGAACAATTGTTGAACGTTGGTGGTATGAACGTTTGGTGAATATGACTTATTCACCAAAAACAAAATTGCTTTGTCTGTGGCGTCGCAATGGCGGACAGACGCAATTGCACAAATATTATACTCGCAAGGTTAGTAAGTCATCCTTAATGGTTAAAATCAATAAAATATTTTTTTTTTTTTTAAATTCACTTTGTTTGGTCAACACTTAAATATAAGTATGTACGTAGATACATAGTATGTACTATACTTTTATTTTAAATAACTTAATATTTTTATTTAACATACTATGTATTTAATGAAAACTGTAGGCTCCTGAGTCATGTGTGTTACTATTTTTATATAGTAGAAATCATAGACAGCAATTATGAGTTCTCGAACAAAAATTTACAACCCTGCATAGTTATAGATCGGTTGATTCAATTTCATGATGAAATAAACTCCAACGAACATGACTTTGGATGGGTGGTCCGAGGGTCTTGAAATTTATATGGTTAGTGGATGTGGGTCAGGCACTTTTAGTATCCATATTTCAAGTCGATAGTACAAAAAAAAATAAAAGAGTTTTTCTAATAAGCACTTTAATTTGGATCCAGGTTTGTAAGGGGTACCCCTCTAGAGGTCCGATTCGGCTGATTCCGACAAATGTACTACGTATGGTGAAATAAAAGCTCCGTGCTCTCTACCTCAAAAACTGAGGAAGTAATTTGCATACATACAGACAGATAGACGTATAGACAGACAGACAGACGGACAGACGGACATAGCTAGATCTACTCTAATCGCGCTAATCAAGAGTATACAAGTATATACTTTATGGGGTCTCCGATGTCTCCTTCTGTATGTTAGAAACTTCATGACAAACTCATAATACTCTTCATGCAGTGAATAAGGTGCAGATTGCTGTAATATTAAAATTACTAGAAGAGGAGATCCTCATAAAATATTCAACTTAAATTTAGAGCAAGTGAAAGCTGTATAAGTTTCGTGGAACCGAAGTTAATGTTCTGTCGGTTAATGATGCTTTTCTTTATGTTTATCTATTTTATTTTTCATTTAGTGCAAGGAACTTTATAATTGTATTAAAGAGGCCATGGATCGTGGTGGAACGCCCACAAATGTACCTGAATTGGGTGGTGAATTTCCGGTACAGGATATGAATACTGGTGAAGGAGGCCTATTACAGGTTTGCCTTGAGGGTGTCGGTTTGTTGTTTTCAAATAGTAAGGTGAGTAAGCAAGTTTCCATAATATTTTTTGTTTATCTCTCTCTGTCTATCTCTCTCTCTCTCTCTATCTATTGTATCACTAGTTTATATATCGCTCGTTCTTAATTCTAACCACACATTCACATAATCCCATTAGATCATTTATCTTCTATCATATTACAAACCTTGTGTGACGTACAACAACACAACAATATTAGTACTATTATACATTCGTACATATTACTTACACAATACTTACTACTAAACGATTATAGAATTTTAAAACCATAATTAAATATATACATATGTACGTAAATACTCAATGGAAAATATAACTGAATAGTAAAGTACTTATCGTATATAAAACATGTAGACACACATATTGACTGAACGAACACTTCTTAATATTTTATATGATACTAAATCCATTCCATTCCAATTCATCAAGTCATTTCATCATATTATTATATACTCTTTCTACTTATATAATTGTCTATCTATATACCTATAAATATATATATATATACATATATATATATATATTTAAATATATATTATATTACATACATAAACAATATATTATTACATATAATAATATCAATATCAATAATAATAATAATAATAATAACAAAAATTATAATAACTTTATTCATAATATAATACAATATGAAAAAAATCCATTATGAATATATTACTAACGTAGATTTTAAGTTTTAAACACTAAAAAAAAAATAAGAAAAATAATTATTATTGATTAATTGATTTTTTCTAATTTTTTTTTTTTTTAATTAAATTAAGTATATTTTTAATTTGTTTTGTTTTTTGTTTGTGTTAATTTTCTTGTTATTTAATATTTTCTTTTAATTAATTTATATTTACAAATATAGGTTAAGTAAAAATGAAAATGAAATGTTTGTACGCAAGCAAGGACCTTCTCAACTCTTTTTCATTTATTTCATTTAATTTTTCACAAACGGTTTTTATCAAAAAAGCTAAAATAAAAACAATAAACAATTATCATAGTAATAATAATAATAAGAATAGGGAAATTATTCCAATCAATTAATCATACAATTAATTCTATTGTATGAATAGTTAAAACAAAAAAAAAAATAAAGAATAACAATGACAACTGATAATAAAATTTATAATAATGTTAGTTTTTAAACAATTTTTTTTTTTTTTTGTCTTATTATTTATAGTATTTTTTATTTGACCAAAATGCAGCTAACTATTTTTTTTTTTTTTAAATTACGAGCAATTTTCGTCAATAAGTTGTTAGAAATTGTGATATCGATGCGACGATATCTCATAACACATAAATCATTCTCTAATAGCATCTATTGAATTCTCAGTGTCACAGACTGAGCAGAACTCACTCAGCCTGCGATATCTTTTCTGTAGATCAGAAAGAAGTCTTCGAACTTATTCTAAGTAAAAAGGAGATGATGAGATGAATGGGTTACGGCGAGTCAAGTAATAACACAACAATAAACAACATTCTGTCAAACAAGTACGAGTACATACCCGGTAATTGAGATAAAAGAAATTACAGATGACGGATCATTTGAAAACCTGGTTTATTAATTACGTATGGATATACGTACTCGTATATACAAACTTGTATGTAGGTATGATAAGTGGAAGGAAAATATTTGATGCGATTTGTTGAAGTGTGCAAACTATTTCTATAGGCGATTCAAACTGCAACACGAGAAGTGACATACTAGTGACCATTTCGATTTCAAAGATGCCCATTTAAATAATATGCCATCCATTTTAAATGAAACTTGTTCTTACAATATTATTTGGAAGGCCTGAAAGTGAAAGAAATAGATGACGACGATCTTAAGAAATAAAAAATATGTACATAAGTACGATATCAACAATAATCATAAATAAAAAAAATTGACGTGTTTTTAACAACTTATTGACTTCTTCTCGTATGTATGAATGTATAAACATTCTGATCCACTTGATTAGATGTCTGCTTATCGTTATTTTATCCTTGATATGTATTAGTAAAGTATAGACGTATAAGCCATCAAAGGAATTTAAATTATTTAAAGGGCATTTCAATTTAGCATAAGACGGTTTTCTGTAACTAAAACTTATTCTCTTCCTTTTAGTATTACAACATAAAAGATTTTAAAGTTTTTATTTGTGAGTAAAGTACATTGGCTGACAAAAGCATTCACAAAATTCCATTGAATTCAATTTTTATTGATAATATTTTTTATTTATATTTATTGCTTAAAGCTAAACTAAAGATATTGATTATATTATTAAAAATATAAATATATTTCCACTGAAGGCATTGGAAATGCTTTCAAAATCACAAGAAAGTCTTATGAAAATCTGTTATATCTAGCAAAAGTTGTTATTCCACAACACTTTTTATTTCAGCAAAACATCTTGTGTATTTCAACAATTTATTAAATTGTTTTAAGTTAAGAAACTGAATACGAATAGATCAATCATAAAAGAGTCATCTAAAGAGATTAAAGAAACCATTTAACAAACGCTGGAAGTATTTGTATGGGCATATGGATTTCGGTTATGAAATGCTTTCAAGGGAAAAGCATTTTTTCAGAAAGAAATCAATCATTTGATGATCTAGAAATGGAAACTATATATTTAAAGATTTGATTTCCATGCAATTGATTGGATTCGATTCGATATAATGATTATATAAATTAATATATGTAATAAATTTAGATAAAAACTTTTGTCTGCCACTGTACACTGTACAAATGTGTGTATGCTCATCTTCGGTAAGTCCGAAGCTAGTGGTTCCCTTTTACTATTTTCCTTTTAGAAAATATACAATATACTAAATTTATATGTATATGTATATGTTTGATGTTATATGTTATAATTTTTATACAATAAATACTAATTACTATTTCATAATAATAATAACAAAAAAAAAAAAGAAATATACAAAAAAAATTTTCAAATAAATTTAAAATTTAAGAAAGAAAAGAAATAATAACAAGTATAATATTTTACTTGACATAATAATATATAATGTGCTAGTGAATGTGCTGAATGCTATATTCATTATAATCAATATTATTATCATTGTTCAACTATTCCTATATGTTTCTTTAAAATTTTTCCTATTAAAAGTAACAACAATTTCAATGAAAATTTGTCTTCTTAATTTAAATGCTTATTCTTTTTATTGTTTTCGTTTTAATTTTGTATTTCTTTTTGGTTAAATTTAACAAAAATTTAAATGATAATGAATATATTTTTTATGAATTATCATTCTGTAATCTAAATATACTTTTAAGTTTTATAAATATACATGAATTATATTTCTTTCTTTCATTCTTTCTTACTTTCTCTCTCCTCTATCTATCTTTTAACTATTACTTATCTATTTAACTACTATCTAACTACTTACTATCTATCTAACTAACAATTATTCTAATTAAATAAAATAATTCGTTTTATCTTATTATGTGATTATTTGTGGTTAAATTTAACCATAAAAATCAAATTCAGTTTTAGTCAATAATATTAAATAATACAATATCATTGATTCTGATATCAACTCAACTCAACTGAACACAACTCAACTCATTTCAATTATTTGTCTTATAAATATTATTATTTTTTAATCTACAATAATCTTTAATTAAAATAATCATCACTTTGACTTTGAAAAAATGATACCCAATGCGTTTCAATCGTTGATAAATATTCCTTCCATTTTATTAATCATCACTTTGACTTTAAAAAAATGATACCCGATGCGTTTCAATCGTTGAAAAATATTCCATTTTATTACATATTGTACAAAATAGTATTTTATTGCAACTGACTGGATAATTTATTAATTCTAATGTTCACTAAACAAATGATTCATTATTTCTTCTTTGATATGATGAGTTTTAATCTTAAACTCTCTGGGCCATGAAACCGCAAAATATGATGCATTCTAATTTCAAAAATATAGAATTTCCTTAAACCTTTTTATTAATTCTAATATTATTATTATTACGTTATATTGTTTAAAGTTGAATATTTAGGAACCTTGAAATTACTATTAAATTATAATTTTTCATTTGTTTCTTTACAAATTCTATACTCGCTCAAAATAAAAAAAAAAAAAAAAAAAAAAATTAATAAAAAATATAAACAAATTAATTAAATTTTTTTTTTTGTATTTTTATTATTTTACTTATTTATATAATTTAATTATTAGTGTATAAAAATTATTAAGAAAAAAGAAAAGAATAAGAACTTAAAAAAAAAAAAATAAATTAATAATTAAAATTATTAATTACAAATTAATATCATCAATGAAAAGTGTATTCCAAAATTCATGCAGCAAACAACTAAGTATATGCAACAGTTACAGGTTGACTAGATAGGTTTGGGAGGTTGATTTTGAAGTTCTGTCAGAGTGCGCAATCAATCTTCAATTTTGCATGAATTTTGGAACAAGGAAATACTACATATAAATGATATAATATGTATAAACAAATACCTTCGGTGGTTACCGAAGATTTTATATTTCATAACATAAAGCTATGTAGTATTTTTATGTTAATGGAAGTCAGGAACGATTGTAGTCCGTTTCGATAAGACAAAAAACAAAAAAACAAAAAAAAAAAAAATGACTTTCACAGACTTATGGATTTCTTTATTATTCTAAATCGCTGACAAATTAATCGATTAATATGTTAATTAATGAGCAAAAGCAACCACCACTTGATTAATTGAAAGTACTTTTTCTCGAAAGTACTTTTTCTCATATTCCTATAAATCAATTATTATTTTTTTTTTAAATTAGAATAAATATCTTTTATATTACTAAGTACGTACTTATGTATATTGACAATTGTCTCCCATATGAACAATTACTCGCAAAAATTCATATTATTGTATTAATAATAATATATATTTTATGAGAAATTGATTATATGTGAGTGCGTTGCATCATTTGATACTACGTATATCCAATAAGTTCAATATAATATTTTATTTTCTAACAAAAACAAAACAAATATACTTATTTTATTTCCTTATATGTACTTAAATATTTTATTATTATTTTAATTATGGTTATGATTATGATTATTATTATAATTTCTTTAACGAATACATTTTTATTTGAATTTTCTTAATTTTTATTCGATCAAAAAATTATTGAACTCTTTGAAACAATGTGTTAATAAAAAAATCAATTGAAAGAATTTAAATATGAAATAATAAGAAAATAGAAAGAAAATGTTTATAAAGGATTTTTTGAGTGTCATTTTAAAAATTGGTAACTTTTGAGATGGTCCTTGTGTATATTGTCCAACTTATTTTTAATATTTATTTATTGTTTTCTTCTTTTTTTGTTTTTCAATTTCAATTTAAACATTTAAATTTTGTTTTATAAGTAATTCATTTGTTTGGTTTTTTTTTTATTATTATTTTCTTTGATTGATTTCTGAATTCTGATTTCATTTTTGCTTTATTGCCCTTAGTAATAGATAATTTTTAAAATCAAAATCTTACACAAAAAACAATAATTTGTGGATCGTCTTTAATTTTATACTGTTACACTAAAAAACAAAAACAATATTACATTTAGTTGTAAACTACTAACAATACAAAAAAAAAAAAAATAAACTACTTTTTCTGAGACAAAAAGACTACTATGAATTTAGTAGTTAATAGATCATTAACTCTAATGTTTAAAAGTCAAACAATGCATTGGTGAAGATTGATGAAGTGTGATAAAATGTAGATGCAATAGTGGTGTGGAGTGGATAACAGGAAGTAAGAGATACCCCGGAGTCTGTTTAACAAAGGAACGCTCGCATTCTGTTCGAGCAATATCCCACCCTCAATGCTTCTACTTAACAAAGTTTGCCACTAGTATATCACTTTGGGGATACAATATAAGCAAAATAACGAAACGAGTTTCAAATAATAGGAAATTTAGTTGGGTATGGACCCAAGTAATCCTGAACTGAATTGAAGGCAAGCAAGGCATACTCGTACAACTTTATTGAGTTTTATATTCATTCCATCCAATCCAATAATCTTTTCTTAATTCTTGAGCTAAGTATCATGATAATTTGAGAGACATCCGAATTAAAACTTCTTTATTTAAACAAAATTACTATTATATAGAACTCTATCTGTCTCGTCGCGTTTTGATATTCCCCGGCAAAGTGACCTACGTGGAAAGCCGATTTCGATGAAATAAACGCTATATTTTACTCACAATAAAGCTTGTTACCTTTCATTAATTCGATTTTCAATTCAATGAGCGGCTTTTACATGATGCGTGTACAAACACTTTCAGTCTATGATTTTATGATCTGTATAGATTTATAGTTCTGGTGAAACAAACGACCAACACCTCGCACTACTCAAAACTTTTTCACTTTGAATATGTATTACGATACCTTACCAATTACAAAATGTTTTTAAATCTAACTTACAGGGCTAGTAAAAAAAGGCTTCAACAAATTGTTTCATGTTTATAGAAATTCTATTGAATTGATGTCATAATGAAAGTAAACAAGTTCAAATATGCGATATACGTATGTATTTGCCTTTCCTAGGGCCTTGTGTTGTTACAAAAAAAAGGAATGTGAGCCTTTGTGAAATTTTGTTGTGCTCATTTTACTTTCCAAAATACGCACATATATCAGATTAAATCGAAGAAATCCAACGACTGGAGAATATGCAACACATTGTGTATGAAAAATTGTAGTGCGGAATATTGTTTCTTTAACTATTTTTTGTTAACACATTACAAATTCCATGCTTTCTGGGTTGGTTATTTTAAAAGCTCCGTTGGTTCATTGGCAGTTAAACTAGCCTAATCAATATCAATCAATATTACCTACTATCTGAAGTCCATTCGGAGCCATGCATTTTCGTATGAACTCTCTGGCAAGGAACTTCAAAAAAATTATTTGGCAACAGGCGACTTACAATTCCTTTCTTCTATTATCAGTCAATTTTCTATTTTATTTTTGTACAAAACAAAAAAATTCACTTATTTGTATTTTTGTATATCTTATTCTTTAATATAAAAAAATTAGTGTTTTGTTTGTTCGTATGCCATACGCTGCCATACCATTCATCTGATTGCATTGAAGTTTTTGTGAATTTTTATGGTTGGTTCCTGGCTTGAACATAGGATAGTGTTGGTCCTGATATCATCTCGGTTCTCGAGAACCGAGATATTCAAACCATTCCTAAAAGTATACTACAAAAAATTAACTAAAAATTCACTTTCTTCGGTAAGATGCAACACGTGCGAAGCTAGGTCGGGTACGCTAGTATTATGAATCAAAAATGGGATGAAAATAGTCCTAGTAACTATAAAAATTATCTATTAATAAGGGCATTTTATTTATTGCATTTTTTTTTTAAATAAATTTTCATTATTTTTTTTATTTTTACTATTTTATTTTAAAATTAACAAATATAATAAATGGTAGCAGATTTATCTAGAAATAAAAAAAATATAAAAAAAAATTAAAATAACAAACAATTCATTAACAAAAAAAAAAAAAACCAAAAACTTTTACCAATTAATTTATAGAAAAAATAGTTAAAACAAAACCAAAAATTCTTCTCTCTCTTTTCTTTTAATTATAATTTAAATATTTGTTGTTTGTTGTATATTTTTTAATATTTGACGAACGCGGATCGCTGCCGCCTCCGATTCAAAACGCTCGAAATGCTCTCCTCAACTACTCTACTACTACTTCAATTTTCGGACTTAAAAACTTGCAAAAATAAAAATAAAAATTAAATTGAAAAATAATTTAATAATTGAAAAATCAACAAAAAAAAAAAAAAAAAAAAACGCACGCACGCAACGCAAACATGTGACCACGTGTGCTCATTGTTTGGATGTATGCGGATGAATTATGATGATGAATGAATAAATAAATTAACAAAATAAAAAAAAAAAAATTGTATTTGTTTGTCGTCTACGTTTTGGTCATTCGAATCGATTGATTGATTGATTAATTCATTCAATGATTGATGAATTGATTGTTTGGTCACTACTACACAACAAAACAAAAATTTGAATTTAATTGAAAATTAAATAAACTAAAAAATAAAAAACAAAACTACAAAATCAAATCGAAACGAAACGAAAATTATAATGCAAAAATAAAATTAATAAAATTTTGAAAAAAAGGATTTCGAGGTATTGCAAAAATCAATTCTTTTTATTCTTGTTATTTGAATTTACAATAAATTAATTAATTAAGGCAACTTTGTTTTTGTTTTACATTACAAATTTTTACAAAACAAAACAAAAAAAAAAAAAAAAAATTATTGAAAACAAACCAATTTTTTCGTTCATTTCATTTTGACATTCCAAAAAAACATTAACAAAAACAACAACAAAATATTTAAGAAAAATTATCAATTATAACAATAACAATAACAACAACAACAACCCATAAAAACGTTGCAAATGGAAACCATTTTGTAGTTAAATAGATCTTCTATTTTATTATTTCTAATAATAGTTATTTTTATTTTAATTAATTTTTTTATTTATTTTGTTTAGTTTATATTAATTTTATAAATTAAATATATATTATATATATACACACACACACACACACACCCCTAAACACACAAAAAAAAAAACATACATTTCACATCCTATAATCACTCCGAAATAACAGTAAAGCATTAAAATTACCGTTAGTTGTTTCAAAAAGTATAGTTTGCCTGTTTTAAAAACCAACCAAACAACAAAACAAATTGCACCAAAAGATAAAAAATATATATATATATATACATATATATAAATATATTGAAAAAAAAAAAACAAAAAATTGTTAAAATTGTAAATTATTTTATTGTAACTAATTCATGTTTATTCTTTATTAAATTTATTTATTAAAATTAAGTTCTTATTTTAATTGAAACAACAATTTAATATATATAGAAATATATCTCTATGTATGTAGAACCTTAAAAATATCTAAAGGGCACATAAATCCTGGAGAACAATTCAATTTTTAATGTAAACAACTTGAAGTTAAAACAGTTTAATATATAGAAATATTTCTTTATGTATGTAGAACCTTAAAAAGATCTAAAGAGCACATAAGTCCTGGAGAACAATTCAATGTTTAATATAAACAACTTAAAGTTACATGGGTAGAGAGAATTATTTAACATATTTATTTTTTTTAATTTTTCACTTTTTGTCACATTTTTTTAACGATTTTACAATTATTTGAAAATAATTTTCGGCAAATGGAATAAGCAGTTTTCGACCAAACAACAAATCAACCAAGGTGGAAGTCGATCAGCTTCCAAATATTTTGTTTTTTTTTTTAATTTTTTGTAAAATAATTTTACACAACTGTAATTTGTAATTGTTACAATCAATAACAAAATATCGAAATTTGGAAATTAAAAAAAAAAAAAAAAATGTATTCCTGACGTCAAAGTTGGGAAGCATCTATGTACGTATGTAGATGATTGATGACTTTTTACGATTGTTACAATTAATGAAGAATATCCCATAAGTTATTATCATTTGTCTACAAATAAGTTGATCAAGTGACAGTGATCCTGTGAATTATAGTCTAAAATTTAAAAAAATATATTGGCTCATAGGTAGGCGGAAAAAATTTTAAAACTTGTATGGACTTATGATATCCAGTTATGGGGCTGATAGTGTTCCAGCAACATAATGCAAATACAAAGGTTTCAGAATAAAGCGCTGAAATGCGAAGTCTCATGTGGAAAGGCTAAGTGTTCATATAAATTATGAAGCTTCAAGTCTTATAGATCGAAGTGATTGTGATCTTATCTATTAATTAGTGTATTTGATTTGCCCTCAGTTTATGTGATATGAAGTGGGATGAGATATGAATGTATGAATTAAACACTCGAATCAATTATTCTTATAGCTCATTCAAATTAGATCTACACTAAGTCACATTGGTTTTGGGTTAACTTTGGGACGATGAGACCAACATTATTCCTTTTTCTTATTGTTTATGGTTTTAATTAATTAATGCTTTTGCATGCTCATTATAATTTCGGTTTGTAATTCATATTGTTAGCAATTTCTTAAGACCAATTATAGATTATAGATAGAACTTAAACATGTCACATCCCAAACCATATACTTTTAGATTTCTTTTTTGTTAGTCGTGATTAGTTAATTGATTGTGATTGTAAAAGTCATATCGAATGTCTATCAAAAAGTTACAGTGATATTTCAATATTCGCATATCGAGTATCTCGCTTTACAAATTACAAAAACAGGTGAAATCCCGAATGTCGCGAAAACCTTGTCGGTCTGTGTTCAGCTCTCATTTCAGTAGTATCGTTGTGTAGCTTCCATCCAAACATTCTGGGAAAAATGTATTGAAACATATGATTTATTTTCTGTTTTTATTTGCAAAGTACTTACATTGTTTGAGAATACTTACATAGATGATTCCAAGGCAACCGTAAAAGAGAAAATATAAGTACTGTCATGAAGCATAAAATCATTGAAATGAAGAAAATATAAGTATATCTATATGTAATAGGACTATTTTAATGTGTAACCAAAAGATTAAAGAAAAACTTGTAGATGATTTAAAAGGAGTGAATTTGGATCCGGCTTTGTATGGGAGGTACCTCCCTCATGGTCCGAGGGTCTTGAAATTATATGGTTATATGGGTCAGATATTTATCGTGTCTAAATTTCAAGACGATAGTACAAAAACTAACAAAGTTTTTCTAATAAAGACATAAATTTGAATCTGGGTTTGTATGAAAGGTACCCCTCCTAGTCATCCGAGGATCTTAAAATTTTTAAAGTTCATGGATATGGGTCAGATATTTATAGTGTCCAAATTTTAAGTCGATACAACAAAACTTAAACAAGTTTTTCTAATAAAATAATGAATTTGTATCTGGGTTTGTATAGGAGGAACCCCTCCTGGTGGTCCAAGGATCTTAAAATTTACATGGTTGGTGGATATGGGTCAGATACAGATTATTTTGTCAAAATTTCATGTCTATAGTACAAAAAATAAATAAATTCTAATTAGATCATTAATTTGGATTTGGATTAATGTTTGAGTAGGAGGTATAACCCCTCCCAGTAGTCCGATTCGGCTGATTCCGATAAATGTATTGTGTATGGTGAAAAGAAAGCTTTCTAGCTCAAAAACTGAGGGACTAATCTGCTTATACGAGTATACAGACAGACAGACGGACGGACGGACATTGCTAAATCAACTTGTCTCGTCGCCCTGATCAAGAATGTATGCATATACTTTATGGAGTTCACGATGTCTCCAGTTATGTGTTATAAACTTCAAGACAAATTAATAATACTATTCTTTTCATCTAATATTAGTAAAGAGTTTTAGACCGAATTCTGATAATATTTACATTTGTTTGTGATCTTATCTATTAATTAGTGTATTTGATTTGCCCTCAGTTTATTTGATATGAAGTGGGATGAGATATGAATGTATGAATTAAACACTCGAATCAATTATTCTTATAGCTCATTCAAATTAGATCTACACTAAGTCACATTGGTTTTGGGCTAACTTTGGGACGATGAGACCAACATTATTCCTTTTTCTTATTGTTTATGGTTTTAATTAATTAATGCTTTTGCATGCTCATTATAATTTCGGTTTGTAATTCATATTGTTAGCAATTTCTTAAGACCAATTATAGATTATAGATAGAACTTAAACATGTCACATCCCAAACCATATACTTTTAGATTTCTTTTTTGTTAGTCGTGATTAGTTAATTGATTGTGATTGTAAAAGTCATATCGAATGTCTACTAAGTATTTACTTAGTATATAGAAAATGTATTTAATTATGTGAATAACATATACAAGTAAAGTTTTCTAGAGAAATTAATCGCAACAAGTTAAATTTGATCTTATCAGAACTGCTTATATACTTATAAACACTTCACAAAACAAGGTTTTTGTTAAATAGTTTTTTAATTACACTAGTCTATAGTCCAATAATGAAATTGAGTTGTTATTGGTGTTTTTATATTTATTATTGTGTACTAAATATCAATTCATAATTAAAAAATCCGTATGACGTAAGATTTTTGAGAAAAACATTGTCAGTCTGTCTGTTTGTTTGTTTGTTTGTACGCGCATCACGCAAAAGCCACTCATTGAATTTGAAATCGAATTACTGACAAATAAGATATTTTATTGTGAATAACATTTAACGTTTAAATCATCAAAATCGACGTAAAGAATCCGTAAGAGTCTTTAATTTAGCTGGGAACATTAGCAAAGGGCAAGAGATTTTGCGCAATCAGAAAAATGAAAAAAATAACTATGGATCATGGCAGTCAGTTGATTTCTTCACATGGCTAGGAAACTTTTCATGCAAAAAACTCTTTTCCAACTTTTGTAGGGTTGCCGTTGGCAGCAAAGAATTGGTGACAACTCGATAACACACATGAACGAATAGCATTTTATAAAAATCTCTAAGTTACATGATTTTTTCCGATATCTTCAATAATTGTCGTAATTATTTCAATCAATTTCAGCAAAGCCTTTATGAAATTTACATCTAAACCTTCTTTATGAATCACTCCATCTATTGGTGAAAACCGTATGAAAATCTGTTCACTTTGTTTTATAATATGTTCCAAAGATCAGAATAAAGTAATAATTATACACTTAACAATCACCTGATTTGTGAAGTGTTTAGAAATTATAATGCAGCCGGACTCCTCTATAACAAAGTTATTGACCGATCCTAATGACTTCGACAAGTCATTCCCCTTAGTGGACAACGATATAAAGGTATCAATCAGACTGTGTTTGAAAATAAGGTAACCGATTGGTTAATATTAATATAATTTCATTCCTGTATGCATAACTTCATGATCCTCCTCCCAATATCCAAGACAATATCAATACTCTGCTAGTTGCTTTTGGTGTAGTTTTTGGAGTTCTGAGCGGCTGTGGGAAATGTGAAACTATGATAAACTTAAAACTACTCATCATGGATGTTTCTCTAACATATCATACAACAACAAAACAACAACAACAAATCGAACAAGCAGAACATAAATATTTATATTATTTCTGTTTTTTTTTTATTTAAACATTTTTTTTTTCTTAATTATTTTATTCTTAAAATAATTAATTTGATTCATTATTTTGTTTATTCATATTTTAATTGAAAATAGCAAAATTTATAAATAGAAAAAATTAACAATTATGAACTTTAAGTTTCTAGTATGTTGGATTGCATTATTTTTCAATATCAATTCATTTGGATAAATTAGTTGAGCTGCAAATCATGTAATTTGTTTTTTTTTTTTTTTTTTTTTGTTTCACGAAAAATTGAAATCGTGTGAAAACAACAAAAACCACAATAAATAAATACAAATTTAAATTAAAAAGGAATAATAATTAAATTAAAATATAAGAAAAAATCACAATAAATTAAATCAATTTAAAATTTCACAAAAGATGAAAAATCAAAAGAGAAAAGCAATTAATATATTTTTTTTTATTATTTTAATTTTTGCTTGTGTAGATTTATTTGTTTAGACAAGAAAAAAAAAAAAAAATTAAATTAAATTAATCAAAAGCAAAAGTAGTTTGTAGTTTGAAGAAAATGAGACCACCTCCCTCTACCCTCACATAGTTTTAAATAGAAAAAAGAACAAAAAAAAAAAAAATAAAAAAAAAATAGTTAACTAAATTAACAAACAATTTCAGGTGATGATTAATTAATTAAATTACATTAATTGAAAGTTCATATGATCGATCATCTAAAATTGTTTCAAGTATTTCAAGTATTTTATAAGTTTTGTATTTTATTTATTTATAAATTTTTTTTTTTGAAAAAAATTGGAAGACTCTTTTTTTTAGTTTATTTACAATATTTTCGTTTTCTTGTTTTTAATTTTTTGTGGATATAAAGTAGCAGATTGAAGAAGAAGAAGCGCATGCTGTTTTAGATTTACTTAAAGATTATAAAAAAAAACAATAATAATATTAATAATAATAATAATAATGTTAACAGCAAAAGCAAAAGTAACATAAACATAAAAATTAAAAATATATGTAATAAAATGCAGCAAAACAAAAACCAAATTATAAGTGCAATTCAAAATACTTAAATAATTTGATTTATTATGCATATGCAGAATCTATTTTTCCCTTCGCACCAAAACCAAATTACGAATTCCCGACTGCACTTTTTCAGGATCCCAATTAGATTTCAATACAATTTTTTTTTGTTTTGAAAATTTAAACATTCCAAATTTTATACAAAATTACAATATTTTTATATACATACACGAGTATATAAAATTCTGGTGTGCGAATCATTTGTCACTTTACTATTCCTAAACGGCTAGACAGATTTTGATAACATTTTACTGTATATGTTTGAGTAGGTCCGCGAATGGTTTAGAATCACAATTGGACCAGACAGTTAGCTCTGTTAATCCACCGGTAAAGTCGGAATTTTGCATATAAAGCTTAGAGGCATTTCTTTGTCAAACCAATCAATAATTCTTTGAGCGTATTTTGATAATTTTGTCAATATTAAATCAATTTTGTTGTACAAAACATATAGATTGAACTATGTATATATGAGAGGAGACAATTTCGTAAGCAAGTTGTTTAGTTTCCTATAGTATGTTTAATAGTCTTTGCCTGAGCCACAGCTAGTTTACTATAAATTGTTTTAAAAAATCTTCTCGCCTCAATTATTATATTATTCTGAAGCTTTAAGGTGGGAAATGATTTATATGAATGCATTTCAGATTCTCAATATAAATAGCAAAATAAAAGACAAGATCCAAGGATGATACATATGGAATGAAAATAAAATCAAACCGAAATTTTGGATCACCGATTTGACCGATTCGATCATTTTGAGAAATTCTCAATATAGGAAGATATTAAAATATATTACTAAAGTAAGGCTTAGAGATATGAAGCAATCAAAAAAGAATTTTAAATTAATTTTGTGCTGGAATTCCGATTATTGTTCTAAGTTCATATTTTATATGGAAGTTACCCGTCCTGGTCTGAAGTTCTTGAAAATTATATAGTTGGTTAATATGGGTCAAATACTTAGAGTGTCCAAATTTCAGTTGCTTAGTACAAAATACAAAAAAGTTTATATATATATAAATAAATAAGTATTCAAAGATTCAGGGTATAAAAATCCAAATTTGATTTAAAATTAAGGATGTTTTTTTTTTACTTAACCAACTAGGTGGCATTTTCTCTTATAATATTGATTTGCTTGTCCCTCAATCAATTCCAATATTTGTTTTAAATATTCTACCGTTCTTTCTATCTATTTATCTGTCTATCTACTTGTTATCCATACTCCTGGTTTTATAATCGATAGCACGTATTAATTAGTATTACCCTCCATCAATCTCTCTTATATATAAGTATATATGATTTCCTTTATCTCCTGTTGGAACATAGGGCGTCACTCTCTCTTGATCCTTATTTATCTGACGAACGTTCGATATTAGATGATTTCCCATATCTTAATAAGATGCCTGACTGTTTAGTTCCCTTCTTTTTTCTTATTTTCTCATAATATTGTACATCACTGTAATCTGTATCTGTTTTAAAAATTTAACCTTTATCTCTATGTATTTATTTCTGTGTGTCATTTACTTCGTTTATGCGACAGCTTAGTTCGGTTGCACTTAGTTCGAATTAAGTAAGAACTATTTTTTGCACATGTTTATGTCTGCGACTGCACCGCAGTTGTTAACATCAAGGCACAGTTGCCATATGCATAAAATTTAATGTGAAAATAATTTTTGTTTTAAATTCGCATTTCATAAAATAAAATACAAATGCTTATCTTGATTTTTAATAATGTTTCAAAATGATTTTTCAGTACTAATAATTCACAAAATCATGAAGAAAAGAAAAATAAAGTAAAATAATTTTACCACATGTCAACTCTGCACGAAACAACATTTTGGGAACAGCTGATTTCAACGCGCATTAAAAGTGCTAATTGTTTATGCGACATGCATGCAATGCATTCTTACTTAGTTCGTCCAAACGAACTAAGCTGTCGCATAAACGTGGCAATTGTTATATCTTTTGTCGATTACACGTTTCATTATTGTTTCACTGCACTGACTTACAATACTTCTTTGTTAAATGTTGGAATAGCTTCCCCAATCCACATACATACAGGACGTGTGCAATGATTATAATTATATTTCCCACTTCTATGTATATACAATATACTGAGAATATGTACTACATATTAATGTAATCAATATTCATCGTACTAGTAAAATGTGGACGTAAGAAGAAATGTGCAACTTTTTTTATATCATCATGATTTTTATTTGATCAGAGAAATTATTCAATATCTCATGTGTGTATACGTTTATGTTTGCATCAGCTTGTGCGCTGTAATCACACGAAAACAAAAACAGACATTTTCTTTGCTACCTGAATTGTTTTTCATCCTCCTTTTCCTTCTCATCGACTTACTCAACTTGCGTCGCACAACAACAAAAATAGACCATTTCGCTTGTGACTTTTGTTTCGTTCCGTCCTTTGGTGAGAGATTGATTAAAACATTTTTTCCAACTGTTATCATACACAAAAGATTATTTCCTCCACGATAAACATCATCAATCACATATATTTATAATGACTTCAAATTAGTAGGCAGATCAAGTATGCATTTCAGAGTAGATAATTCAAAAGTGCTTTTGATTATAATCATTGCACATGTATAATACATACATACATACATACATACATACATACATACATATGTTATATAGACAAAAAATTCATGGTAAGAACAATCAATACCAATCAATACTATCTATCTCAACAATTTTACCTTTCTCTCTATCTATGTGAGTGTAATATTAATCGAACAAACATTAGTAGACTTTCTATCGTTCGATATAAATTTATAGCAATCACTTATTTCAATCTTTCAATAATTGAAAGAATAGAGTAGAATGAAGAATTTCAAATTTCTTAATACACCACACATGCGTTGTTTACTACTTATATATAATTATTATTAATATTATTAATATTAAATTTTTATTTTAAATTTTTTCTATCTTAATCTTTATATATACGAGACATATGCTATATATATAATTTCCAATACATTTATACACACATATATATATATATATAATATATATATATATATATATATATATATACAATATACTACATACTCGTATATGTGAATATATATAACTCTTTATATATAATTTAATTTATTTTTAGCAATGTTTATTAGTAGACCTAACTAAAAAACTAACCAAAAAAGACCATCTCACAAGTGCTAAATTTTATTATTATTAGAATTTAATATAAAAAAAAAAAAAAAGACAACAAAATAAAAAATATAAAAGAAATATATATATATACTTAGTATAAAGACGATCGATCGGAAAACATAAAAAAAAAAAAAAAATTACAACTTCGTAATGCTTCAAATTTCTAATTATTTACATAAAAAATAAAGTACAGTTTCTTTTAGTTTGTAGCATTTTATCATTACGACTTATACTTAGTAACGATTTAATGTAATTATTTGTTGTGTAACAATTTTATTGTTTTTTTTTTTATATTTGATATTTATATTTATTTATTTGTTGTTTAATTTTTTTTTTGTTTGTGTTTAGAAATGCCAGAAGCAACTTAATTATAAATTATTTATTTATTTTATATTTATTATATTCACAAGAAACAAGAACTGCAACAACAACATAAAAAAATCATTTTTTTTTATTATTAATTAGCTTCATAAAAAAAAGAAAATTTGAATAATAAGCACAATAAAATGAAATAAGAAAAGAAATAAATGCATAATTTTATTTTGTTGAATCGCTTTCAACGCTTTTCTTGTTGACTGTACTGTACTATTCTATCTCTTCATATCTCTCTCTCTCTCTCTCACTCACTTGTTATCACTCACTTTCTGTCTATCTGTCTCTCTCTGTCCTTTATAATTTAATAAATTTTCGTTTCTGATTTTATTTTACTTAAAATCTCAAAATATGCAATACTTTTTGTTATATGTCTTTTTACTTCCTTATTTCTCCGATAACTTGACCTACTCGTATATTTTGAGATTATTGACTTTCTATTACAAATGTAGTTGCCTTCGTCCTAATCTTTATTATTATAATATTGTTTTCCTTGCTTTGGCTGCTGCTTATTTGATACTTTCTTTAATTTTTTTGTTTTTCTTTTTCGAGTATTTTATTTTTGTGTTGTTTTCACAATATGGTAGTAGTATGTGGTGGTAAATGTCGCGCCATTTAGTGTAGCTCAATATAATGAGAACAACACACACGCACACAGATTCAGATTCACATACGTACAGTGTGAGAAAAACAAAACTGTTTTTGCAATAGAAGTGAAAAGTTAACAGAAAAATTACCCCAAAATTGCCATAACTTGATTAACAAGAACCTCAATAGACCCTCGCTTATCGTAACATAGCATAGCATAGCATAATGCCTGCCAATATTAACTAGAAAAAAGTTCATAATGCATGCTCTCGTAATTCTTCTTGTTTTCAAATGTGGCACTTCAAATTATTTATTTATTTATTTATTTAATTTATTTTATTTAGTTTTTATTAAGTATTTATAAGTTTGTAATTTTTTTTTTTTTTTTTTATTGTTTAATTTTGTTTTTAAATGATTTTTGAGTTTTTAAGGTAACAAAAAACATACACACACACACACACACACACACACACACACACACACATACACCTTACTCTCTCTCACTCTCAATCTTTCTATTTGTCTTGCCTCAAATACAATTTTTTTTTTTTTATTATTTTAATTTAAAACAAAAATTCTTTCACCCACACAAAAGCAAAAAAAAACTCAAAAAATTATTTAAGACAATAAAAAAAGAAAATACTTTAATTTATTTGCTTCTTATTTTATAAATTTTAATGATAATCATCAATAAATGAATATTTATGTATGTTTTTTTTATATTCAAAAAAAAAAAAATGTTTATGTTGGTTGGCGTATTTTGTGTGCAGATGAAATTAAACAACAAAAAAAAAAAAAATAAATTATTTTAATACTAAAATAAATATTAGATTTAAAGAAAGTAATTAAAACCTTTTTAATAATGTTTATTGTTGTAATGCTTTCAGTTTTTCGTTCGTTTGGATCACATTCGTAAATGTTTTACCCAAAAGGGTGGCATTTTTGTTCTTGAGGAGTACAGTAAGTAATATTCTTAATATTATACATAATATCATATGTAATTTATATATGTTTGTTAGCATGGTATTTCCAAATTGCCCTAAAAAGTATGCTAAGCTTAATTGGTAAAATCATTGGCATTTAAAAAACTCAAAACTCAACTGATCTTTCTAAAGAAATCTGGGCTTCTGTTCATGAAATGAAAATTAGCTTATAATCGTCTGTTTGCCAATCTGCCCTGAATCAATAAGAATACATGGGTAAGATGAGAATATATATGAGAGGTATGCATGAATGCATTCAAAATGACATTTTTTGATACTCATGCACAAATGAATGAATTTTACATTCATTCAATTTTAATAAATTTATATAAATGAATGAATGAAGGTAAATGAATGTTTTGTACATTCATTCAAACGAAGCGGCCCCAAATTTAATTGAGTTTCTACTTGTCTATTATTTTGTGCAGTAAGAAGAAGATTTTTCTCATTTTTTCTTACTCATTTGTTTGTTCAAAACTTGCAATTGTATGTGAGTCTGCTTATGCGCCACAGTACATATGCAATGCATATTCCTTGCGAATGTATTACTCTCTCTTCCTGCGCTCTCCCTCTCTCTTGCTGCGACTCACTCAACTCGCACCACACAACAACAAAAAAAGACCGAACAATCAAATGAAACTCAACTTGTACGTAAAGCAACCAAATTAATTCATTTAGTTATGATTGTCGATCGTTTACTATGCAGAGCTTTATTAAAAAGAAATCGTACTCATTGCTTGTGTGTTTGGTTGATGAAAATGAGTACGTATTTCAATGGTACTTAATTATGCTAATCAAGGGAATGCATTCGTACAGACCTCTAGTCCGCATTTATTATCAATAATGAATCAAATAATCAAAAAGAGGTTGTTGCTCGCTAAATCAGATACACGTAAGTAGCAGCTGCTGCTGCATATGCATTGTGTCAATGGGAATATAATTAGAGTCACCTTCACTCAAAAAGCTTGTTCTCTATTTACCTGATCAGCGTGGTTTTGGATAAGAAAATAAATAAAGTATCAGTATAAGTCCGATCATAAGTAGCAAAGAATTAAGTAGAAACCATTTGCTTCTTCTCGTCAACAAATTTACATATATGTATATTTCTCTTCATACTTGTGTGTAATTAACACTCATTTCAAAAATAATGGACGCCAACAATATAAAGACATTATTTATTAACATTATTTCCGAAGCTCTCAAATCATTGGCAGCCCATCTGAATATCGTATCCTGATTTTGTATATGCACTTTCCATTCCAACTACAATATAATTATAATATTACATTAGAGTCTTAACTTATTATTCAATATGAATTGAATCAATTGATCAGACAAATATACTAACATACTTTTATGTAAATGAATTCAATGTAGCATACTTTGAGGGACTTAACTCTTATACTATAAATACAAATGTGTTTACGTTAAACATTTCTTTGCTCTCTGCTTTGATATTTTTAGATCCCAAAACTCGTAACCTCATACAACGGAAATATCAATCAACAATGGTAAGTGTCAATCATTAAAAAAAAAAAGAGAAAAAAATTAAAAAAAAAGAAATATATATACATAATAAAAATTTAATTAAATATAAACAATAATAAATATTGCGCTGTAAATATGCAGAATATATATATATATATATATATATATATACGCTAGCCTTGCTTGTTATATAGTTAAAATAAAAATATATATATACATATATTGTGGGTACACTATCTAGTTGTCTACAATTGTCTTAACAATTTGATACATCACAAACTCATCATAAATAAATTTGTATAAATTCTTCAAGTTTTCATCCTTCTACTTTATGCCAAGAGTGTAGACAACTAGACAAAGCACATTATATATGCTATATACATATGTATGTATGTGTGTACAATACACTTATGGTCAAAATAATAAGAACATATCACTCACTATCTTCTTCATATCACTATTTCAATGCCTTGATATCAAATAATGATGATGATGTTCAAGAAAACATTCATTAATTTTATATCTTCATTCAATATTTTTGATAATAAAAAAACGAACAATAACAATTTTCAGTTACTAAATAAATGAGACAAATAAGAAATTAGATTATTTAAAAATGAAAAGTTTACTATTGATTATTTGAAATATAATATCTTTTAGATCTAAGAACTGCTTCACCACATCACACTGCTATTCACTATTGTCTGCAAATTTATCGATACTTTGGTTATGTGGTTAACACAGTTCACTGTTGTGATATTGGAAAGTGATGAAAATTATCATCATATTTCAGCCAACATACACAAAACCTTTATAAATTATATATACCTATAACCTTTCTGATGAATCACTCTGTCCATTGGTGAAAACCGTATGAAAATCCATTTGGTAGTTTTTGATTTTATCGCATTCAGATTGTTTTATAACATGGATAGATATGTAATTATTTATCTATAGATACTCGTATACTAAAATCGTAGTCTTTATCTGTGTGTTTGTACGCTCATCATTGGATTCATTATTGAATCACTGGAAAATAAAAAACTTTATTGTGAGTAACATATAACGTTTATTTCATCAAAATCGACATACAGAATCAGTTGAAATTGGTAGATCCGGAATGTGCGCGCTGGTCTAGTATATTAAGTTTCAAGTAACTCTTAGACAAAATATATTTGTATGTAATGATAGGCTGATAAGAAATGATGAGATGAGTTGCCAATGACTAACGGTATTGTCAGATCATATAATGATCTGAGCTCTTTAATACTTATGGTAGTTTCGAGTTTCATTTCAGCAAATAAGTATCACATCAATTTTTAGTTCATCATATATTTTTAATGACATTTGATTATTATGTATATGATTATCATCATGAGTAAGTAATTCAATATATTGGTCCTACATAGTACCATGAAAAACAATTCCAGCAGAACTATACAGTCTAAGATAAAACTGAAAATTGTTATTGCTTATGCCTATAGTAGTAGGTTTGAAATATTTGAAATATAATACATTTTTTTTTTTTAATGTTTTTAAGACTTAAATAAATTGAACTTATTATTTTGGACGTGGGTGTAAAGAAAAATTGTTATTGATTTGCACAAAAATTGCGCTCATTTTGCACTTTTTAATGTTTTTTAATTAAATATTTTCTTTTTTATATTTAATTTAATTATAAATACAAAAAAAAAAAAAAAAAAAAAAAATTAAAACAATTCATGTGAATTATCTTGTTGGTTTCTTGTTTATTTCTTTGTCTTTCTTTCTTTTTTTCTTATTTTTCTTTTCTTTGCAAACTTTATTTTTGCGGCAAAAACTTTTTTGATTTTCATTTTTAAACCTTTAATATACAACAACAACAACAACAATTATCATTACAATAAAAACCCACAAACAACAACAATTACAATTAACATCATAATCATCAACAATTATCATCATTCACACTGCCTCCATCACCGCTCACAAAAACAATATCAATATCCACAAAAAAACAACAACAACTTCATCATCCACAACAACAACAACATCATCATGAACATGCACACCAACAACAACAACAACACATAACTGTTCCATGTTACGTAAACAACAACAACAACAAAACACTACAAAAAAAAAAAACAAAAATAAAAGGCTGCCGAAATAGTTTTGTGCTTCCATCGCGTTACCTCAGTGCAATTTGCATATATTTGCCAACAACAACAACAACAACAGCAGAAGCAGAGGAAACAACATTCACAACACCTGCAAAGATCACACCAAAACGTCAAACAACATTGTCATACAAACGAACAACACCAACAACAACGTAGAACATCAACAAATGGCAATGAATATGGTATTGATGAACATGAAACACGACGACAACAACAACAACGACGACGACACAGCGATCTGAAAGCAATGTCCGAAGTCAAAGCAAATAATGATGAAGGATCAATAACAGCAACAACAACAACAGCAGCAGGCGTAGAAACAACAACACCAACACCTTTAACAGCAATAAGAGCAACATCAATGCAACTTTTAAGCGAAATTTGAGCTTCTGAGAAATTAAAAACAATCAAGCGATAGGCAATCTAACAAAAGCCAACCGAATTTACAAAACTATGTACACACTAAGCGAATACAAGCGAACGTACGAGAGCGAATGCTTGTTTCCTGTCCACATAAAGCTATGTACAAACTAGGCGAACGAACGTAAACGCACCAGAGCGAATCTTTGTTTGCTATCCACATTACATTTGCATATATTTCGTACGTTCGGGTTTGTGCGATGATGATGATCCTCCTCCCGAACGAAATATATCGTTCGTTTTTGTTCGTTCGCCTAATGTGTATGAAGGAATGTGTTCTTTACTTGAGTTTCACGCGGTGTTGTTTCGCTTCCCCAGCGAATCTTAGCACAGGAAAACAAATACATTCGCTCACTTGCGTTCGTTTGTGTTTGCCTAGTGTTTACATACATACAAACATACATAGCATAAGATGCGCCGTCACACAGCTTCAACGCTTTTAAGATAGACAGATAATAGATAGAAAGCCAACAACCAACCACCAACATCAAGGCACACAAAATTACTCATATTTGTGCATGTTTGCTAATATTTGATTGAACTTGATATTGTAAATTGGTGGCTATGTGTGGCTATGCTTACCATTTCTTGATAAATTTGTAGGCCGAGAACTGACAAAGTGTTGCTAGGAGTGGTCTGTTTCACAAAAATCATGTGAACCACATTTTCTTCGAAGTTGAACACGTTTGAAGAATACATACTTAGTTATCCGAAAAAAAAAATATTGTTCCCATAAACGTAGAGGGACTTATGTGAACTTGTTTGGCTTGAGAATTTGGACTCGTTCAAGAATCTTATTTGCATCGAATATGTGTCATACAATAAAAAAGTTGGTCTTTCTTTACATTTGAAGGTATAATGTAGGCATACTTATTTTATTAAGAATATCAATGAATAACTGTGAACAATTCCATTCCACAAACATGATATTTCGTTCACATCCGGTTGGAATTTTTACAATGGACAATTACAAGTTAATTTATACTCATATGTGAATTCAGGACAAGCATTTATGAGTGTCATAAAAGGATGTGATAAAATAAACGAGTCATACTTAGTATGTAATAGGCACCTGGGTTGTTAAAACACATACTGCTACAAAAGTTGAGATTTCCATAGCAACTTCAAAAGGGAGTTGACAACAAACGCGTGTGCCGGTGCGTCATATAAATTCGGCCAATGGCGAATTGAAGCAATAAAGAATTGTCAAATTACAAAAATGTTTCCTATTTTTTTTTATACATACTACTTAATACCCTTTACATAATTTATTGAATGATGATATTAACTTACTCGTATGTTCATGTCTATTATCACTGCATATTAATGTTTGTAATGCAGTTTTACTCGAGGGAATGGAGGGAGTGAGGGATACATGAAGTTATTTGAGGTATTATTCACTGCCTTTCTTGGTTTACTTCACCCTATGAAAAACCTGTATTCTTTTGTTGTTGTTAAATGGTTTGGAAAAATTAAAAGTAGGATCACTACTACAGAGTTTATCATGAAAAAACAGTTCAATTGAGTGCACAAATAAACCCTTTGAGCCTTTTTTATATTCTTCATATAAGTTTGTCATGAAGTTTGTAACACACAGATGGAGACATGAGACCCCATATAGTATATATTCGTATATTCTTGATCAGCGAGACGAGACGAATTGATTTAGCAATGTCCGCCTGTCCGTCTGTCTGTCTGTCTATCTGTATGTATTCAAACTAATGTCTCAGTTTTTGAGTGAGAGATGTGAACGGAACTTTCTTTTCTCCATATGCAATACATTTGTCGGAATCAGCAGAATCCACCAACCATTTAAATTTCAAGTTCCTAGGACCACTAGAAGGGAAGTGAAGAGTATTACAACTTTGGCATAGTCAAAGTTAGTTTTGTTTTTTTACTGGTTTTTAGGAAATTTTAAAGCTTAATTTAGAGAAATTGATACAATGAATTTGCAAAAAAAAAAACTTTTCGATTTTCTCTTTGGATCAGTTGTTCGCAAGTCTCTTGACTTGAGTTCATACCGAACCCAATTTTCTCATTTCTACACCATGGGTTGAGATGTATTGAAATCATGTGTTGAGCACCTCCCAAGGTTTCAGCGAGTTCTTCTTGAGTTTGGCATGAATTTGGGTCCTAAAACGCCTCCAACTCATCATCTTCAAACTTTACAGGCCTCCCTTCGAGTTTTTTGTCAACGGTTTCAAAATCAACAGTTTTAATACGCTGAAAACAGTAATGACATGTTTTTTTTTTGTTTTATGCACATGGGCTGATCAATAAGTCTTTAGAAAAAGATAGAAAAACAATTTTTTTTCCGAAATTTTCTTTTTATTTTTCAATATAATCTCCTTCCATGTCTATACACTTTTCCAATCATTTTTCTAAATTTTTGAAACCTTCCAAATAGTAGGATTTCGGAAGTTCCTCAAAATAAGCGTTTGTTTCATTTATGACATCCTCGTTCCACGTGAAACGTCATCCACTGAGCATTAATTCGAATTTTACTTCCTTGATTTTGGCCATCGAAACTGCGCATGTGTGCACAGATGAATTGTCCTGATGAAAGAGAATCTTTTTTTTTTCAAATGACGTTTTGTCTTGATGTCTTCGCTCATCTGGTTCAATAAGGAAGCATAATACCCTAAAGTTATTGTTTTCCCTTTTCCCAAGTAATATGTGTAGATGATTCCTCGTACATCCCAAAAAATTGAGGCCATCACTTTGCCGGCCGATTTCACCGTCTTCGCCTTCTTCGGAGCCCATTCTCCTTTAGAAATCCACTGTTTTGACTGTTCCTTTGTTTCCGGAGTATAGTAATGCATCCATGTTTCATCTACAATTCTGTATCGGCACAGAAAAAAAAAATAGTTATCGATGCTAGAAGCGCAATCTCTTGGATTTTCTAAAGGCTTAAAAATTATTCGTTCATCCAATACTAAATAGTATATCACAATATTGGGAATCTGAATGTTTGGTCTAGCGAGTGAGTTCTTTTGAGTCAGCGGGTATGCTCACTATAGTCTAATAGTTAGTCTATGACAAGATCATTTAGCCTTGAGCCTCAATTCGTACAACAATCCTGCGATATTTGGTATTAAAATGAAAGTTTGTTTAGCTTCCCTCCATAATAAATAGATTATTAAAATTTAATTACAATATGTTGTAGTTTGCATGAACACCACCAACTTTTATTTCATAAAATTCATTCATTCTGTAAAGGGTATTTACATACTATTTGGTCTAACCGAATCACTCATTCATTTTATTCTAATTTTATTTACTTGCTTTTCATTTCATTTCTTTTTGTTTTCCTTTTCGTTTCATTTTTTGTTTTTGTCTTGTATTGTATTGTACTTAGTAAATCTCAATTCACTCATTATACTCAAATAATACAATTACAATAACAACAACAACAACAACAACAACAACAACAACAACAACAGAAACAATAAAACATTTTAATAATTAAATTTATTACATACATATAATTAACAATAATAATTAATACATTTGTATAATTAAATTTTATAAAATTAAAAGTCCAAAGAACAACAAAATATATGAATATATATGTTTTCTCTTATTTATATAAAAAAAAAAAATTAAAATAATAACATTTTTTTTTTTTTTTGTTTAATATTCATTAATAATATTTTAGTGTTATTTCTTTAAGTCTTACATTATTTATATTTTGAAGCAAAGAAAATTATTTGATAGAGTTTCTTAATACATTATTTTTATATTTAATTTATTTGTTTTTAATAAATTTTATTTTAATTATTATTATTTATTATATTTAAATAATTAAATGAACTACTTACCATCATAACTCGAATCAATTTAATGAATGCACAATAAATGTTTAACTTGTGGTGACTTTGATTTATATTAGAGTTATGTGTTATGAATTGTTAAATTGAAATTTGGCAATTTAGGAAAAAAAAATTTAGTGTATTTACTCCAATCCAATCAAGGACTCTACTTAGTTAGAGATTATTAAATTATCATAAATTTTCATGATTGCAATGCTACCATGTCTATTGTATTTGATCATGACTACCTTAGAAATGAATGCTATTTATGTTTTTAAACAATTATGAGTTTATTATTCCACATCTTTGATGCAGTTGCTTCTGACATTTGCAGGACATTCACAGAAATTACTGTACCGATGTATTAACAACTACTTTACAGAGTATTTGACAGTATTTTGTGGTCTGTGAGACCAATTTCGTATAAATAATACCTTAATATCCTTTTAATAGCTTTGATTTCTTCTTGGGTAGAAGGAGATCACTTTGCTTTATGGTTTAAGAAAACGTTTTTTCTTGCCTTTAATCTTCAATGTTGTGTCTTTCACTTTCCCACTGTTTCTATTTAGAGTTGTCAAAGAATCCGCTAATAAACAAATTCCGTTGTCATCACCTTTTCTTACTCTTGAGATCAGAATTACTTTAAACTCTATGTTATGATGGCAAATAATATAATGCTAATTCGTATTGTCCACCTTAGGTTTGCTAAGGTTAGTTTATACAGGCCACTCTCGAGTTCATCCAACAGCCTTGCGGCCCATTGTGATACCTGATTATAGAAAGAAGAGGAATGGGGATAGTGGCTTGTGTGGCATTTAGGTAATCATATGAGAAACCCCATGTAAACCCAGAGGTCTCGCTCAGCCTCTAAAATCAACCTGAGCTAGGTCCCCTAGTGGGAATTTTGCCAAACTGTTAAGATCATCACAGAACGGTTTCCCGAAAATACGGGTACATCTTCCAAGAAGAACAGGGCAGTAACAACGGAGGTGTTGAATACTCTTTCATACTTCCTCATATTCACAGTTTCGACAGAAATCTTGATATAGAACGTGCATCCTTTGGGTCATCAGCACAATTGTGCAGTGCCCCGTTAAGACTCCCATCATCATCCAAAGCCTTTTCTTGTGAAAGTGTAGAAGCTCGGTGGTCCGTTTCGGTTGATAGCAAGGTCAGAGTGTCCTAGTGACAGTATAGCCAAGCTCATTATGCTATTTCAATAATTTGCGCTGAAATGATATCTTTTATAGGTCTGTGAATATCAGCAACTGTTAGAGAGTAATCCATCTGATCCCCTTCTGTCACAATCATCCGCCATCACATTACCAGTTAAACCAGAATGACCAGATTAGTGTAATTGAGTTGCCATCATGCTACGGATAGTTTTGCTGTTTGTGCTGTGGGCCGACAGAGTTTTGATGGCATCCTGGCTATCAACATAAATTGATATGTTTCTTGGGGTCTTCCCCATAGTGTTTATCAACTTTGTTGCTTCCCAGACTGCACCTTATTACTGTATAATCCTCAATAGAAGCGTTAGAAATTACATATATTAGGATCCAATTTTATCCATGATTCGTAATCAGCTTCTATCAAATGATTTTTATTAATAGATTTAAGTATGTAGTACATCTTAATTATCTCATATAGAATCTTAACCAATTTAAGTTATATATTTTTTTCCAGTTAATGTATTTATAACTAGCGTACCCGGGTTGTTTCCTTAATATCACGACATTCTATCTTTTACGCCTTGAGTATCAACAAGGAACACATTTTGAGTATCAGAAAATTAAAGTATATTTTTAGGGTTTGGGGTTGTTTTAATACATATCAGGACCAAAATATAAGTATATTCACAAAATTTCAATGGAATCAGATGAATGCGTTATGCCCGCGCATAACATGCGAACATTTTATTATTTATTTTTATTTATTAGATGATATTCCAGTTATGGTGAAGTTCGAGTTATGAAAATTCAACCTAATTTTGAATAATTTTTTTTTTTTCTTTCATTTATTATATTTATTTTATTATTTGTGTTTTATTATTATTTTTTATCTTCTATAATAATTTTTCTTTATAAAAATGTGTACATACATTTCTTTTGATTTTATTATATTTACTCGTACTTATATTCTATTCTATCAAAATGCATGCAATCTTATAAATATTTATAGAAAAGTTTTGTGTTCAAAATTTTTGTGTTTTGTGAGTTTCGAAGTGTGTGAATATGTGTTCGTGTGTTTGGTTCATTTGTTTTTTTTTTTAATATTTATTTTATTCTTGAAATCATCAATTTCACATGAAATCAAATCAAATCAAATCAAACGAAATGAAATCAAAAAACTGAAACCATTTATATCTTTGTTACTTTCGCTTTATTTTCTCTTCAAACAATTAACAAAACAAAACAAAACAAAACAAAACAAACAAATGAACAAATAAACAAAAACAATAATAAACAAACACACACATGCACACAAATACTATACATGTACACAAAACTCATCTATATGCAAATGTGTATATGTGTGTGTGTGATGAAATGCTCTCAACGATGCTGATGCTGATGATGCGGCAGTCGGATCAGATTTGTTATTCGGTATTATGTGTTTTCTCATATGTGGCTGCTGGACAAGATCAAAAGAAGAATCCTGTTGTTATAACGCCACAGATCCAGGATATTCATGCACAACAAAAACAACAAAAGCAACAGCAGCAGCAGCATCAACAACATCAACAACAACAACCACAACCACTGTCAGTCATAGCCAAGTTAGGCAGTAGCCACACCAGTACCAACACCAACACCATCAACAGCGGTAACAACAATGGTACTGTGGTGTCTATAAAGCCAATGCCTATGCAGAAACCAGTGATAACCACAACAACAGTACAGCCACAAGCCAAATTACCTCAATTGCCGCCACGTATACCTTCCCAGGCATCAACAGAAAGTTTAGCAATCTCTCCGCCACCACCCTCGTCATCATCCTCATCATTAGCAACAGCCTCAACCTCATCAACAGTTAAGACACGTGGTCTAACCCTGGGACCACCACCAGCAATACCACCACGCACCGGTGCTATAGCACGAAGTGGTTCCCTACAACAAACCAGTGCTGGTGGTGCTGTTGCTGGCTTAAGTAACGTATCTAATCGTAGTTTTGTGCGACAAATTTCAGCACATTCAACACCACCACAATATACACCACAACCACCGCCAAAATTTGTTATACCAAAGCGACATGTGGGTCTCTCAAGAGCCGCTTCAATGGCGGCATCAACAACAAATGCCTCTGCAGCAATAGCATTATCAACAACATCATCATCATCATCGGCTTCATCGACCGCTAGTCAAGATCATCACCAACAACATCAGCAACAGCAACAGCAACAACAACAATTTCATCGTGCCTCGTTTAGCAGTTCGGGATCCACTCAACAACGTTCACCGCAATCGAGTCGCAAACACTGACGAAGGAGTTCTTTCTTTAAGTTCAGTGGCGCCGGAAGTGGCGGTGCTAGTGGTGGTGAAACAAACAAATCTATTGATGGTGGTGCTGGTGCTGGAGTTGGTGGCGGCGGAGGCGGAGGCGGCACAAATGGTAATGAGCCAAATCCACGTGAAATTTGTCATACCATGTGCATACCTTGGTTGTGAGGATGAGGATTTTCTTCTTTTAATTGAATATTGAAGATGAGATTATGATAATGAATAAAAAAAAATATACTTAGAAATATTTTAGTAAAATGAATGAAGCTTCAAAGATTCCAAATTGGAGCAGTTTTAAATTTAATGTGTGTTAGTTAATTTATTGTACTATTGTGTTAGCTTAGTAAAAGATCTTATTTTTGATCTTATTTTATTATAGTTTATTTTTTCTTCAAGGATTCTTCCATGCCATACATATATAGTACATACATACATATGTATGCATGTATTAGGTATGTAGAATTCTTGATGATGGCAATGATATTGTTTATGGCAATGATGATATCTTTTCATATCATTAACTAAAATGCAATAATGAATCATTTTGTTTTTAAATGAGTGAGAAATAGAAATGAAATGAAATGATAAGAAACAGAAAAATATTATTATTATAATAGTAAAAATATATGTTAAAGAGTACGAGTATACGAAATATCAAATCAATCCTACTTACAACCTACTATATAATATATTATATTGTTGAATATACGAGTATAGTAGAAAAAATTTTAATTCCTTAACGCGTGTCTGTTATTCCTAAATAATAAACCGAATCGAATTGAATAAAGAATTGATGAATTCCTATTTGCAGATCGATGAAAGTAGCACAAGTTAAAGTTAAAAAAGATGAAGAATGATACATAACATTCATGTTTAAAATTATTGTATTTACAATAATTCTTACATAACAAATAAAATTAATATGAATTAAATAAAAAAAATAATAATAATGCAGACAAATTGTTTCCTCTGAAGCTTTAAAATATTCTAATCTAAAAATACAAAAAAAAAAAAAAAAAAAATACAAAATAAAAAACAAAAAAAAAAAAAATAACATATTCTATATAACTACGATTATTGGATGGTATACTCTCCTATATAGAATAAAAGTATTGTATCTGAAAAGAAACCAAAGAAAGGAGATATTGTTTTTTTTTTGAAATTTTATTTTATTAAAAAAAGTTAATTGCATAATACATTTTTAATGATTCAAAACATACATTTTTAATGAAAAAAAAAAAAAAAAAAAAAATATAGACAAAAAAGAGAGAAGTCTATAACATCATTCTGGGGAGATCATGCTGGTGAAGCCTTTTTAATCTTCGCATTGTCTAGTAGAGCAGCGAGTGAGGGTGGATGCCAGCCGATTAGGATGATTCAAAAGGAGAAAGAGAAATTCCAATATTATTCTTTGTTAATTATAAATGATTTTTGTCTTGCAATAAATTATACTAAAATTAATGAAAATGTTAAGTTTTGTAAAACTTAAAAAATATAATATTAATAAAATAAATTAAAAAATTAAAAAAAAAAAAATATATATAAAAAAATTTGTGAACAAATATACAATGCAAAAAAAAAAAAAAAAAAAAAAGTGACGTTAAAAAATCACAAAACTCAACAAATTCACCTCGATAAATTTAAGCATGAAAATAATTTGACAAACAAGTGAAAGAGCTTGTTAAGAGACAGACACCCTGTAACCCTTAAAGATTACAAAGCATAAAGAAAGAAAATCATTAGGCAATACAATAAAAAGAGAGAGAGACAAGATTCAAGCAGAAATGATTTTTAAAGTTACCCATCACCCAACAAGTAATGCCACATGTGACATACTGTGTCGGACAAAACTAAAGAACGAAACATACCATATCAGTACTTAGATCAATAAAATTGTAAAATTTCTTTTCTTTCATGAATTTAATTACTTTTAACATTGGTTATTCTAAATGTAAACAAATTTAACGTCATATATAATTTTAAACAAAAATATTAATCAAAATAAGTATAACAATATCTATAAGAACGGCGCGACAAAACTAAAGCATATTGCCATTAACGCCTTCTGCATTAGTTCGTTAGAAAGAAAAATCAAGAAAAATCCTGTTAGAATTATATTTCGTTATTCTTGGAACAATTTAGGACCATGTTCAATAAATTTTTGTTTAATGTCTCATTCACTGGTTGTTATTCATCGAAGTTTGGCGTAACGTAGTAAATCAGTAATAAAATAGCACGGAATAAATATTCTGCCGTGTTCAGAGAAAAAATTCTTATTGAATTTAATAAAAGAGAAACCGAACAATTCTGGTTTATTTTAAAGTATTGTTTTCAGAACCATAACTCGTTTTCTGTGTTGTGGCTCGTTACAAAAACAAACCATGGTGATGATAAAGCAATAATTCGAATTGTTAAAAAAGATCCATTTATATCGACAAGATCAATACAAAATGAAATGGACTTAAAAAATTTCAAGCAGAACAATCCTACGACTTAATATTAAACAGCAAGGTCTCAAGTCAAATGGACTATAGCCAAATGGTAAAATGTATAATTATCTGATGAATCAAAGTTTAATATCAAAGGTTTCGATAGATTAAGGCTTATACTAAGACCGAAAGGACAACGCCTTAAACAACGCTATTTAAAATGCACCGGAAAACATGGTGGATGCAATGCAATGGTCTGGGGATATTTTTCTGTTAATTCAATCGGTCCAATTTTTCGAATAAATGCTATACTAGACCGTTTTATTATATGTACAAAGACATTCTTCAGAACACCATGCTCCCTGATGCGGAGAAAGAAATGACGTTAAAGTGAATCTACCAGCATGATAACGACCCAAACCACAATACTAGATGTGTGAAAGATATTTCATTTCATATGAAATTGAAGTTTTGAAGTGGCTGGCTCAATTACTCGATCACAATCCCATAGAAAATCAATGGTAATTTGTACAACAGAATATCATGCGCGAAAACTTTACTAACAAGGATTCTCTCCTTCTGGCAGGTCGAATTACCTTGGAAAAACATTTATGCTGAAGTTTTAACTAAATTAATTGACTTCATGCCACAGAAATGTGAAGCAGTACTAAAAAACAACGGCTACGCTACAAAATATTTAAAAACAAAATAGTATTTCCCTTCGTGCTTTAGTTTTGTCTCACTGATTTTAAGGATATTGTTATAAGTATTTGGATAAATATTTTTGTTTGAAATTAAATATCACAATAAATTTATTTAAGTTTAGAATAAGCAATGTTAAAAGTAATTAAATTGATAAAAAAGGAAAAAGTTTATAATCTATTTTACAATTTTATTGAGCTAAGTACTGATATGGTAAGTTATCTATTCCAAAGCAAAGAGACGTTTATAGAAATCATATACGGATATAATTTTAGATAAGATTAGAAAATAAACGGGAATGTAGGGGATGTAGGTGTACTACATCTCTTCACTGCGGCCACGAATGGACCAAATGAAATTACAGTTTCTTCAAATTCCAAGAATTTATTTGGAGACATATCTGCAATTTCATTTAATTCCATATAATGGCTACCCAGATAACGGAATCTGGTCAAAGTTAGATCCTCACAGTGACAAAGTAAACTCTCTGCTGTCTCTTGCGTAAGACATATACAAATTTCAACTACATAACCCTCCTTCCAATGCAATTTTTGATTGCTGAATCCTATTGTATTCATAAGAACATCTTCCCATCTGAGTTCCAGATTAATGCGCAATATCTTGAAATTCCATTTTTATTTTTTTTTTTTGTCTCAAGTCAATGTGCAAGCTATGAAAAATATGATAAACTATATAAATATTTAAAAGAAAATAAAAAAATATAAAAAAGACTAACTTCGCTATGTCGAAGTTGTAATACTCTTCACACCCCAGCTAGTGGTCCGAGAGTCTTGAATTTTATAATGTTGGTGGCTATAGTGTTCAAATTTTAAGTCGATAGTACAAAAAACAAAAAAGTTTTTCTAATAAGAACATTCATTTGGATCCCGGTTTGTATGGGGGGTACCCCTCCTAGTAGTCCGAGGGTCTTGAAATTTTCATGGTTTGTCGAGCTGGGTCAGAGACTTATAGTGATCAAATTTCAGTTCAATAAGTAAAAAAAAAAAAAAAATTCTAATAAGAACATTAATATAAAAGAGGGTTTGTATGGGAGGTACCCTCCTAGTGGTCCGATTCGGCTGATTCATGAACTTGATCGGCGTTTGGTAAAAAGAAATCTATGTACATTTCAGCTCTCTAGCTCAAAAACTAAGGGACTAGGAGTGCTAACAGACGGACAGACGGACATGGCTAAATCAACTCGTCTCATCGAGCTGATCACAAATATATATACTTTATGTGGTCTGCGATGTCTCCTTCTGTGTGTTACAAACTTCATGACAAACTTATAATACTATTTACTAACGTGAAGAGTATAAAAATCAGCCAAGTGTGAGTCGGACTCGCACACGGAGGGTTCCGTACCATCGTGCACGATTTTTTGCTTAAAATATAAAATTAAGTGCATATTTAACAACCTAAAAGTTGAACAAAAGGTTAAATTAAAGAAAAATGCTTCTAAAAATGTGTATTTTTAGTATTTCAACTCTCTATCTATTACGGTTCATGAGATAGATCAGGAGACGGACAGACGGACGGACAACGTAAGCTTAGTAATAGGGTCCCGTTAGCTCCCTATGGGTACGGAACCCTAAAAAGATAAATAAATAGAAACTCCAAGGTCAACAATAAACAACATTTACACCATCTAATATCTACAAAATTCAAAAAAAATATTTATTAAACTATAAAAATCTAATTAACTTATTAATATGATATAAAAAAAATAAAAACAAAAAAAAAAAAATAAATGAAAGAAATTAAATTGAAAAAATATATTAAGAAGCATATAAACCAAACAAACCATGAAACAAAAGGAAATTGAAGGCAATCTAGGTAGGGAATGTTTAACATACTTACAAAAAACACACAAACATATTATGATATACCAATGTACTACTCCTCGTATATATTGTATGTAGTACAATGTTTTGTTGTAATGTATGTATGTAAGCATAAATTGTAAATGTAATTGTAACTGTAACTGTAACTGTTAACATAACTATAAGAAATGTGTATGTTTTTTTAGAGTTCAAATACATAAAATGAAATACATGAAATGATAAAAACTTCATCTAACAATCATCAACAATAGTAGTACAATTCTCGATATATACTTATTTACTTTCCTAATGGATAAAAATATAAAATAAAATGGAATTTTTTGAACTATTTGAATCCAAAATCTACATAGACACACACACACACACACACACACACACACACACACACACAACATCTATTCATCTCAGATTATATGATGTAATGATTTAAATTATCAACATTTTATTCCAACATAAGTATTTTATTGTAGCTTAAGAGAAATTGTCAGGGATCATGTCGATGTAGCCGATATATGTATGTATGTATTTACGATACTTACGTGTATATTATATATAGCTACACAGCCAAGTATAAGCGCTCAGCAATCTAAATCACAAAAAAAGAAGCGCAAATGTGAATGAATTTTAAGAGAAATTTAATGAAATCATGAAGTGGAACAAATATTGTGTAATACTTATTGTATATCAAGGAAATAAATTATATAAAAATATAAAAATTAAACTTGTTCAAAATGTTTATAACAAACAAAAGCAACCAAACAAATAACCAAATTGAAAAAAACAAATGTTATGCGTTTATTTAAAATACTATATATATTAACCGAGACTTCAGAACAATAAACTCAGTAATATCTTAAAATAATAAACAACAAAAATAAGCTTGTTTTATTTAATTGTATTGAGTTCGAAAGAGTGTTTGAGTTGGGTAATATAGTATAGAGGCCAATCAAGTTGCATAAATACAGAAATACACCTTACAGCGATATACAATGGTATACTGAGGCTCAACCATTTCCCCTTTCAGTGAAAGTATGCTGAGATCATAATGATAACAAAATCTGGGAAACCCGAACACAAGCAAAAATTAAGTTTCTATCTTTCAATTAGCTTGCTGGCAACATTCTCTGGAATATTCGAAAAATACTTATACTCAGCCCGATTATTGCCACTGCTGGATGAAAGATCTCAGATCAACAATTTGTGTTCAGCGGATGTCACAAAAACCCAGCGCAGTGTCAACGTGTAGTTCAACAATTCCACAACACTCTCGAAGACAGATAGTACTGTTCAGCTGTTTTTTTTTTTTTTTTTTGATGTCTTGACAGAGTATGTCACCACGGAATCTTGTTCAAACTCAAAACAATGTTACCGGCACCTTACTTCTTGTTATTGAAGTCTTTCCTTCAAAGAAAAACTTTTTAAGTGTGATACTTTAATAAAGATACAGACATTACGGCCATTCAAAATAGAGTACCCCAGGGTAGTGTGCTGGCAGTCATCCTCTACAAACTCTTCACTGTTGACCTACCTATTTCAAGAGATGAAAGAATTTTGGTTGCAACATAAGGTCCGTGAAAAATGTAAATAGGACAAACAGTTTTTATGTGGTGTTAATCACAAAATGCATTGTTTGGAATTCTTCAAGAAACATAAAACTAAATAAAAAATAGTGAGTTTTAATTAAAAGTAAAATTTATTATTATTCGTAATCATGTCGAATTTCACTCATTTAAGTGATGAAGAGCGTAGAAAAATGATGGCACTCCATGAAATGGGTATGTCTATACGCAAGATTGCGGAGAATATTGGCAGAAATAAATGCACTGTCGAAAAATTTCTGAAAGGCCCAGAAAGCCATGGGAAAAAGCCTCGTTCATTAGTGGGCTTGCGAGACATCAGAAGAATAAAATTTCTTGCAGTTAACGAAAACATTAGCGCATCGCAATTTCGGCAAAATTTGTCTCTCCCGATATCCACCCGTCGAGTACAACAAATTTTTCAAAGCTTGGAAAACATTTCATATGAAAAAAAAAGATTGTTAAACCAGAGCTACTCCCTAGACATAAAATTGCACGAGTTCAGGCACAAATTTTGGGATATAGAGTGGAGAAATGTTATTTTTAGCGATGAGAAATAGTTTAATTTGGATGGGCCAGATGGCTACCGTAATTATTATCGCGATATTCGAAGTCCTAAGAAGATCAGCGTGTCGAGAAACTTCCACGGTGGGTCCCATTCGGCTATAATGGGAACACTCCAATGTGTTTCATAACTCATAGAATGAATTCTGAAAACTATATTGAGCTCTTAGAAAGTGTTTTAGTACAATTTGGAGAAGATAATTTTGGGGAGAGATGGATCTTCCAGCAGGATAATGCTCCCATCCATAATATAAAGAGCACAAACGATTTTCTTGCTTCTTCCAATATCCCAGTTTTGGAATAGCCGGCACGCAGTCCAGACCTATATCCTATGGAGAAGCTCTGGGGCATCCTATCCCAGAGAGTTTACGCTAATGGAAACCAGTTTACCAGTCTAAAAGACTTAAAAGATGCTATTCTTCTGGAATGGACCAAATTGGACATTTCATTGCTCCAAAATCTGCTAGGACGTATTGTAAAAGTGTTGAAAAGTAAAGGATGCTCCATTTAAGATATCTGGACGTTTCATAGCCCGTTTGTTTTTTTTTTTAAATTGGATTAACACAGAATTTACCAATCTGTCCTGTTTACTTATTTCGTTTGAAAGTATTTTCTTTGAATTTCCATAATTATTAGTTAAGTTTGTTCGACTTTATGCTAATTAAATCATATTAGAAATGTAATTAAGTTAAAAAAAACCCCTGTTTTTTTAATATATAATAAATGGTTCACTTTTTATACTTCAAAATGTGCTGCCCTATTTACTTTTTTCGCAGACCTTA